>CM059998.1:809894-1267394 GCA_030463065.1 Aphidoletes aphidimyza
TTGTCGCAATTTCTATGCACATTTTTTTTTTGGTTCATTCTATATCATAAATCATTGCAACAATGCATTGCGTTTGTGTGCGTTGGTGTTGCGAACAAATTATATTCAGAAAGTTTGGCATTTGTTGAAATTTATTGCAATTTCTATTTGAATGCTCACATAATGCAAAATATGGAATCCGGTGCAAATTTGATCAATATGTCGACATTTTTCCCATAACTTCAATTTAAATTGAAATTATCCAGTGAAAAAAGACTTTATACGACTTATTAGCTTTATGTGTCTGTGTATGACATCATGTTTTTTTTCTGTTTTCATTTTTATTCTATTCATTCTTCCACTTCTAGAGTGACTTTGGAGTTTTTACGATTTATTTTTTTTATTTTTTGCAGTTTCATTATGAATTATAATAGCATGAAATGAAAAGAAATAACAATGACCAAAAAAAAAGAAAAGAAAAAGTGGAGTAGAATGTTAAGCGATAAAGCGATTTGCATTTCGTTTAAATGCGACGACAAATGGACAAATGAACAAATGAGCTGGCGACAAAAAAAAGAAATCGATTCAAAATGATCCGAGACGCTGACATGTATGGTATTTATGAATTAAAGCAAAATTCAAGCGCGCTAACTCCCTTAAAAAGAAGCTTCCTGTGCTTAGTGAAAGTGGAGATATTCTCGGCTTATTTTGTAATTTTTGTTTCTCGTAAAATCAGATTTGACCGGCTTAAAACGCTTTCGAAAATTTATTAAATCTGCATACAATTCAAATATGCGCACCTCTAAAATATATACGAAAAGTTCAAGTCATTTCAAGCATAAATCGAAGTCCACACTTCGACTCATTTCATATTTGACAATATCATGGCAAACGATGTATGTTCCAGGCCCAATGTTTTTGATTTTACATGTTTGAAATCGATCTTTAAGCTCAGATACATTAACTGACACATTGAAATTGAATCTTAAAAAAAACTCATCGAACATCGTGATGAAATCGATGAAAGTGTTTAAATGGCCCTTCATGTTCAGCAAAGCGTGCAAAATTGAAAATGCAAGTAAATTTGGTTCTATTTAGACGTAAGTTATGAATCTTTGAGATAAAAAAAAGTGTATTGAAAAGTAGATTCACTGCGATTGTGATCAATTTGCATGTGTTCGCGGTTTGTGTGTGCGACTGTGTTTCTGTTTAAGTGTGTGCAACTGAAGCCAGTGAATAAATAAATAAAAAAAGAGAAAACAAACAGAATATGTGTTTTTTTTGGCGTGAGTACACGTAATGAAATGAAATTTATTAAATGACTGTATGTGAAATATCACCTATTGTTTATTCGAGTATTTTCCGTGAGTTTTAGCTAAATTACATTTTTGTTTACTGCTGCTGCTGCTGCTGCTGGTGTTTGCTGTTTCGTTTCGTTCGCAGAAGGAAGTTGCAGAGTGCTTTACGAGAAAGCCTGAATAGACGAGTTCTAAGATTTTCATCGTTATTTGCACATTTCAACCAATTGAGTGAAAGCATTTGAAACTTATCGCGTTCACGCGTCGTTAAAACGTGCTGATGGCTTTTCTCTTTTTTCCTTACCAATGCTATGCGAATTGTACAATGTACAGTACACAGTGTGTGTATGTATAGTACAGTATATTATAATCTGAGGCGAAGAGTGCGTTGATCTCGTTTGCATACGTAGCCAAGCTTTTTTGCCAATTAATGAATAATTAACGCATTTTTCACATACATCTAATTAAACACCTACGGGTGATTGTATTGCATGAGCGTAAAAATGTATCATTTACGCATATTTGTACATTTTTCCACGTCGGAAAACTACCATCGGAAACACCACATTCTCATCTTTAACGTAGACTATTTGTTTTTTTGCTGTTTTCTTTGTTTTTTTTCTTCTTCTTTAACTTCATTAAACGTCAAGGCTTTCAGCACTTTCATTTACGTAGTTGATTTAGTATAAAAGCAGTTTGAGCTCAAAATTTGCCACCACTTGTGTGCCATTTCTTTCGATATTACATATATATAATATTTTTATTCAGGAATAACGGATCGATATAGCCACTTTGAATTGATCGTTTGTCACTCGCTCACACGAAAGCCACTGCATGTTTACTCTTATGGTTATAACATATACTGCGATTGAATATGTTATAATTTTCTATGTAGCCATGGATATTATCGATTGAAAATGGGTCAAATTATGTTTCGAATTCATAGTGTGCTACTACTAAAATGAATATAAATATGCGGAAGACTGTTAATTGCAAAAAATAGATAAGATGAACACGTTGCGCTATTTAGCTGAGTGGGTCCATTCGGTGAGCTAATATTGAGATCATAGATGAAACTGGCGCAGGTGATATCGCATTAATCATGTTCGAAACGGCACATTTCATAGGGAAATACTGTCGAATTCTGCCAATAAATAAAATAACAACAAATCAGATCAACTTTATCACTAATTTTAATGATAAAAAATACTATTGAACATGTTGCAAAGCATTTACTAAAGAAAAAACACACAAAATGAATCAAATGCAATTAATAGTTAATATTTGGAAAAATGTGAATAGAAAGACACAAAAAAAATGATACGACTAAATACCAGTCAAATTAATGGAAGTCAAAAATGCCATATTGTTGGCCAAAGATTTGAATGTTCATTTTCACTAATAAACAATACACACACTGAATTGTTACATTCTTGAAATGATAATGAAAAGAAACACACACTCGCATTCACACGGTTTAAAGAAATATGAAAACAAATTTGAAAAAAGACCAACAACAACTGGAAGAAGAAGAAGCAACAACAACAACAACAAACACACGCCGCACAACAATCAGAATAAATTAAGTGAAAGAGAACAAAGTAAGCAGCAAGAGGTAGACTGATCACAGAAAGAGGAATATTATGAACATGTGCGCGTTTGTATCATATCGACGAAGATGTTGTTTCCTTCTTTGTGGCTCTCTCACATTGTATATAGCCGATTGGTAAACGAGAAAGAAGCAGAGAAGAGAAAAAAAGAACACACAATCCACGACAATAAATAAGAAGAAATATATACAACAAATGTAGGCCACTAGTACAATATTATAGCGGTACAATACCTGCGAACAACGTCGCGCTTGTGAATGTTACCTTGTTCTTCGTCGATTTAACATTATAATTTCTCAATACCAATGCTAATTCCATTACACACTCACACTAACAGACCTAATATCAAATGAAAAAATGGTTCTGGTTCTGATTTAAATCAGACTTAGCTGGTGCAAAACAGCACACATATGAGTGTGGCTACGTGCACACACAATCAAATATATTTCACTGCATTTACAATTTGAATCAAACATTTTTCCGGCTTGTCCAGTGCATGGTGTGCAGGGGAAGAGGTTCTGTCTGATATTCGTTCAACATTGATTTGATGTCAACTTACCATTGCTGTCATAACTCTTGACTTTTTATTTGTCTTTCAAAATAAAACACTTTTTGTCTTTAAAATCTTTAATTTGAAGCCTTAAAGAAATTAAATGTTATGCGCGTTTCACTTTTACTTTTGAAAAAACAATCTAAAATCACTGAGTTCCAAAAATATTTCATCTGCCATTATAATATTATCACACTGATTATATCACAAAACGATCAAACGATATGTCCAACAGCACAACATTTCAATGCTATTGAAGCGCAATAATTTGAAATAGATTCTTATTTAAATGTTGTTCTCGAGTTCTTCAGAGCCGCAGTCAAAATCAATGTCTACATTGTGTGCAGTTCAATGAGTTCGTACACCATCCTGTCTGGTTGGTCCAGAATAACGAATTTGGCCATGTGTATTTGTTTCATTTGTATATCAATCTCATACTTTCACACTAACTGCTTATAAAGCGGTCTTTTTTAGAAGATCACAAACCTAACTGGTTATAATAAGGGCCTGTTCCAAGGGGATTGAGCACATAATACATACTCAAAAAAGCCACAGATTCAATATTTATAAATATAGATTTACGATTCTCAATATTTGTAAACAAATGTGCATATGCGGTGCCATCTTAGCAAGTTCAAACCGTACTACTATAATGAAGATGGGAGCAGGCGAGAGCAGGCTTGAGTTGTAGACCTGCTCCCAACTACATTTTATGCAGAACCGATTGAGCTTACAAAGATGGCATTGCATATGCACATTTGACTTGTTGCTCTCTCTCTCTCGATTAATTCAATGTCAGATTCATGAAAGAACCATCGTTCGTTGGATCGTAAAAATGTATTGGCTCTTAGAAACCTTGCAAAAGAGGGGTCAGCTGAAACATTGACAAAAATGCCAAAAAAAAGAAAAAACTTTGGGTCAAGGAAAAAGGCAAATATTTGCGAGATATGATATTTTACTAATAGTGTAATCAAATTCTATTGACCGTATTGGTCAATTAATAAATTGTTGCAATAGTAAAAAATAAGGAGAGAATTTTTAACCTTACTGTACTTATCGATAGTCTTCTTGATTGAAATGTCTTTAGACTACTTTTCTGGTTAAAGAGAAGTTTAAAGTTTTTCGACGAAAAAAATATTATCCATACAAACTCTCCGATTCCCTTGTAATTCACTCGAAAAATTCATCGAAAAAAAATGGGATTGTTGAGAGTTTGTATGGAGAAATTTAAACTGGACTTAATTTTTTCAAAATTAAAATTCCTATTTTTCTAATTTTGGGATTCATTTAACGGATGGGTACTCAATTTTGATGAGTTGCTCTGTACACGGGCCCTCTGCAAAAATGATTATCATGATATCTAGTGTTTGGCTGAGAGCTTTGATGACGTGAAAACAGTTTTGGGATGTACACTTTTTGTAAAATTATAATATAAACCGAAAAATATGTAAACAAAAATGTGATCTGTTGAATATTTGTAGATATCGCCATATTGAATTCAAGCATGTATCAGAAATATAAAAAAAAACCACCTAATCTATTATGTGAGTCACATGCGTGATAAAAAAAGTATATAAGAGTATGATTCCCTTGGGCTTGTTCCCTTAATTTTTATAATAATTTCCAATTATATTTGATGATAAGTATGACTTTTATCCCAACGATTGGAGTAGTCACGTGAATACAAACACATGTTTTGATTCCTCCTGCTAATTTAAGAACTAAAATTAAAAACATAAAGCGAGTAGATGAAGCGAGATATGTTAATGTGAGCGATAGTATGCCGTTTAAAAACGGCACATTATGCGATTGGTATAAAATTATTTTATTTTGCTAACCGCTTCATGACCTAATATTTACTGTTGATCGTTACATAATCATTGCTGCGTCTGCGTCGTTGTTTCGCTTGTGCTATTTTTTCCGCTCTGTCAGCCGGACATTGGACAAAAGTCTCAGTTTTCATTATATCTTCTTTCTTTTTCGGTTTGTTGTTTAAATATTTTATTCCGTTGAAGCATCTTTTATTTTAAAATACTTAAACGATAATAGAAAATAAAGGTAATGGAACAAATGTTGGGTTGTATTAATAAAAAAAAGAAAAAGACAAGAAAATCACCTCATTTAACCGGTTCCCCCAAATGAAAATCCATGAAATTTGTTTGTTTCGTTGGCTTTTCCGGTTGACAATCTCGCTTTGTTTTATTCTTCTCTTCTAATTTGCATTAGGTTAGCCCATCAGGTTAAATACAATCTATTAAATTATAATCAGACCGCATTCTAATTTGATGTGGAAGATTAAAAATAAAATAAAAAAGAGAAAAACAACACGACGTCGAACTAGATATTCACAATCTTGTTTGCTGCGCCTAGTGAGCACTGCCCATCGCGATACCATGCTATCAATCTTCCACTAATTTGGACTAGACGGTCGAAGTGGCCTGTATTCGATAATGCTTCGGAGTCCATTTGTGATTGAAGACCTTGCTCTTGCTCTTATTCTTATTCGGCCCGCCTATTTCCCCAACCTTTGTTACTCAATTTCAACTAAACAGCCATTCATTATTGATTGAATCATTTCTCAATTAAACGGGACAAAATTTAGACGATTTTTCATGATAAATTTTAAACGTTTTCTGGGTAAAGTAGCAATCAATTGGTGTTGGAAATAATTAGCTCGTAATTATACAAATAATTGTCGGCGAATCGATGTTTGCAATGATAATCGACATTACATTAACCACATGGCGCTAGCCCAGCTTCGCTCAAATTATGATTAACACGAACGCATAGAGAAAGACATTTATATCAATCGCCGAAATGTTGTGAAAGCACAAATTGCACACCATTTACAAATGGCGGGAGCTGTGATACTGTGAGCCAAATATTATTCTTACATTTGAAACTAAATCGTTGGCGGAATCTATGAAAACAGAATTACAGTGAATGTAATGGGAATTGCACAAAATTATTCGATTTTACACTGTTTAAAATTTGGTGTTTATATTTTGTTTGGTCATTCAAGAATGGACGAAATAGCGATGCGCCATCAAAGAATAAAACAACAGCCATTTCAGCCGCATTTTTGATAGATCAATATGATATTTTATCTCACATCGTTTTGCCTCAAAATGTCATCCACATTTCAAATGAAAATTCCATAGCGATCTGCATCCAAATAGAATCTGTAGATTTTATGCCACACAAAAGCAACATTGACTTTGTGTAAGTTCTTGCATTCGCTACCTCGGAACCACAAACACACTCTAGCAAACACGCACACGAATAAACTCCCCCTCTCTCCCTCTCTCTCTCTCTCTCTCTCTATCACACGCACACACACAAACACAAATACACGCAATCGCACTGAGTAAAACAGAAATATTTAGAAAATCACTCGCTCATCCGCATAAATATGCTCAAACGAAAGAAACGTTCCGATGATGGCATGAACAACAAAATCACAGAAACACACAACATTCAAACCAACAAACGAAAGATTGAAATACAAACAATCAACCGTCTGACGATCTTGAAACGCAAAACGATAAGCCCGCGAAGAAATGGAATAACGAAAAGTTTGAAAGAAGAAAGCATGCACACATTCGTACTTGGCACCTATTGTGTTACAGGGTGATTTTAAAGTGGCCTCTCTGCCGTTTCCGCACTTCAATTTCATTCGTCATGTTGTTCGTATTCACGGTAAAGCAAAAAGTACAAATTTGAATTTTTCGAGAGTCCAAGAGAATTATGCACGGCCCTGTGCAATGTTATTATGGGACACTTAACCACACAACTCATATGAAAATACGTAGAAAGAAAAGAGAAAAGTAGCACTGCGGCTGAAACGAATGAGCGGGGAAAAGAAAGGAAAGGAAAGGAAAGGAAAGAAAGAAAGAAAGAAAGAAAGAAAGAAAGAAAAAAAATCACTAGATACATGAAAGAATTTCCATTCAACAAAATGTAAATATCTACGTTGATGACGGAAACAACGAAAAAAAGCATAACAACAACATTAACAGTCTTATAACACTTACAAGAGAAATGAGAGACTCGGCTTGGTTAATCGTCTTGAGTTTAATTGTCAGTTGAGCATCGGTTATCATTGCGGAAGGTCGCAAAAACAACATATTTGAAGTAAAAAAATATTTTTTTGTTTTTTGTTTTTGTGGTTTTGCAAAAGAAATATCTTTGAAACAACGTCGTCAAAATCTATCAATACATCGAGATAAAATTGATGGTTCAGCAATCATTGTGCATTTTCGATCGTGCTGATCAATATTGATTTTTTTTTTTGCTTTTTGTAATCCGATATCAAGTGAACTAGAAACCGAACCAAAACGTTGATATAATTTTCAAATTGGCGAAGAATTTACAACAAAAACATTTTCAATAAATATTGCACTTTAACCGCACGTTTCATGTTCTGGAAATGAAAGCGATCCAAATGCAAAACTTGTAGTTTTTTTTATGCGAAAATGCGCGTACAGTGATAAAATTGTGAATTTGGTTCAGTGCTAATGTACGTGATCGGCATCAGATCACAATCTCAAATCGTAATTTTGCATACGAACTTTGAATTTCAGTCGCCGCTTAAGTGAAGCGAAATTTACATGCGAATCGATTATTTTTGAAGTTTAGTTGAAGTTAGCTATTCGAAAAAACAGTGTGACAGTGACGCATTCGAAAACGCATTCATCAAAGAAGCTCGCTTTAACGGAAGATTACTAAAAAAAAAGAAATATGGAATGAGACACCTAAAGAAACAAAAACGAAAATTAGCCATTTAAAGTAAAATAAAAGAGGACAAATAAAACTAGACTAGAACTTCTGATTGCTATTGAACAAATTAATTGGAACGTAAAACGAAATCTAATGTGCAATCGATGTAACGCCGTTGCGGTAATCATATTCGATGTTCTAAAAATGTAAAACTTATTGAATTGAGCATTAGATTTAAAAAAAAAAGAAGTTTAAAAGAAGAAGAAAAAAAATCGGTAAAATAAAACATAATAGCCGAATGAAAATCGTAGCATCAATGGTTATGGAATAAATTTGCTTATACCTAGTAACTTAACTACACACTGATCATTGTGACCGCTTTTTTTTTCATCCATCTTTTACAGACGCTTAGTTTAACCGAATAATGTGTTTATTCGTTTCGCAGTGAATGTTTGCATAGTTTGCGTGTTATATAGATTGAATGAAATTTTGAAGTCACACATTCAACAGGCAAAACGGTTCAAATAAAAGCGGTTTGAACATCACAAAATCTCTCGAAATATACCCAATTGCCACATAGATGATTTTTCATGTAAAGCGGTAATCATAAACACACACACACACATATCGCTCACATCACACCGATTTTTTTCTCGCTAAACAACGAAATCACGAACCCTGCTCATTATCCAGAATGAAATTAAATCGAATGACAATGACTTCATTGAAATGTTCGTTGAGATTGCAACCATGCAGACAGTGGATTTTTGTGCTATATTTTGTGTTAATAACGATCATCAATTCTAGCTATACCGTTGATGGATTAAGTACAACGAACGAACGAGGTATGTATATATATATATATATACTATATGATTTGATAACACTTTTACATACGGGCGCATGCGCAAAATAAAACCGGTCAAGCTCTCAGCATATTGACAAATAGACGAATAACGAACTGGAATTTGCACGTTGTACATTGAACATGTTTCGATATCAATCTTATCAACGATGATTAATCGTATGATCTTAGAGCATTTGTTTTTTTTATCTACCTCGTTTCTGCTATGTATACACGATTCAGAAAATCAATCATCAAAATCATATCAAATTGAATGATATATGCAAATGCACATGAAAGAAGAGAAGTAAATTTTTAGAATTCCATGTTCAGATTTCCGAACACAACACAGAACAGAACAGAACGTATGCCAGAAACGAGAATTGTATTACTTGTTCGTTTGCTTGAATTTCAAATTAACAGTAACCGATGAGCGTTTTGACAGTATAGCACTCGCATGCGTGCTCTCTGATACATAAATGATTCGGTGTGTGCAAGTGGTCTCATTCATCAGTCATTAAGTTATATTGAATATGCGGTTGTTGTTGTGATTCTTTTCATTTCTTTTCCATCATATGGAAACAAATGTTTCGAATCGAAACTAGTGCGATCATTTGAATTCGTGAATGGGTGAACGATAAAAATTCAAGCTCTTCAGCTGCGTGTATGTTAATTGTTCCATAAACAATCTTGTTCGCTTTTTACTTTTTGTTCAATTTGAAGAAGAAGAAAGAAATTGGTTTTGATTGAAGATTTTAAATATAGAGACTTTGAGCAAAGATAGCTAACGGACTGCAGTTTTTTTTGGACTAGATACGAATTCTTGATACATTCGTTGGTGATGCCGTCAAAAATGTTATTCAAATGACTAATCATATTTCCTCCGGTGGTTTGAATTTGATTTTATTTAATTTAGGTGCCCAAAATCAATTAAAAGTCAACGGTTTTCATTTCATCGGTAACAAATCGTGCATGAAAATGTTTATCGTAAAATGATCCTTCGTGATTTGTTCCATCGCCATTAAATCGTTTTAATCATAATATCAAAAACTAAATTACAATAGTAAAAGAGAATAATTAAGTGTTGGGCTTCATTTATTCGTTTAGTTCTTTTTACGACATTAAAAGAGAAAATTGCTTATTCTTTGACAACAACGACGAAAAACAAAAACAAAAAATGTTTGACCTACTTCAAAAACTGAACCAACGATATGAAATTTCTTCGAATAAACTTCATTTCATATTCACTGGCAACTTCACAATTTTTGAGTATTATTAGAGCCGAAAAAAAACAAACTCTTGCTTTTCCGAAGAAGGCCGTTGCATTATGGTGTGTATGTGTGCCATTTTTACAATCACTTGTGTATTTGCAATCGGTCAGTGGATTGGAGTGACTAGTTTTTATCAGTTCATGTCAACATTTTGATCAGTTTGCTTTTTTCCCTAGAAGCGTCATCGCAAAAGTGATGAAACAAAAGCAAACAAGTCTTTTCCTGCATGCAATTTGCATTCAAAAGCAGAGAAAACGGCACACCACTTGATATGATGTTCGTCATGAAATATTTTCGTTTGATTTTGTCATTTACTATGCAAAGAAAGTGCGTGAATCATAAAATTTGAATTTGAAAAAAAAATCCAACTTTGCTTGACTCATTCGTTGAATGATCATTGAGAGTCGTTGTTTGGTGAAATGGCATTTTGTGTGTTTCGGTTTCAGTATGAGCTGAACGCACGAAAACCTGCATTTCAATGTTTCGACTGGACAAAATGATTGGCCCAGAACGCAAAGGTATTTCAATAATTACGATCCATTTTTTGTTGTTGTTCGGTCGGATTGTGTTCTTTGTTTTTTTCTCATTCTTTCCCTTTTCATCTCTTTGCATTCGATCAACTTGGCAACGCTTCCTGAGGCTATTGTTATTCATTCTTGTTTGAGCTCGATCACTTTTTACCCATCTCATTTCACCTTTGATTTTATTTTCAGTGTAGACAATTGTGTTCACGGAATAAAAGTAAAACGACGTGTTGTTTACACATTTACATGATTCACGCGCTTCATGCGATTGCAAAGATTCCGAAATACTACAAAAAAAAAAACACATTTGCCAGAAAACAGAAAAAATACTTTCAAAAGTCAAAAGCCGAACAACACTAACGACACTCGTACAAAAACAGTTTTCATTCCGTGCGAATTCTTAAGGTTACATCGAACATATACGCTAAATCATAAAATTCGCTGCTTGATTATGTATGTTAGTGTGTACTGGGTTTGTGTGCACTTTGGTTTTCTTTTCACCGCTGTCAGAGACATGGCATGTTCACATACATAAATCAAATGTTATTTTGTTTTGTTTTTTTTTTTTGGACAGACAATTCAGAGGTGCGACGATTTCATGCAGTTTTGCTGTTGTTGTTTTTATGCGCTCTGATTTTTAATGGGAAGTGAAAAGATATGTACATGGATAAATTTTTCTATTCTACCAAATTCCAACGTGCAATTGGTCGTCATGATGGAGCTGAGCTCGCATTTTACGGTCAGTTCTAAAGACAAAAATGAGCCGAACAATTTTTTTTCGGTAAATTTTGGTCGCTTTAAGAACGAAAACATTGACTTCATTTTCTACATGTATTCTACAGTAGACTTTAAGCAGCATACGTCAAGTACGATACACCGCGGTTGAATGGTATTTTTCTTTCGTTTGATTCTGGAATTTCAACTTCTACCGGAGCACGCATAATAATGTTTTAAACCTGAGTTTCCCTTGTCCCCTTTACCTTTTGGCACATTTAACATTTCATTTGGACCGTACTCACTTTTACATTTGTACTTTACAAGCACAAAAAACTCTCTCAAAACTGGAGGTAAACGATGTGGCTCCTATCGATCCATTAGATATTCCAATTGCAATGCATGTTATTATAGTGTAAATGTTGAACACAGCGAATAGATAGATCAAAGGTGTCTGGCATTTTTCTATAAAACGAAATATCACTGGATATCGATGAAAACGCAGCAATACTTTCTACCCAGCTGTATTAGATGAAGCGGTGCTTTTATTTTTTAATATCGGTTGCACTTTTCCCTTGGCACAGATGAAATACAACAGCAGCAACTACCGTCAAACAACCGCAAGGAAAAACACGAACAGTTACAGAGCTACGAACTATTGATCTGTGACACAGATTACCTATGAAATTGATCTTATAATTTGAAATGACTTCATATCCTACACCACTGTGTGTGTGTGAGTGAGCAACGATTTCAGCCACTTAACATATTTGCATAGCCATTTTCGAGCAGATTATGTTCATTAATTAAAATTCAATACACGCACACACACACTTTATATGTCATTTCCGAAACCACAAGATGAACAAACTTTTGCCACACATTCGACAAAAATGTTATTTATGCCAATTCAAAACAAATACTGAGTTGATTCTGTTCGATGAAGAGTCTTTGCGTACATTATTTGGAATATTGAAGCAACAATTAAAAAACATTTTGAAGGTATTCAATACTTTAGAAACCACCCGCCAGAAATGCAATTTTCATTTTATTAGACGATTGCCTCAAGCATTTGTGCATCACATTCTCTAAACACAGCAGCTAGTACAATTTGTGCTGTACTTCTGCTCACGTTCATTCCCACTTCGCTTTGGATACATTTTTTTTTAATTCTCGTTTTTTCAATATAATTTTGTAGAGAATTACAAACGCTTTAAACGAGAAAAAATCAAAAGTTTTTATTGCGCCAAAAACCCTGGTGCTTATCGTGATCGCAATCTCTAACCCGGATAAAAAAGAAAACGATTGAAATTAATACAATAACACTAAAGAATAAACTAAATTAGATTTAAAATCCGGACTTTTTCCGAGTTTTTCACACTGAAGTAAATATCAGTTTGATTCAAACTGTTTGAAGCCCTTGAAGTGTTATTTATCCACTCATCCACGATTCTTTCTATGGTTCATGGACCAGTAGAGAAAACACTTCTTACAGACGGCACAACAAATCTGACTTGACGGATTCAAATTGGCAATGTGATTTCATTGTCATTTTGTAGGTGGAAGATAATTAAAATGAAAGTTCAAATGAATGCATATATGTATTGCCAAATTTGACAAATGGAGAACTCATCAAATTTTCAGCTGATTCTCTGTCAAACAAACAAAAGCAATCCTTTTCATGAGCCCACCATATATAACTGTGGAAGAGTAACATCAACGAACCCAATTAGTTCTCATTTATCGAAAAAGCAAAAAAAAAAAATGTGAATACTCATCGCGGAAGAGATCGTTTTGTGCAGTCAGATATGCTGCTGTGTTCGAATCTATAACTTATTTGTTGAAAATTGTGTACACCACAAATGTAGAGAGTTCCAGAGAAAATACAAAAATGAAATGTGAGTGTACCAAATCAAATTAATTTAGATTCAGATTATGAATCTGTGCATTAACAACTTTAGACGAGCTTCTTTCGTTGTGTTGTCTTGTTTTTAAATATAGAAAAAGTGAAATCTTTGCGCACACACAATTGAATTCAACAGCCAAAATCACAGATGTATGAAAAAAGGTGTATAATTTCTGCGTTGTGGTTAAACCATTGTCCACTGGTTTCATTTCATTTTTTGTTAACCAAAACAAAACAAAAACCAACACAAAAAAATGGTTGAGGTCACCCAAAACCATACACTTAACGATGACTCTGTTCCGGCCACTTGTTGATCTTCATAAAATGTACATTTCGCCATCAAACAATTGTGCAGCGCCTGGTTTTCTTGACCATTATGACAAATCAGATTGAAGCTCGCGGTGCCGTAGATGATCACCACTCGCCGCATTTTGTAAACACCTTTTATAATAGAAAGTTATGGGTTTACCGTTTAAATATTGAACTAATCCAAACTATCATAACCGTACATTTTCGTTCTGTTATTTACTCGATTGACTCGGATCTCTTTTTTGCATTTTACAGTCACAGCGAAATAACAAAAAAAAACAAACACATAATGGAGTGAATTGTAGTCGCGGTAACTATAGATCAATACGTCAATTGTGAGATAGCTTTGAATAGAAAAATAGACGTATTAACAGCAAAGAAAATCAGCATGATCAAATAATCAAATTTATTTTGGAAATCATAATTTCATGAAGAACAACTTAATAAGTGGTCTTACATACGCATAGGTTCTGACACTGCCGAATTAAGGGGGGGGGGTGTCCTGGCCGAAAATACGACACAAAACTTTTCGGTTTCAAATATTCCCACTTAAATAGTCAAACAACTAGCCGCTGTCACAAAATTTTTCAAAGTTATGGCCGGTTCACATTGCTCAATCGAGTTTTAACCTTAGTGTCTCTAGTGTAAAACGAGTCTCAGAAAAGTTGAGGACCTAAAAAAAAGTCTCAGGGTCCGAAAACTTAAGGGTGGGGGGTCATCTGAGACCTTGGAGGCTATGTCAGAACCTATGTACATACGTATCGGATTATAATAGCGGTGCCACATTGCCCATATCGATAGATTCTTTTACTATGACGTTGAATTGTGGTGTTTTATTAGCTTCATCATTTTTAATATGCAGATTGTATTACTTGGCACAATCATTTGTACAAATCCGCTAATCGATCGAAACCAATTCGATAAATTCAATAGTATTTAATACTTTCGACTTTATATTCTCATCACATTTTGTGTATAGAAAGTGAAATCTGTCTATGTATCAATGCAATCGAAATTCATAAGGTGATGCCTGATATCAACCGGTCATTAGGAAAAATCATTAGTTACCATATCGTGATGACCTATAACCTTTTCTACTTGAGCCTCTCTGTTCAACGTTGTGTGTGTGTGTTTGCGCGTAAATGTGAATCGAGAGACAAGATTTTTGTATCACAAATGTATCAGCAAAATGCGACTCATGACACGACAAATTCTCCTAATTTACTGAATCACTCAGTAAATCTTTTTTCATGCGTGAGATTTCACGTACGTGATGCCTTTACCAATTCCGAATTAAATTGGCATAATTTTGATGCAAAAACAACATGGGTTTGACAGTATCTCATTCTCTTTCGTTCTATTTGTATACATCCAAAATGTTTGTACTCAAAATTTTCGTAAAATCAATTTGTCTGGACAACTGGACATTTATCCAAAATCGAGATGAGGAGAGATGGCTTATGTCAGAAAACCTCAGATGAGACATTTTTCCCATACAAAGCAAATTACTTGATTATCCGATTACCCGAATCACATCCGAATCACATCCGAATCAATAGTTTTCTTTGTTTGCAATTGGTTTGGATACGGAGTATTGGTATTATGAATATTTGTGGTCACTGGAATGTAAAACCATTGAGAATTTCGGGTTCGGATTTCGATTGAAATCGAAGTGTATTTGTTATATCGAAAATTGGGCACGACCGAAAACTTTCACTTTAATTTCGAAAAATCGAAAATTGAGAACAGAATAAACATTAATCATTTGAACATACGTTTTCGCCACATTTATTTTGAGTGTGTCCATTTCACAAATTGTGATTTTCCCTCTGAATCGGTTTCAAAAGATAGCACAGAGCTCAGATGGAAATATTGAATGGTTTAAGGATAATCAGATGTTATTTAATAGCACAATGTACCATATCCATACGCTATGGATACGTTCCGATGGCGGCTCCAATTGGCAATCGATAAATTCGAGTTTATGGCAATGGCTAATAGAAATGCTAACAGTTTCCCTTTCGACCTCCAGTCGTGTGTGGTTGGGAATTTTCTCGAATATAAACCATTTTCAAATAGCTGCCGGCCACAGACATTTTTAGTTTATTGTTCTGTTGATCAAACCATTCTTTGCAATTTAGTTTCTTTTCTTTTCATTGATTTTTTTTTTGTGTGGACTATTAACACAATCGCCTTACGGTATATTTATTTATGAAGCAATTTCGTGGTATAGTCAATTTTGAAAATGGAAAATATGTAACAATGGCATTTAATTAAAACAAATTATTCTCTCCGAAAAATTGTTGCTATAACGAGCTGACACAGAATCCAAACCAATTTAGTCATTATATTTCGTACGTTTTTATATTATATTTGTTGTTGCTGTTGTTCTTTATTTAATAGAAAATATGTTACTGGGCCATTCATAGCCAAACAATAACTTTAAAATTAATAGCGCCCAGGCGTTTCAAATGCAAACTGAATAATCTTGATATTACATTTTGAATTGCAATCGAATGGAATGCGTTTGGTGTTTTGAACAATAAACTCGAATAAAACAACTCTAGAACAATATTTCACGGTTCATTTGTGAACAGTGTTGTACACTACACACTATAGAATATATAAACGCTCACTTTGATTCGACATACAGTCGAGTGACAGAAAATGCCATCGCAAATTAAAAAAAAAAAATCTGATTAAACTAAATGGCCAAGTGTCAATATAACCTTCAAAGACACAGTACCACGGGAGCTACCTAAGAGACGTTATCATTTCTTTCGCTGTATTGATGGAACTCCCCCAGGCTGAAATTTCTCAGAAACAAAATGATTTCGTAGCTTTCATGGCTCCCGATATCTAAGAGTCCTAGAACGTTGCATTTTTGATCTTACCAAAGTTAACGCTTCAAATACATTTGTTATCAAGACTGAACCCGTATGGTCTATCGAATAAGACATTCAGTTAACAGATTACCTCTATAAAATTTGATAACGCTTTAAAAAAAGGAAAAACATTGATTGTTGACCACAATGCTTGCAATGCGATTTGATTAAAATCAAATAGCATGTACTTTACATACGCCGAAGGAATAATTCATGGCTGAAATAGCTTGCGTATACAAAGTGCGGAACAATTTATTGGATGGAAATGATTCATGCGAATCAGACTACATAAACTATTCCAACAGAAACTAATAACGATAATAAGCTCATTATTGGAGAAAATGCACCATGCATGCATTCGACGAAAAAAAAAATTATGAACGACATTTCATCATCTTAAGATCAATATAGTTTATGTGCAACAAAAAGTTTCTAGGCTTTTCGCTAAATGAATTGATAAAAAAAACCAAATCAAAAAACTATGCGTTTGCGACCATGAAATTGAGAAAATTCCAGCTAAACATTGAAATTTTGACTTATTCAATTAAAATTAAAGAGAGAATTTGCACACATGCACGCCATAAACATTATAGTTTGCCGTGTACGTCAACCATACGCGTTCGATAAGCTTGAGCAAAGACTTATGAGCGTATTCTGGGGATGAAGTGAAAATTCCCATGCAAATAGAACGAATGGGACGCTTTCTAATTCATTCGATTTGCACTGTGTGTGCATAGTTTGTGTTGAAATTCATCATCTTATCAATTTCTATCGTTTGTTTACGTCTTTGTCCCTTATTGAATCTTTCGACACTTTCTTTCACCATTTGCTGATATAACGACCTGAGTTGTACACTCAAAACACACATCAAGTGGATTTCCAAACAATCATTCTGCCATCGAAAGTTATTTATTTTCTTGTTGAAACGATATTATCTTAAATAACAACATCGTTTCGGTGAGTTTTTTTTTCTTTATTGAGTTTTACTCTTCAAACAATCCTGCCTTTGCAAATAGATAAACAAAGTTAAAGAAAGTCAAATATAAATAGTGGCCTCGACCACTTATAACACATAAATTTTCAAAATAAAGTGCTATGTCCGATTGACTTCGATTAATATTTGTACTCTAAAAACTAAAATGGCATTTTCAAATAATATTATTTTGGTCCAAAAAAATGTGTCTATAAGTAAAATAAAATGACATTAACATGCAATGAAAAAAAAGTAAAAGTTTTTTTTTGATGGCACGAGCATTTCAAGTTTTGTAAAAAAAAATCATTCAAAACACTACAATGTACTAGAACCAATCGTCTTCTTCCGATATAAAAAAAATTCGATATTCACATCATTCGATTCGTTCACATTTAAATTTTGTTTGTGACCATATTATACAAGTCGTTTAGGTCAAATGAAATAGAATCACCGAAAACTTAAAAAAAAAAAAATGCCAAAAATCACGATCGAATCGATGGCCGAATTTATGGAACGAGTGAAAGTCGACGTTTGAGTTGGCACGAATTTCCGTTTAGTTTCACATCATCAAAAACGGATCTAATCGCTATTGAATACAAATTATTGGGCTCTTTCTGCTTCGTTGAATATTTTTAGCATTGGTCATAAATTTGGCGATGGATTTGTTTTTTTTTCACTTCTCCTCACTTCAATATATTTCTTATATTTTTTCTCAATGATGATTGTTCATTTTATTCATCCGTAGTTTTTATTGCACGTAAAATTCGGATATGAGGCATATCAATTTGTCCGAACAAATGATTAATAACAGAGTGTATTGCATACACACACACCATAAGAACATTTAAGCTTGTCTAAATTAATTGGCGATCCATTGAATGAATCGAAGAAGAAAACTAGCTTCGGCTAGGTTGGTCTTGTGCTCTCTTGAGTACGATACACATTAGCATATTTTACGCTATGGTTTACTAAATCATTTTCTGCTTCATATTTGATTTGTTCATTGGTCGCCCCGATATATGCGCACATTGCCCACAATGCGGCGCTCATACACCAGCCAATTGGATGGATAATTCGATATAGAACGATGCGCTTCAAGTATTAAAATGCCGTTACGTCCTGAATACTTTATTGAAAGCACTTTGATCACGGGCAACAATTATAAAAATGTAATAGCTGACATTCATTTCCAGTCAATATTATGAATGTTGCCGAAAGCAAGAAGAAGTAGCAAATGCGACATGTACAGATACGAACAACAACAAAAAAAAAACATATAATCATGCCCCGTGCAAAAATTGTGCTATGGGATAAAAACGTATCTCAAATGGTATGCAAGTGTAAATTTTTGTATGCGCTACGAAGCTAGGCTAAAGCACGTACGAATTGAGGCAAATAAGAGGCGACACATTTTCTTTTTAAAAATATGGGACGACTATTTTTTATGCGATTCGCTCAGTATTACTTAATTTCTTTATGTTTTCTTGTTTGTCTGTTTGTATGTTTGTTTGTTTATTGGTGATGTTGTTTTCTTATGTGTATGCGTTGATTCATAGGCTAACATAAATTTTGTTGAACGCAAAAGACGTCGTTTCTTCAATTTCGTCTTCTGTTGTTTTTTTTAAATTTATCATTCTGAAGTATCTAAATGGTCACTTGAATATTTTGAATTGAAGTATTTTAAAGAGTTAACTCACGCGGCATATCCGAATTAAAGAACACATTTCAATTGTGTTGGTAGTCATTCAATATGCCCATGACTATTAAAAACAATCGTTTTTAAGTGAAAGTTACAATAAAAACACAAATTTGTTTGTTTGTTTGCAATAACACAGACATTTCAAATGCTTGCACAAACTGTTTATTCGTCAACTGGTTTCAATTGTAATAAATTGACCGAAAATAAAACTTACTATGGCATTTTATTTATGATGAGCAATGATAAATGGTATGTGAAATATAAAAAAAGCTATAGCCCGTGGACTACAAGTTATAAGAATAATTATTGGTTCTGTGAAGAAGAAGACTCTTCACTGAATTGGCGCATGACGTTTATTGTATATTCTACGGTTTATTTGTTTGTTTCTTTGGTGTTTTTGTTATTGTTGTTGTTGTTTTTTTTTTCACCAAACGCCATGTGGATAAGGGAATGCGAAATTCATTAGTTTTCTGTTTGAATTGGATACCAATACACAAATTCTTCGCACATTATCTTTAATGTCTCGCTTGCATTTATCTCATTGCACACTTTCGGATCACGTTGTACTCTCTACTCCACACTGCTTTCAAATACGGGCTTTACTAAAGTTAGACATCATCCTTAATTGGCAAACACTCTAATGGCCTATAATTCGTTTTTCGTTTTTATTATCATCATTATTCGTTCGTTGGTCGCTGTAATTATTTGTATCTATTCGCGTCGTTTGTGTGTGTGAGTGTGTGCATCTGTATATGCTTATGTATTTGTTTATGTTTCGCTTAGTGATGACTGATTCTGGCTGATGTTACCACCATGAATTTAATGTTCCATCTTCATTCTTTTCGAGCTTCTTTCATTTTGCCGCCAATGGATGCTACTGAAGTTAGGTAGCTTTTATGCATGAAGTAAATTGAACGTATCGCCGTGCGCATTTGTACTTTTGAAATCTAGGTAAACCGAAAAGATATAGGTTAACCTGAAATGCGGCACGGGGCCGAACACCAACAACGTTAATGGTACAGAAGAAAATACACTTTGCAAGAAATTAAGCATACTTAAATGCCACACCACGTAAACATGTCTCTCAGTTTTCGTATGGCGGACGCAACCAAAAAAAAAAAAATACAAATATACCCGTGAGGTGTTGTCATTTTTCTTTTTTCGTTTTCGTACTACATGAAATGCATACAATGTTTGTTTTGTACGACACAAAACGGATGTAGACTCATTTCACTTGATTATATGCTACGCTCACGACTCATTTCCGTCTAAATTCTAAAACTTTCAATGAACATATTTATGACTGACCATTTATGTAATTGAAATTCAATATATTTGCTTAAATATCGCGTAATGCAGGAGGAAAAGAAGAATCGCGCCCATTACATTTCTATTTATATCTATCTTTAATGTAAATCGTAAATTTGAATTACAAAGTAGTCAAACAAGGACGACATAGGCCATCCTCTGACTTAAAGACTAGCTCGCAAAGAACTTACAAAAAACGTAGACAGCAACAAACGCCCAGCACTTTCAGAGCGAAGCGAGTTCTTTTGCTTGTTCTCTCTCTCTCTCTCTCTCTCTCTCTCTCTCTCTCTCTCTCTCTCTCTCTCTCTCTTTCTCTCTCTCTTTCTCTCTCTCTTTCTCTCTCTCTTTCTCTCTCTCTCTCTCGCTCACTCAATATGTATCTTTTTACACTTGGCTCACTTGTGCGAGCTACTTACCATTAAGTGTGTTTAGTGTATGTGTCACTGTGTTTCTCTTATTTTCTTTTCATTTTTATCACTTACTTGTTGTTCCTTCATCACATCCACATGTTATTGTTATAACTGTCTAAACTAAGGTATTCGCTGTTTCTTCAGCATTTCTCTGTACATTTTTTTGTGGTCGCTTCATTGCTGATTCGTTCTTCGTTGCTATTAGATTTTCGCTTGAGCTTCCGACACGGATAAGAAAATGGGTCGACTTTTATTTTCAACTTTATTAATGAAAAAAAAACAAATCTTAGCGTCGAGCATGCATAAAATGGCATGGGAGATGAATGAAAGGAATGAATGAATGAATGAAACAATTTTGTAGTATAGATGCGTGGGTTTTGATTGTTATCGCTGTTTCTGAATAAACAGTACTCGGAACGGTACATTCATGTACCACACACCAATGCATGGTGTATATTTATTCATGTGATTTCAGTTTCGTTTTTCACTTTTTTTCGTGTATGCAGAGCAACACAACCGAAGCCAAAAAGAGTGGTTTCCTCATAAATGATTCTTATTAGTATGGTCGTATTCCATTTTTGAAATTAAAAACATCAATAGAAATTTTTATGGTTCGACCCGACACGACACCGCCAATCATTAGGTATATTCATATCTGGATTTGAATTTTGTTGTTTTTTATTATTTATTTTAGGTGAACGAAAACTGTTTGGTGGATACCGAATAACGCCAAAATTTTGTAAAGCATCTAAATTACTACCGAAAACCGATCCACGAGCGGATGGACCCACCATTTGTATGTTCCAGCACGAATGCTCTCAACGACATGGTGAAGTGGTCGGTGCATGTATGGATGGGTAAGTAAATGTTTGAAAAATTGAGAATTATTGAATAAAAAAACGCTTGTGCATCATACAAATTTATTGCTGTAGATTTTTGTTCGGTGCATGTTGTCAATTGGCGTCCAATGAAGCGGTTATCGATGATTACAATAAGCCACTATTAAATCCACTTGAAACGTTTAGTGGAAATGACAATCATGTGCCCGGAAATAGTGGCTATGGAGAGAGCGACACAATTTTATTGGAAACATCAAAACCGGCATTACCTGAGAAAACTTCCATTTATTTATCATCGAATACACCGGGTCAAGTTTATAGTCCAGAATTGCCCACTAAAGTGACAGACGCATTGACAACATTTGGTACATTTAATCCAAACAAAAAGAAAGTTCAAAGCACTAAACAACCGCATCAAACAAAACCAACACCGTCCAAGTATGGCAGCACCGATCAATACGTTTTAGTGCAAACATTAACAAATGATAAGAATGGTGCATCAGCTAAACCAGCCAATGTCTATGACAATGAAATCAGCTCAATCGAATCAATCATTCTTATGCTAAATGATACCAAAACTGGTCCACAGTATAATACTGAAATAAAACAGCAAACAACCAATGGTTTACCAACGAAATACGGTAGCTTATCATCGAGCAATAATTTTTATATTACAACCAAATTGCCAGCATCCACAACACCAAATCCCATTTCAACATTATCGACAATCTTCCAAAAAGTTCCAACATTGAGCCACAGTAGCCCACTGACGACTAAATCACCGTCAACCAGCTATGTGTATAGCACAACAATTCCAAAACGACCCTCACCATCAAGCTCAAATCCAAATCGAATTAGTTCAACAACTACATCATCCACGAAAAAACCAACTAAAACAGTCACAACCAACACCAAAAAACCCATTCAAAAGATTACGACACGTCCAATATCAACAAGCTATGTGAGTGGGCCAACACCTGCCCGTCCAGCGCCTACATCAACCAAAAAACCGTCAGCCATTTCATCGTACACAACCCCAATCAAGCAACAGTCGTCTGAGGTGCCCATCATCAATAAAATTGGCTCAAGCACACCCGCACCAACTGTAATTGTCCTCGGCCCGTATGGAATTGGTAAGTGTAACTTTGTGAATGTGTTTATTCATATACGCATTTACGCAGTGACATTAAAATAACCTCATATTAACTTAAATTGAAATAAAAAGCCGTTGTTGTTGATAGTGTTTATGTTAGTTTAATAAATTAATTAAATAGCCATCATTTTATTTCAATGTAAATTATGACAGCCGTTCAAAGCAAACAAAACCATTAACTGAAATGTATTATTGTTTTGTTATAGGTTCAACTGAAAGTCCATCGCCAACGATACACATCACACCAAAACCGACGGCAAATTTCGTTTCATCAAGCACAACATGGACAGCAATTCCAGATTTCAACAAATACACACCTCCAAAAATTCCAGGCTCTTCATATGTATCGTACAGTCCAATTCTCACAAAACGTCCGGGTCAAAGTGAACCATCCATTTATACACCAGGTGTTGGTCCCATTCTATCGAATGATTTTGATGATCCTGGATACTATGGACTTTCATCAACAACAACACGGCCAATTATCGCAAATATACAGCAAACCGTTACATCAGCTTCGATTTATGCGGTTGTTGATGAAAATGGTTTAGTTGTTTCATCAACGCCAAGCGATGAACTTTACACTTCACCAAACGATTTAAATAATTTCCCGCCGGTTCGAAATCCAAATTTAAATGCAACGGCACAAATATCAGGTGTAACAATTGACGACTATGACATATCAACGCCTCAATTTATTGAAGATGATTTGCTCAATGACAAAATGGGTTTACTAGTGAATAAAATTGTTGAATCGCTCAAAGATAATTTCCATGATCTAGCCGATATTGTTGAAAATAAAACAGCAACCAAAAAACCGTCTCCGTCAGCAACGACAATTCAACAACGACCAATTACAACTTTACCAACAAAAAAACCACCACAACGAGCTACTACAACTACACGACGACCAAGCACCATAACCAAACCGTCAACAGCTCGCCCAAGTCGAAGGACCACAAAAAAACCACCAACAACAATTCTCAACAAGGTACAGATTAGTTGAATAGCTTGAATAGCTTGAATAGCTTGAATAGTATACCAATATTATGCAATTTAAAATACACACAGCCAATAGACGAGCAATGATTTTCTTTGAATCTATTTTCACTCTCTTTAGTCTGGTTAACACAAATTTCACTATTTATCAAATTAAATCGGAACAACTAATAGGATAAATACATAAGCGATTAGTGTCTTCGACCAAGTTGATAACACGTCTCATAGTTGAAAGTTATGCCCCAAGGCACATGCTAATGAAGCTTTATATTTATGCATATAAATGAGTAAAATGTTGCAAAATATATCATTTATTGTTGCAGGTAACAACAACAACAACAACAACAACAACAAAACGCCCGGTTACAAAACCACCAAAGAGACAACCAACAACGACAGTGCAACAATACGATGAGCCAACAGATGCTGTTGATGAAGAAGAGGAAGAGGGCGAGGAAGAGAGTATTGGTGAAGAAGGGGTTGAAGAGAGCACACCATATTTCGAAAGTGGACGTGTTCGTAAGTAGCATCCTTAGAGTTCCACCCTTTACACTCATACATTCATTTGTATACAATAATTGTACCAAAGCAATTGCCCATGCTCAAAATGCTCACTTTGATTAATTAAATACAGAATGTGGTATACGACCGCACGTAAAATCGGGACGTATTGTTGGTGGAAAGGGTGCGACATTTGGTGAATGGCCGTGGCAAGTTCTAGTCCGTGAATCGACTTGGTTGGGCTTATTTACCAAAAATAAATGCGGAGGTGTATTGATTACGAAAAACTACGTTGTGACTGCGGCTCATTGTCAACCTGGGTACGAATTGTGCAACTATTCATTACATTTGATTCGATAAAACAAAAATACTACATTTTTTGTGGCGGCTTATTTTTGTGCCCAATACGATAAAGACAAAAACATATTTATTAATTTTGAACCGTGTTTTTGTTTGTAGATTTTTGGCATCGTTGGTGGCGGTATTCGGTGAATTTGATATTTCTGGAGATTTGGAAAAGAAACGATCCGTAACAAAGAATGTCAAACGGATTGTTGTTCATCGCGAGTATGATGCGGCCACATTTGAAAATGATCTGGCATTGTTGGAATTGGAGAGTCCAATCCATTACGATACACATATTGGTTGGTTTCACTTTTCATTGCGCTTCAGTGATTTTATTCAGAAACAGTCATTGAAAATGGTTTTTGCAAATAAAATAATGATAAATTTACCTTTTCTGTTACAGTTCCAATTTGTATGCCGCCAGACGGTTCCGATTTTACAGGCCGTATGGCAACAGTCACTGGATGGGGGCGCTTGAAATACGGCGGTGGTGTACCATCTGTTTTACAAGAAGTTCAAGTAATTTAACAAGCAAATATTTCAACCAAACCAAACCAAACCAAATCAAATCAAATAGAATTGAAGGGATTCGATTTTTTTTCAATTGGGTTTCACTTTTATTTCAGGTGCCAATTATTGAAAATAATGTGTGCGAAGAAATGTTCGATCAAGGTGGACACAAAAAGAAAATATTGCCATCATTCTTGTGCGCTGGATATGCAAACGGTCAAAAAGATTCTTGTGAAGTAAGTTTTTTTTTTACAAATAATGCCCAACAAATATTTTTTCGATTTTCATACATTCAAAGCATATCATTACGTACTTCAAATCATTCGAATTGTGAACAAAAATGAATAAAAAATTCGTAGTACAATTTTAAGATATAAAATAATAACAGCTCACAAATCGTCTGAGCATGTCTCAACATATGCGTTTTTTTTCACATTATCGCTGTTGGAACATTTTGCGTCATTTATCCATAGGCAATTGGTGTGTGGGTAACGTTAACTGTGTGCCTGCCATTAAAACGTCCCAACGCATTTATTTCCCAATCCAGAATGATCTGATAATTTTAATTATTATGTCAAATTCAAATTTCACGTCAATTAGTCCTACACGGATAAAACTTTTCACATTAAATACTGTGAATGATCACATTGAAAAGCTCAAAACATACAAGCGGAATAAATAGGCTTATATTTTGATAAAACCAAGAGATTCGCTTATGTATGAGCCATATTTGTTTGAATTATATATAAATTGTTAAGCAAATAACCGTAACCATGAAAATGCACCTAGTCAAGAAACTACAGATAGGCCAACGTACACCAATCAACGCGCCAGATAATGGTTCAGTTTAACGTTATTTTACCAATTCAACTTTTTTATCAAAGAGCAAAAGAAAACCTTGCTCAGTTTGTATACCAAACTAAAATATCCGTTGTGTCAAAACAATTTGGAGTTCAATTCAAGAGCTCCAGATATATATAAATATAATCAATAAGTGGAAACATGTGTCGAATATGATCTAAATAAATGTGTTTTTTATTATTTTTGTTTTTTGTTTTTTTTTATTTCACGCAGGGTGATTCTGGTGGTCCGCTCGTTTTGCAACGGCCAGATGGACGATGGGAGCTCGTTGGAACTGTATCGCACGGTATCAAATGTGCGCACCCGTATTTACCAGGCGTCTATATGCGAACAACATACTACAAACCATGGTTGCAAAGCATAACTGGAGTCAATTGAAACGGTGAACTGTGGAACATATATATAAACATGTGAACAAAGACAAAACACTTCCCACGCATACAGAACAACAACACTCATTTGCTTTACCCCTAATAAAAAAGAAACGTTCAATTCAATTTTGTCGAGAGCGCGCAACGAGAGCGTTAGAGTTGTATTGCATGCGAATGAGCTGGAATCCATTTGTCTTTCTTTTTTCATTCATTCACTAATTTTTCATAAACACACTCACTCACTCACACACACACACACACACACACACACACACACACACACACACACACACACTTACAAAATGAAACAAGCTTATTTTAGGAAATTGCATTTAATTCATTGAAAGGCATAGTTAAATTTGAAAATCAAATGAACGAATGGGAATCGTTAGCTTGAATCGTGTATAAAAAAAATTAAAACGTGTTTACGTAGATTTTTAATGCAAAACTGAAGCTAATGTGTGTAGTCATATTAACCTGTACAAATGAATGTATTGACTGCTGTTTGAATGGACATAATATTTATTTTCTAAAACTTTAAATATAACTAAACAATTTATTTATTATTTATTCAAATTATTTATTGAAACTTTATTATAATATTTATTTTCATAGATTTTAAACAAAAAGTAGCAATGATCGGCTATCTGCAGATTCTTAGTGTTAAACATTTTCAAAATTGTATATTTGTTTGTTTTTTTAAACTTCAGCTTTGTCGCATGCATTTGAAAGTAGTTTGCTGTGAACTTCTTCTTAAATTGTTGGAAAAAAACAAACAATTAATCGCGTGTATTTAATCAAATAACAAATTTTGATTTGATTTCAACACATTTTATACTTTTTTGTATAAATGTTTTATAGAATATATAATTTAAAATGTAGACCGTTAAGAAATTGTTAAAAAAGTGATTAAAATGGTTTTTAAAAATTCAATAAATGCAAACAGAAATGAGTTGCGTTTTTTTTTCATCCCCCAAATTGATCTTGCGTGAATGGCATGTGGCATACGTGTTTTCGGATATGCCAAAGCAATTCATTCATAAATTCTATTTTACAGAACATCGACAGTTATTCTGACAGTTTATTAGATTCAGTCAACTAAAACGTTAAATCTGATTATAAAAGCGTTGAAAAGCATTTTCCAGAAACGAAAAACGTTTATTTTCATTTTTAAAAAAAATGGAGAAAAAAAACTAATCTAATAAAAAAAATCGCAACACGTAAAAAACCAGAATCCTCAATGAAAGCACGTAGGCGATCCTGGATGGCAATGGCATACCAATCGCATTTTGCTGTCAAAAAGCTTAACATTACGGCGGCATAAATTGTCTTTGGTAAATGAAAAGAGAACGAAAAAAATACACCACCTTAGAACGGTGCTATTGCGCATGTCTATGACGCCTGCGATAGCAGTATATGTGCATTTCAATCATTTACGTAATAGCTAGAAAAGGCACACGAATTGAAGGCGCACAAAAAAAAACGGGAAAATGAAACACGGTTTGCCGCCAACGACGATGAGCTATGTGACGCTGTTTGCCTGTTAGTTAGCTTTGAAGGAAAGCGCAACGTAGATTCAATGATATGCGTATACGTTTGTACAGAAATGCTTGTTTTGATGGGGGGGTTTTGAGCTTAATTTTCCAGTAGAACATCGCAGAGCTTCACCGTAAATGTTCAGATCTGTATCGCTTTGACAGGCGTGTACGTCAATCGACAATTCGACAAAAGAAAACGAGAACACATTTACCAAACGAAAGTTCAACAAGAACAGTATCGAACGTCATTTCGCTTGTCATTGAAAAAAATATACGAAATAAAATTCGCAATATTCGTCGATTCAATTGAAAGCTACTATCCTTGCTGGTTAAAAAAAATTAAAATAAAGTAATATTATACGAAACAAATTTCGAAAATTCGCAAAATATTTCAGCGTGTTGAAGAGTTTTAAAGCATGTGCAACGTGAACACACGTTTCAACAATTTTCTAATGAATTAGAGTATCAATTGGTTTTCAATTTATACTCAAATTAAATCTACTCTTCAAAAAGAAAGTGAAATTTATTTGAAAAGAAGACGTTAGAATTTCTTTCTGTTCTGAACACATTCAGCTCTTTCAAACGAAAAGTTATTTGTGGAAATAATATCAAATCATTTCTGTTGAGAAAAATAATTATTGCAACAAATTTCAAGCGCACGACACGAGTATAATTTCAGGGTAAGTGCATTTTCTTCATACATAAGCCTTATCTTTTAACAACGACCAACAACAACAGCAAAAAATCGATTTCTCAACCTAAAGTGAACAAGTTCAACGAAATGTGTAGTCCTTAAACGACTGACTAGCCCAACAAAAAAAATTGTCGTAGTCATTGAGATACCAAATGATTTGGTTTGATAAAAAAAAAATACGTCATTGTAAAGTGTTGTACGGTTTGTGACTGAATTGAATTCGATTTTACGGTTATTCAGACAAAAGCAAAAACATATCATAAATTTTTGGGATGAAAACAAAAATATAAGCTGGCGTGGCCACGAGTTATCAATAAAAATATATACATTAAATTGATCGGAAAATGCTCATAATCTAAATTGATTGATGATAAAATTCAAGTCACATCAAAAGTAAATCGGTTGAAAAAAATGGTCAGCAAAATGAAAGCATTTTCATGCACAAATGAACAGGACATTTTCATTCGTAATCGCAATCGCGAACATAAAGAGCATCTATAACTATGGGGCAACAAAAAAAGGCAACAACTTCGTTCAGTATTGATTTTTATTTTCAAATTTAATGTGCACGTTGGAGAATTTACGTCAAACGTGTATGCATGCACGCTATGTAATGGTCCTGTGTTTTTTTTCTGTTATTTCGCTTGAACAGCGATGACGATAGCGATGGTGGTGGCAATTGTTATTGTTTTTATTTATTTCTATTACATTGCATTTTGAATGTTTTTTTATTTACTAGAAAAACTAATTTATTTAAGCCTTGAATTTAATTGTGTCGCTTGTGTAACGGGAAAAAAATCTTTTCATGATTTCAATTTTTTTTTTGCTTTTACATCATTGATTAAAATGAACAAAAATCATGTCACGTCATGAATCAAACCTGTTGATGGATATTTATTGACGACAAAAGAGATCCCCTTCATTTCGAAAGAGGGCAGAAACGCTTCACTAGACGAAAGTCAATGTATTTTTTTTTTGTTCAGCAGTATTAAAATCAAATCGATAATGGCGACGAAGATCACAGGGCTTTCATCTAGTCTGGTGTTTAATTTTGAGCACACACAAAAATGCGATGAAGCAAACAAGCAGAAAAGATTTTTACAGGAAATTACAGGTTGGCCATTAAATTCCTGACCTAACTTTATATATACTGTTTGCAACTCAGTTGAAGCTCGGAAAATTAGATGGAATTGCCGCAACAAATTTAGTTGATGTATTTTCGTATTTCATTACATGTGGCAACCTTGGCGTCTTGAAAAAACACATTATAACATTTGTGTACTGATGAATATACTTATGGAATATTCAATGTAGTACATTTTGGCAGTTAGCTTGTTCTATCTTGACATAGTCTTCCAACTTCATTGAACAAGTTTTGGTCATATTTTCAGTCATTTTCGCAAACATTTCATTATAAACTTGAGCAATTTTGCCAAAAAAGTATTGTGCTGGGCTTTTTTTCAGACGCTTATCCAATATTATTGGATGATATAATGGCAACTGTTGAACATTCGTATTTTTATGAAAGAGCGAAATTGTTCAGTTCAGTGTTTTTTTAAACACTAACACTGCATTGAATACCAAAAGTATACGTTTTCGTGATGGATCGTATTTGATAGCGAATAGAAAAGCTTGTCAGAATCATTCATTATTTTATTTTTTTTGTATGTGAGCATAATGAGGACCCTGTAATGTTTTCGCATCAATTGGTTTTATGTTAGCAGCAAAAATACTATGTAATATACTGTGTATTGAGAATATTCATTTTCCAATCGATTTGCTTTTGAACGATTGATGCTTAAGACCGAGTCTGATTGAATAAATCGAGGTGTGCATGTATATACATTATACATATTATGCTAGTGGGTTGTTAATGGAATGGTATTCAAATTCCAGATTGTTTTATTTTTTGTATTACATTTCATGAAATGTTGTGCAAAACATAATAAATTTTAACTTTTTTTCATTTTCCCCTTTTCAATGCTGTAGACAAAATCCACGTACATTAAAAGCAACCAGAAAAGCAACAAGAAGCAAGATGAAATCAACAGTTGTGCTGATGGTATTAGGTACCTCATTACTGATTATTGGGGATTCAGTGAATGCATGGGGAGGTATTTACAATAATCGATTTTCACCTGAAATGCTTCAGAACATGGGATATGGTGCGCCCCATAGAATTTATCAAGAGGTAAGTGTTTTTGTTTTTAAATCGAACGAAGCCATTCGTTTCATTGTGTTATTGTTGTAATATAACATTTCGTTTGATGAATGAAAACAAACGGTATAATTTTATTGGGATAATTGTTCAAAATTGTCACCTTGGGACACAATATTTGGCTTTGTTGCTCAATTTGTTTGAACTACTAAAAAAAGTAGCTGCTGTAAAAATTTCATACGAAACATCAGGAGACCAATTTATTTTGGCAGAAACTCTTAATTTCGAAGTTAAGTAACATTATAACCCAAAAAAGTTGTTGTTGCGTTGTGCTTTGAGCAATGATTGAACCAAGATTACTTTTGGAAATATTTCAGCTCGAATTAAATGTTTTTAATCCAATTATATTTGATCCCAAGTGGACAAATTACACGAATTTATTAGTGTATACACGAAATACACACGATTTGGTAAATTTTACTTTCGACCATCCTTCGTTTCAGTGCATTTCAAATCGTGTAAACAATTCGTGTACACGATTCGTATACACGCAGAGCTAAAGAAAATAGAAGCAGTCTGTGCGTCGCACACTCTGTGTAAATGCACAGCTGAATTGGTGCGAGCACGCATACAGTGAAAATCGCAGCTCTGTATACACGATTTATCTTGTTTGTATGAATTATAATACAATTATGATGAATCGTGTACAACGAAAGATGGTCGAAAATGAAATATAACAAATCATGTGAAATTCGTGTATACACGAATAAATTCGTGTAATTTGTCCACTTGGGATGGATCCGCCTTTCTGGAAGTTATTTAGTAAAGGAGAATTTTCAAATCCCAAAATATTTTTCTATTTAACAAAATAAATTCAACATCGTAAAATGACATCAGTGTTTTATATTTTTAGTCTGTTTTTGCAAATCGCTTGATATTTTCAAAAAAATTTGCAATAAAAGTAGCAAAAAGCTCATAAAAAAAATGCGGATTTTCAAAGCAAAATGACTTATCTACTAACTATACGAGCATATTAAGAAATGTTTATTCTAAAATCACATCTCAATCAATTCCATTGCTATCTTAAAGCAGCAACTAAAAGCAGCCTGTTGAATAATTTAATTTTTTCTTCGAATTTGTTGCTGTTGTTTTTTTTTGCGTATTTTGGTGCATAAATTTTTATTCAATCACTTATTTTTAAAAATATTGTTCAATTGCAGAGCGAAAACTTCGCTGAAGAAAATGAGTTGGCTTTGGATGATGAGTTGTGTTATGGAAAACGTTGCACGGCCAATGAACACTGTTGCCCAGGTAGCGTATGCGTTGATGTTGACGGAGGTAAGTGCTTTGTAATTTGATTTATTTCTGCATTTTGAAAGGAAAAAGTTAAATTGATATGCATTGAAGAATTTTGATATATGTTGAGATTCCAAGTTGCAATGAAAGAGTTTATGAAACAGAATTCAAAGCAAAACAGTTTTCGCTTGGTGAGAAAATTCATTGATTTCTCAATTTTGCCTGTGGTGTACGAATCAAAATTTATCGGACTCATCTCTTGTCTTGCTCTGGAAAAAATATTATATGATTGAGGGTACTTTCAGATACCGGTGCCCTTTTCAAGTTTTGACAATGCAGTAAAAGTATGGTCGAGTGCCTCTGGCTCGAGCAGACCATGTACAGCATCGAAATAAAACTGAACGTCAATTCGAACCAAGTTTCAAATCAAATTCGTGTTGATGTGTATTGATGCTTGCTGGGGATCTTATTACGGAAATTTTGCCAATATTATACTATATTTAACACAAACTCCACAAAATAGACGTCAACATCCAAAACCATTGTGTGAACTAACCCCACAACATCTCAATGTGATGAAATTTTGATTTCAATCGGTGAATTCCATCGGGTTCTTTTTTTCGAAACATTTTCAAAGTAATTTGATATTGGGTAGCATTTTGGGGCATGGAAAGAGAAAAGTTTGAGCAAACATTCGTTCAATACGTGCAAAATAAACTTTATGTTTATATTTTTACCATTGTATTGTTACAGTCAAGCCTCTAACAATTGGAATCTCACGGAACTCAAATTTGAATTGTTTCAATATCTCGGTGGTTCAACTATTGTTCAAATGAGGTTCAAATGCAAGTAATGGTGTCATTTAGCGGAAAGTACATACATTTGAACGTTTTACTGTGTAAGAATGGGGGTGCTGTGCGACACTACACATACATTTTTTTGCCTTGAGTGTGGGAGAATGAACTCTGAAATTGAAACGAAACAAGCAAATTGTGTGACGGGAAATTACATTTCGTAACTTTGCTTCTGTGCATGCGTGCGTGCGTGTGTGTGTGTGTTTCCTCTTTTTTCTGTTGCTGCTTTTTTGATTAATGATACATCACATTTTTATGCGAAAAAACTTCCTTGAATGGTAGATACCAGATACCATCATAGATGTCCGGTTCCAATCTTCCGACCTCATTCAATTACAAGCAAAACGCTTGATTTCTGTATTAATTATCATATATCATTCGAAAACACGAACCAAACAAAGTCGTAAGCAAAATTGAGCTCAATTCACCAAATTAACATTCTTACGCTCCGCTCGAAAAGATATGACTTGCCATTTTCGAATTTAATATTTGATCTAGTTTAATTTCGTTTAGTGTTACAAAATCCAATTAATGTTGGCATGAATTGAAAATAAGAAAAAAAAGCTCGTCAATATTTTTGCTTAACTTTTCATATATGCGAAAAAAGATCGGCTTACTTTTTCGCCATGATAACTCATTTAATTACATACTAATTAATATGCAAAAGCTTTTCAACCCATCATTTTGAAGCTCTTAATCATTCTCATGTTATTAATTAGTAATGCATATCAAAAACCCATATCATTGATAATTACCGCAGAATCACGTATCATAGTGGTACCCTTCAAGGCGACGTAGAAGCCAAGCACATAAAGTATTGATCTTTCGTTAAAATAATTAACAAACATTACACGAGCGGTTGAAAATAATCAAACCTTTTTCGATTGCTTGCACTTTTTTTGCATATTTGACTGTATGTTCAGTAACATCAAAGAAAATGTGTTCAGCTAAAATAAATGATATGTGAACAGTATAGCAAGAGTATAGAAAAGGTACTAAAGGCAAATGGGACCAAAGAAATATGCAAATCAAACAGAAAGCAGTTAAATTAACGATGGAGTTCAGTCAGAGTATATTGAATTCAATCGTGGGCAAATCAAGCATCTGTATCATACGAACCCATTGGTGCGATTCATTGTATAACACTGGCTTATACCAGCGTGTTTTTCACACCTATGTAGCTTTTAACGAAAGCGTTCATTCGTAGTACAATTTATTTCAATGCTACCGAAAATGAACTATATCCTCGTGTTCAGATACTTTATCCAATTAAAATGACAACTTGCCATTATTATAGAATTGTGAAAATAATTTTAAAGTTGAGGACAAGAGCTTACATTATTTAACTTCAATTATTATATGAAAATATTGGAAGACGGAGTTGTGTGCAATAGAAATTGTGTGCAACAATGATTCTTATTCTATATATATAAGGACGGTACAAATGTACGTACCATTTCTTTGGTACATAACTCGATTTTCTTTAGATGTTTTGAAATATATCTTATGCGTACATAATTTAATGAAAATGGCATTGATCGAAAATTGTCGATTGTTTTCGTTATTTACATTGCAATTTGAATTTAGTCATGGGCAACTGTCTATTTGCTTACGGAAGGAAGCTGGGCGAATTGTGTCGAAGAGATGCTGATTGTGAGTCTGGGTTAATTTGTGATGTTTCAGCAGTGAGTGGAGCAAGCGTATGTCGTGCACCAATGGCTATTGCTAAACAGTATGCTGAAGATTGTTTAACGTCAAGCGATTGTGACATAACACGGTATGTATTATAACAACACCTACTGATTAATGGAATCCTTTATTTTGACTTGTATTTTGTTTTTGTTTAATTTTTGTTATGTTTTGCTTCGTCAGAGGATTATGCTGTCAACTTCAACGTCGACACCGTCAAACACCGCGCAAGGTAATTTCTTTTTTCTTACATAAATATCATCCATTAAAGCCAACAGATTTGTTTTGATTTTTGATGACATTTCAACTTTATCATTTATAAAACTCACTGAAATGCTTCCGTTCACAAAATTGATGATCATCACAAATGAACACGAAAAACACACTTTGTGCAAAATTAGTCATCAATCCACGTCAGATTTTATCATTGTTTGAATGCAGAGCAAACCTTTTTTTAAAAATGGATTGGGTATTTTCACTGGTTGTGTGATTATTTAAGCCAAAACCTAGACTGATAAAAAAAACTCAACTTTATCCAGAAAGATTTGTTAAACAAGTTTGACTTTTCGACAAATAACTTCCTTTAACACAACTTGTGGGGCATAATTTCAAAGAAAATATACGAATAGATCATTTTTTCTTCTCGAGAAAAGTTTATGGTTGATTAGGTTTTCGTGTTACATTTTTGTAAAATTGACTAAATTTGTTTGAAAAATGTGATGAAAAGTGGATTTTGGGATTTTTTTCCGAAGTTTTATAAAATGTCGCACAAATGTGGTAAAATTGTCCCAGATATTGCTGAAAAAAAAATATTAAAAATTGTACAAAAATGCATAAATATTGAAAAATTTAAATTTTTTGCAAAATTATTCCAATGTTTTATAAAATTGGCTTAGCCAATTTGGCTAAACTTTTTTTTTTAAATACAAAAACATTCCAGAGACCCTTGAGGATGTGTTCTTGATTTTCGAAATTGGCCGTGATGAGCGCTTCGATTGGCTACATTGTGTTGTAAGGTGTACTTTTGTATATAAAACATACACCCGCCAAAAATAATGAAATACAATGAGGGAAAGTTCTGTGACCAGACGTGTTTCATTGTAGTTGAGCCACATAATATCACTATAAAAGTAGATTTGCTTCGTAAAATTATTATATGGTTCATGAGTTGTTTATTAAATGATAGAACTAGACATCACAATGTGCTAGAATTCAATTGTTTAGAACTGAATTATTCAAATATCCAAACGAAGGATTCCCGATCCTTTCTAATGAAAAGCAATGCCACAGAAACGAAAATGTTCAAATAGAGTTTCCCTAAAAGTTTTCAATTCCAAGAATATCATCAATTTTGAACTAAAGTACAACGAATCGAATTTTTGTGGAAAAACAGAAACATTGAAGGAGTTTTATGTGTCCCCAGATCGTTTTACATCTCCGTAATTAAATTTATAATTTATTCTAGGCTTGTCTGTATTTCACTGATCCCCTCACATGCCTTGGCACAGTTCAAATTGATCAGGTAATCAAAACGGAACAGATTTTATCTATATTCAATTTATTATTAATTTGTTTTCATCTTTCCTTTCTGCACAGATAAAGCAGCACGATGTACAACACACAGCTGGCGAAAAGCGAATCACCTCCGCCTTTAAGCATGTGCTGAAATAAGTTGACAACATGACTAACATCCCGCACCGTATACCTTAAAAACAAGTTTCCTTTTTTGTCGTCCGATACAGATGCAATTAATTCAGAAGAAATCAAATTTATCTGCCTCAGTACAAGTTATAAAGAAAAAAAAGCAACACACACAAAACCAAAGAAAAAACAACAAAAAAAAGTAACAAGAACACTACCAAATAATATTAAAATCTTAAAATTTGGGCATCAGCCTACTAAAACATATCATTGATGGGGGCTAAGTTTTGTTTTTAACAATTTTCAGCATCCTCTTAATAATAAAATAGCCGTACATAAAAGTGTCGTCATTTAAGAAAGTAAATCTAAGAAAATAATGAATGAAAGCAAAACAATACACCGACAAGTGATATTTAAGCACAAGACAAATTGATATAAATATCATTTCACAACGTGTTGAAATATCAACACTTAAAGGTATGATTATACGTTCAGTGCATTTCTACATACGAAAACCACTCGAAATTCGAGGTGATCTGTGAATTGCCAAAAATAGTACGATTTTTGTTTTAGTTTTGAACACCCAAAAAGATCATCTCAGACCGATTCCTCTGTTTGTTCAAAGCTTACCTGAAATTCTACTGTTGCAAATCAATGGATCTTTGCACAGACCGTGTTATCACAGTTTAAGTGTTTTAAAGTAAGAAAAAAAAAACTATGAAATGATCGAACAATGTTATGAATTTTGAACTTATGAACAAAACAACAAACTAACCGATACATATCATTCAATGTCCTTATTTATTCCAAAAAAGTTTCATCACTTAACATACAACATACGTAAAAGGTTAAATTGTAAATTTTACGTAGAGGCAAATAATCCATGCATTTGCTTGACTGTTTTATCCATATTGGTTGAATACACAAACACACACACACTAAATGGTCTTACGCTAAAGAGCTAAGAATCTACAACCAAATAATACTAATTATTAAATCAGTGCTAAACACTTTCAAATTAAATTTCGTTTGTATGTTTCATCGATGGAGAGAAACAAACGCTCGCAATCGTCTTAAACACAAGCATTTATTTAAATACTTGTTTCCAAAAATGTCGTCTTGTTTTATTTTGGTATTCAAGTAATTGTGTTTTTGTTTGTTTATATTTTATTTAATTTTCAAAGTAAATAACTGGAATTAAAATACTTCAATTCTAGAATATAACTTAAGACAATGATCAAAATGAATTCGAAACAATAATATAAAGCACACAAATAAAAGACTCAAAAGTCGCATCAAATATTGAATTGTACGCCGAATAGTGCGACTCAAATTATGAAATCGATAACAACAAAAAAAAACACATGCTTTTTTCAAAAGCAAATATCGATTCTTTTGCATTGCGTTTGATGATCACATCGACACGTTGCATCGTTAATGAATGAAATCAAATGAATGTTTACAAATTTTTTTTGACGAGAATCAACCGATTTTAATTGATTTAATAATTTATTAAATGAAAATTGGCTGAATTTTGGTGAGTGTTTTTTTTAAAACGTTTAAAATGAGTTTAAAAAAAAAGGATTTTCTTGTCTCAAATTCTAATCAGCAGCAACCTTTACAATTTGAGACAAGATTTCAACATTTTTTTATTTAACATTTCTACGATGCACTGTTTGAACGTGCAACTTACGTGCTTATCAAACGCAACGCAAAAACCATTTAGTTTGCTACTGCAAATTATTTTCTTCATTTTCCCTTTCCATTTTTCACTTGTATTTTTGTTTTAACTTTTTTTTTCCTATCAAAAGATTTGCACACATTTTAGATTTTCAATCGATATTGTAACAGAATAATTAAATGGATCTAAAAAAAAACACAATGAATGCATCAAAAATGGGAATTTATGATTGAAAAGATTTATATTTATGTACATAGATGTTTTTTCCGTTATTGACGAAACAAAAAATGATTTTTTTTTCGATGAGCGGAAGAATACTTTGAGTATATTTTGTAAGACATATCATTGTTCAGTCAATCACAGACTATTGTCACATGTAGTACAAGCTCACAGAAGAAAAAAAATCTTTTACGATTTTTGTCATTAATTGTTTTCAAAAAATTATTTTATTCTAAGGTGTGTCTACAAATATATGTCGCATTTTAACGGCGTTGGATTCACACAGTTAAATTCCACCTAAATAAATCTATGAAGGCCTCATATGTATTTTCACATTGGATATAATTTAAAAAGCAAACAAAAAAATACAAAAAAAAATAATTGAAATGAATTTTATTTTCAAATAACAATTCATCTTCTCTCAAATATAAATAAAATGCAAGCATGAATCAATTAAGTGTTTTTGTTAGTGTATAAGACATATTTTAAACATATCAACAACAACAACAAAAAAACAAAAAACAAATATTTTCATTCAGAATATTTTTGTACGCTTACACTGTAAAAAAGGAGCCCCTAATTAATTTCTATCGAATACACTCAAAACGATGGTTTTATCTAGAGTCTAGATCTGTGGTACTTGTAAAGTAACGAGACGGGTTACAAACCGCATACGACCATCGTACTTCAATTCACCATAGAAAGACCGTAATAAGTTAACTTGGGATTTATTCTGAGAAAAGCACAAAATAACACAATTAAATGATACGGTAATGTCACATTTCAAATGTATCAACTGTGCGTATTGCAAACAATTCACTTCATTGTTTGAAATTCACAATTTAGTTTCAATTTTTATGTCAAATACTCCAATCACAATGTGACAACAACCTCCTTTACCTTTATTAAATGTCACATACCTGCGCATGGGGATAGCCACCTGACTCGCATCACGAGGCACGCACATTATATCTTCTAGGCCCATTCAGTTTTAAGGCATCGCGAACACAATTTGTTTGTTTGAGGCATCAACTGAGGCATTCGTTAGCCGGTGAGTTGGCTGGCAAAATTATGAGTCTCGATGAAAGCGTGAACTTAAAAATAACCATCGAAAATGTTCTGATCAGAATCATTTCCGAAAGAATTGGATAATATTCTATATATTCGAAAGTTTCATCTAAATCTTCAACTTTTTGCGAGCTCATTTTGAGCTTGCTGATGCATGAAAACTGTTCATTCTTTTATCCTCCTTTTCGTTTTCGATAATTTTAGGTAATTGAACAATAATAGTTTGATTCATGAAAGGTATTTGAGATGGAGGGGTCTAGCATCGAATGCTTACGATCTGTAAATATTATTTCTAGAAACCAATCGGCTGGTTGTGTTCAAATCCATCAAGCGAGAGTAATTTCCCATCGATGTTGTAGCAAAAAAAAAGTCTTACTGAAATGAAGTTGAAAATTATGTTAAAAATTTAAATAAGTGCCACAGGGCTAGAATCTAGTACTCCGGTTTAAAACGTGGTACTGCGATATTTTCACAAAGCATAAACAGAAATTGATTCTCACTTTTGGTGTGCAATTTCTATTCAGTCGAAATGCATGCTCTTATCGACAGAAAATGAAAAAAAAAACGAAACATATGTTGTTCAGAATACATTGATGAATAATATTTTTAAAAAAAATGAAGCTAAATTGAATCTCCAAGAATCGATCATTGGACATTGTTGTTCTCCTTTCGACGCTATACAAAACGGCCAATTGTATACGTTTTGATTTTTTATTTTAAATCACTTAGCTAGATATAGGATTTCGGCACCGTATACTATTGGCCTTCTTGCATAGCACCAAAGCGCCCAGCATCAAATATGATACACATATGTATCATGCTTTGGTGTGCCGGTCAACTTGGACGGTTCCCGTATGTACTTACGATGGAATAAGATGAGAGACAAGATCTACGGTGAGCGTACAACAATATGCTTCGAGAGATTCACAAACAAACAAAAGTACACACACATTTTTTCGATTTGCTTTCCTTTTGGCGTATTTAATGTATTATATTGATGGTGTGCAATTGTTGCGCCATTAATAAGGAAATTTGGCAGATTGCGTTTGCCACAATTATACAATATCCACAGTTATAAAGAGCATTTCTATTTCTCAAAGAGTGCACATTGAAGCGAAAATAATATATGAACATTTTTATTTTGGTCACCATTGCATAGAATAAAAACAAATACTCATATTTACAACAACAACAAAAAACTAAAAAAAAATCTCTTGGTGTTAATCTTGTAAAAAATTATGAATATGAAATAAAAAATATTATTTGAAACAATGAATGAAATTCTAAAGCCATTATTTTTTCATAAACTTCTGCAGAAAGATGGTGGTCTGCCGTTTATGGCATTTAAAAGCTGAAAACGGACGAAATAGTGTTAATTCGAACAATTATTATTATTATTATTATTATTATTATTATTATTTATTAGCTTTCGCTTTTTTGGTTTTGATTTTTACAATTCAAGGCAAAGATTGGCTTTGATGCATATATGCATTTGCATTCTAAAAGAAATGTGTTAACGACAACCGAAGATTGATGTCGCACTCATACAGGCGCCATACATTCTGACGCAGGGGTCCCAGAGGTCCCAATCCCCCCCCCCCCCTGAGCTGATATTACCTCTCAAGAATTTCTGCTGGAACTGGTTTACACTAGATAAAATCGATTTTCAAAAGTGATGGCCTTTTTTTTAGGTCCTCAACTTTTCTGAGACCCAAACCTGAGAGTCTCATTTAATGCTAATACGTATTTTTTATATTCTCTCGAAACACTTGTGTATGTATTGTGATTGTGCCGGTGACATCAATAGGTCACCAATCAATTGTTTTCTGCTTGGAAAGTTAGTCGTGATTGCTGAGGATGGAGTGTAACATGTAACTCCGAAATGCATTCAAGTAAGATCTAAATTTATAAAATCAATTTAAGGAACAACTCAGTGGCAATCTATGAATATTTTTATAATATACATTTATTAGATAAATTTGATGCGTCCACCGTATCGATGCGACTCCATCCTCGATGTGAATCCATTGTTTTTCTTTTGGAGCGTCGAGGATGGAGTCGCATCGATACGGTGGACGCATCAAATTTATCTAATAAATTTATATTATAAAAATCACACTGCGATGACAAGGCTCACTTTGTAGGGTTTTTTTTGGATGTGAACACAGAACAAAAAGAGATGGAAATATACATCTGTATCTATCCGTCTCTCTCCAACATTCTCTGCCAGAAAAAAAACCCTTTAAAGTGAGCCTTGTCATCGCACTGTGATAAAAATATTCAAGTTGATAAATTTATTGGATAGTATGTCCTAATTCCTAATTCGTTTGATTGCAAAATATATCAAAATCAAAATTAAGTTTCATTTTGTCATGTCAAACATCCAATCTAAGCTCGAGAATCCATATTTTGATTCCATAATTAGGATGAAGATGATTGCAACCACATAAACGATCGCGAAATGTTTCCAATGGAAATGCACATTCAAATTTACCTTTGCGGTGTATATCTTTTAGTATGGTGAGATATTGTCTATAGATTTTGTGGTGAAACCGTTGACAGTTAAATTCAATTGTTTATATACCAAATATTTCGTACAAATTTTTGAAGTGACTTGATCTTTTAAATTTTTTGAAAAAAAAAACGATGGATATTAATGAAACGACACCAATTCTTTGCATGTGTCGTTTATGTTTGAATTATTCTAGTGATTGCACGGAAATAGACGATGATGAATCGTATACGAGCATTCGAAATCAAATCAAGAAATATCTACAGTTTGAGGTGAGTGAAGTGTTTTTTCACATTTTTGAAATTTATTGAAATCGAAATTTATTCACATTGTAGATAAATAATATAGATACCTTACCGCGAACAGTTTGCCATCACTGTATAAATCGCATTCAAATATTCGATCAATTTTGCTGTGAAGTAATCCAACATCAACATTTGCTGCAGCTATCGAAATTGAGAGAAGTTAATAATAAGCCCCAGATAGTTGCAACACCAGCCGATCTTATTCAGTTGTCACCGACAATTGTATCAAAAGGCAATGGAACTCTTATAATAACTTTACAAACCACTTCAGCATCTAGTGCATTACAATCAAATGATGAATTTGAAAGTGCCACAAATGCTGAGTATGCAATTGTTGGCGAAGTTAACGATAACTGTGAAGAAATTGTGAAAGAACCATCGAATACATCGACACATTTAAATTCGTTTAGTTTAGAACGAGAATTGGATGATCTAGCTGCTGAAGATATCACTGCAGAAGTACAGGGTGAAAGCGATAATGATGATGGATATAATGAGGATGGTGACGATTCCACGAATACAGTTGATGATATCGGTATTAATCGAAATCAGTACAAAGATTTTCCAGCAAAAATTATCGATGATTGCAAACTCTTGTATAAAGGTAGAGATTTGCTGGACATGATATCAAGATTCTATCGCATGGAGTGTGATCAATGCCAGTGAGTTTAAGTAGATGTATAAAATTAAAATGGTTCCTTCTCATTGCAATACCAATTCATTTAAATTTATTTTTGTTTTTGTTTTGGGTTTATTTTTAAAGTGATACGCCAGAACGCGCGGTATTTGATAGCCTTTCCGATTTGTGTCGACACTACGTTGATTGTCATCAAATGAAAGGATATGTGGTGTGTTGCAATATGAAGTTGATTAAGCCACGAGCAATGGCATTGCACATGGCCAGACATTTAAACCCACATGCGTTTAGGTAGTTCTGAAATTGTCTTAATTCTTAAAATGTTAAATGTTCATAACAATTTACATGCAGTGAGAAAATGACTTTAATGAATCATTTTGCCATATACATCAAGGTGTCCGGAATGCAACAAAATGTTAACATGCCCAAAAATCCTTCAGTACCATATACAAAACCATCGTCCGGAATCGGAACGACCGTTGGCGTGTCCTCAGTGCCCACGACGTTTTAGCTATAGTAGTGCATTAGTTGCACACACCATATCACATCAACCTGAAGATCAGCGAGCCGCTCATGTTTGTGATGAATGTGGAAAAGTGTAAGATTATTCTTAAAGAATATAAGTCACTCATCAAAATCTTATGTATGAATTCATTTCAACTAAAAAAAATCAATTAGGTTTGCATCAGCTGGCCGATTAACAACTCACATAAATGTTACACACATGCGACATGGTCAAGATTATATTTGTCAAATTTGTGGTAAAAAGTTTGCATGTCGCACCAATTTGAACTATCATTTGACCACGCATCAGCCAAAAGTGAGACAGGTTCAGTGCGAAAAGTGCGAAAAATGGTGAGAAATTGCATACAAAATTATTCATTTTATCAATCTAACATCGAAAAGTCCAAACTCAATGTTTAACAGGTTAAAAAACAAACTATGCCTTCGCAAACACATGGTTCAACATTCATCAGTTCGTTACAGCTGCACGATTTGCGATTATTCGGCTCTAAATAGACAATGCCTGCGGAATCATATGCGCGTTCAACATACAACTGATAAACCGTTTGGCTGCGATGTATGCGGAAAGACATTTAAATTGAAAAACACACTCATTAACCATACCGTTCAACACACCGGCATTCGAAAGTTTAAGTGCAATTTTTGTAGCCGATCATTTGCATCCAGCGGCAACTTTTATTCACATCGTAAACGGATGCATCCACAGGAATTAGCTGCAATGAAATTAAAACAGGAAGAAGATGAACGGTATTGATTCCAGACGTCCAGTCCGGATTGCTGGTTAGCAAAACTGAATGCATATGTGGTTCGATAGGTAGCCATTTGCTCCCAATTCATCTAACCAGCTGGCCAGCCTCGACGTCTTATTGATTCTATTATCCATTTTGTTTCATTTGATTTTGATTATAAATTTATCTTTTTACACATTTCTTGCAGCCGATTACGTGAGCAAACAGTCTAGAGGGGAAGTCTATTGATAATAAAGTCTATTGTAGTACGTACTACATTGACTACCTGTGATAATATTGTAATGGTTTTATAAATACACAATTAATTACTTGAAAATTCAATGATCATTTTATTTGCTACATCAAATAACACTCGTGATACTAAAATTAGTCTTTACTATACTTAAATTTGCCGCGCATACAATTTGGTAATCTAACGACGCCTGGACATGGCAACTGGCCAGGAACCATACAAATGCAATTTCGTTCACAGCCAACACCAAAATTGGCTGGATTTTCCCTCTTTTGGGCTAAATTTTGTTCGGCCAACACCTGTTCACTGAAAATCGAAAGAACACCAATCAATATTTAGTAAAAATTTAATCAATTTGTTTAAAATAAATTGAAAATAATATAAATGAATTACTTGGATTTTCCGATTGTTTGTAAGCAATGCGATAAAATTTGCTCTTTTTTCTTGCTGTCTATGTCAATGAGCAGCTCTTTTCCATCTTCTGTAAATTAGATCAAATACAATAATTAAATCTGCATTTAAATGGAATGTTTCATAAAAAAAATCGTATTCCGTTTACCATACCGTAAAAGCATCGAATGAACGGCGATGGGGTGATATTTTTGAATGAAACAATTTGTACATTGGGGTTTTTGTATTGTATCTGTGGCACATACCAAAATACAAAGTCCCTGTCCAATGAAGAAGAAAACAACAAATAAGATTGTGGGATGATTTGTTTTGCTCAATTTTCGAATTCAATTTCAAATTTAACTCACCGGGCACCTTGATGATGATCACCTTTGTCATTATAGTTTATGCTGAGAATTTTAATTTTATCTTTGATGTACAATTTGCCATAGGATAAATATTGTTTTGTTCGCCGAATTGGCGCTGGTCCTATCATAAACGGCATATTTTACAATAATTTACTACTGTTTTTCCACCAAATAGAACCAAATCACTCGAACACTTTTAAAGATATAGGTTGTGTTTTTGCTTCAAAATTTATATTAATACTCAAGACATGATGTGACAACCCATGGTCACAGTTACACTGCGGACAACTTCAGTGAGCTGAAATTTGTTCGCATTCAGTTGAGCTGTCAATAGATTTTTGCTTGACATTTTCGACTGTGCGTATTGCAGCCACACAAAAAAAAGAAAGAATCGAGCATTTTCATCATTTTCATATTTCTCGTTTTGAAACGAACACAATAAGAAAACTAAAATGACGAATCCATTCATCAACAAGAGATACTTCCATCTTGCCCGCAGCTAGTAAGTAAAGTGTATAAAAATTTGGATTTGATTGATTAAAATTGTGATTGAATATGTTTTGGGATTTCGATGTTTCAATTGAAATTACATAACACAAGCACACAGTGTCCTTCCTGCTTATACAAAAAAAACCATTTCGATTGAATTTTATATTCAGTTTATAGTTTCAATTAATCGAAAAAAATTATTCTCTAATTTCATTTCAAATGAATTTCCAATCGATTCAATAAATATGTTGTTTATAATTTTGCAGTGGTCCATCAGCGGCAGTATATGGCGTTGCTGGTGCTTTAGCCTTCTTGTTTATCTCAGACTGGAAAGTTACCAACCGTTATATTCCATTCTACGGTAGCAGCCGACGATTTGATGAGCCCGAAAAATAAGCACCACATTTTTAAATCGCAAAAATAAAGAGGTTTAAAATGAATAATAATGTTGTAATAAAAACCACTGAGAAATAAAAAAAAAAGAAATCAAATAAAATCTAATAGTCAATGTAGACGATAAATTATTTATTGATTTGTTTGTTTTGTGTTCGATTTCATTTTGTAGTTTTTTTTTTCTTCTTTCTTTTTGTTCATTCACTTATCATCGAAATGAAAATGTAAATCAAAATTATTCGTACAGTACACACTTAAAAGGTAATGAGATGTTGTTGAAGTTGTATGGTCCGGTCATTGTGAGAAGAGATATCTCCAGCTGAAATGCATGAATTAACTAAATATTGTTTGTTTGTTTGTTCTATATATTTCATCGTTTGTGTCGCCTTTGATTTCGATTGTATGGTCCACTCGTGTGCCGTGTTCCAAATTTTTTGCTACTGCTAGCTGCCCCAGTTGAGGTATTCATTCGATCGGCACCACCACTTTTATTGAATTGATACTTTTGTATCAATGGTACTTCCCTATCTGACGTTTGATTGATGACAAAATCATCACTTTGGGTTTCTAGTGATTTTAATTTGGCTTCGATTGCCTTAATGGTTAGCTCTTTACTCATTTTACTAGAATTCGATGTGCCAGCAGCCAAAACGGGAATTTCAACTTTCGTCTTCGGTTTATCCATTTCATCCTATTTGTCAAAACAGGACACACAATCAATTCAATTTCCATATATTTGAATTGAAATGCAAAAAATGAACTTACATAATTTATATTTTTGGCAAGCCGAACAACAACATTCTTTGTACCAATCAATGTACCATTCAATTTATGCAAAGCAACGGCCGCTCCAGAGCTCTGTGTTTTTTTGTTAAATAAAAGAGAAGAGATCAATTTATCTGATATTTGATTTGTTGATTTGTGTGTGTTGAACATGTAAAATTTTACGTTCGACACTTACATCACGGTACGTTACAAATGCATAGCCTCTTGCCTGCCCAGCTAGTGGGCCAGACTTGTGAAAGATCATGTCGAACTTTTCAATTTGACCGCATTTTTGCACAATTTTCAATAGTTGAAACCAATTGACCCGAAAAAGAAAGAGGTAAATAATTAGATTGGTTATTACTTTGGATGGAAATATCGTTAACTAGCACAAATGTTGCACAAAACAAATGCAACAATATTGTATTTGATCAATCAAACTATTTCTGAATTAACTTACTCGGAGATGCGAGTATCCAGATTTCCTATCCACAGCCTTCGTTCCTCGATATTGCTAAATCTCTGTAATGAAATGCACTCGGAATTAATTCATACGGTAGCTAATTTTGGTTGGCGTCTTATTTATAATGCGGCACATTTACATTCATACTTACATCATTACCAGAGCTTGAGGTCATTTTGGTTTGGTGTTTTTTTTTTTGAAATGTCCAAATGGTTTTTGATAGCAATTGAATTTTTTTGTTTGCTAACGACTTGAATACACTATTTACGCGGTTGATTCTATTTTGGGTGGTTTTCGACAATTATGATGGAGAAAATAAAAAAAAAATCATTTCTATTGTTTGAATGCTATGCTTTGAATTGTCAAAGTGACATTAAACATACTCTCTGTGGGTTTTAGTACAATGGTGAAAATGAAACATCAATAAAATTGATGTATATAAAAATTGCAATGTTTTTTCTTTGAAATTTTATTATTTCGTCAAAATTTATTTGATTTATGTGTTTCACAAAATTTATTGACAAATAAGAGCAAAAAAAAAAAAAAAAAACAAATATAAAAGACGATTTTCGTCCAAAAGTAACTTTGAACGCGCCCATTTTTTAGAATGTGCATATCATTGTTCTACAAATACATCTGCACGAAATTTCCAAAAAGAGGCAATACGTATACAAGCAATTTCTTCAAATTGTGTCCTGTCATTCGCAAGCGACTCAATTATTGTGCATTTTTTGGTTACAAGAGATCAGTTTTCTTTTGAGAAAATAACAACAAATAGTAAGTTCATCTGTGTTAACATTTTGAATGTTTTAAGTCGCATATTTTCACTGCATGATTTCCCATCGACCAATTTAATGAATTACCTACATTTTTATTTATTTGTTAGGTTTTTGATTTGGTGGAACCAAGCAACATTTTTAGATATAAAAAATGCCGTCAGAAAATGTGGTTGTAAATAAAGTGATTGTGCATCCGTTGGTCTTGCTCAGCGTTGTCGATCATTTCAATCGAATGGGTAAAATTGGCAATCAAAAGCGTGTTGTTGGTGTTTTACTTGGTTGTTGGCGACAAAAAGGTGTGCTCGATGTATCCAACAGTTTTGCCGGTAAGTGTTGTGTTTTTTCGCCACAAAATACGTATCCAGAATTTTCCCCACCCAACAATTCAAATCGAAATGACTAACGAAAATTTGTATGTGATTGAAAATTTAGTTCCGTTTGATGAAGATGACAAAGATAAATCGGTTTGGTTTTTGGATCACGATTATTTGGACAGTATGTACGGTATGTTCAAGAAGGTGAACGCTCGAGAGCGTGTGGTTGGCTGGTATCATACAGGACCGAAGCTGCATCAAAATGATATTGCTGTCAACGAATTGATCCGCAGATACTGTCCGAATTCAGTGCTTGTTATCATCGATGCTAAGCCAAAAGATCTCGGTTTACCAACCGAGGCTTATATTGCTGTTGAAGAGGTGCACGAAGATGGCACACCAACATCAAAAACATTCGAGCATGTGCCCAGCGAAATTGGCGCTGAAGAAGCTGAAGAAGTTGGTGTAGAGCATTTACTGCGTGACATCAAAGACACTCGGTATGAATTGGCTGCGACTGTTTTTCGCATTCGAATCTCATTTGATTCACTAATCCATTTGTGCTTTTGTCTCTCCTAATCAATACAGTGTTGGCAGTTTATCGCAAAAGATTACAAATCAACTGCTCGGTCTGAAGGGATTGAATGCTCAACTGCGGGATATCAAAAAGTATTTGATCAAAGTAAGTATATTCTTGGGATTGAAAATATGATTTTGTGTGTTACATGAATTAACACTAATTGTTCATGAATTTTTTTAACAAACGCAGGTGGGCAATGGTGAGCTGCCTTTAAATCATCAAATTGTATACCAATTGCAAGACATATTAAATTTGCTGCCCGATGTTACGACAGACAATTTCACTGAAACAATGTATGTAAAAACCAATGATCAAATGCTGGTCGTCTATTTAGCATCAATGGTTCGATCGATCATTGCATTGCACAATTTGATTAATAATAAATTAACCAATCGTGATGCGGAAGAAGGAAAGAAAGACGAAGGCAAAGATAAAAAAGATAAAGATGGCAAAGATTCCAAGGACACCGGTAAAAAAGATGATAAAGAAGCTGCCACCAATGGAACAGCGAAAAAAGACGAAAAGTCCGACAAAACGAAAGATGAAAAGAAAAAGTGAACAAATCAGCGCATTTTATGATCGTATCGATTTCGAAGAAGAGTGACCCTCCTCCCGTCTTTAACATACTTCAAAGGCTCTCGTCTTTGATTTATTTATTGAGCGAATGGTGTAATTTTGAAAATAATTCAGCTCGATCATCTCTCCTTTTTTTTATAAATCATTATTTCACTAATAAAGAAATAAAAACAACAAAAATAAAACACAATGTTTATGTAAAACGAAAAATTAAATAAAATTTAACTAATGTAAAACAAAAATTGAACGACGAAAATACTTATATTCTGCCCAATGAACAAATGATCATCAAATCATATTTGATCATCGTTTTTCAGAAGGAAATTTAGCACTTCGCTTTTAAGTTGTGTGTGCGTCATTCACAAATACGATATATAGAAACAAAAATCTGCATCAAAAACAAGTATGCTTTGATCCAGCAAATAAAAAACGTAAATACGATTTTAATTTAATGATTTTAAATACGGAATGGATCGGCAAAGAAAACAAAATTCAAGACAAATAATGACAATGTATGGATTGTATGCGCCTGGTTAACGAAGAGATGCAGGCACTCTTGATGGGGGGGCAATGCACAAACAAACACACATTGACATCTAAATATATAGTATTTCACATAATTGTTTGATCACAATTCGTTTTTTTTTTCAATTTGTTTTATTCCATACCAGAGGAGTCACAGAACGCACAAACACACACGCACACACACCTAAAATAAGAATGAAAGCGTGCGAGGCGATATGAACGTTGAATGCTGATTCGAATCGGCATTGGTCATATTGTACGACATTCGATTACTTGAATTTGGAATGTGAGCTCATCATTGAATTTAATATTACTTGTTACTACTAAGACTTGAATATTTTGGTATTGAAAATAGTACGGTTTTTTTAGCTTTGCGTTGACTGTTTGACTCTTCCAATTCAGGAGGTTCATTTGCTTCACATTTTAAATGCCGCTCGATAATTTAATGTCATACATTAAAATCGCATCGTAGTATCCTGTGATTGTGATGAAATGAAAGTTGTTTCATTGAAAATTAATTTCATTGTTGGAGACAAATAATAAGTGTTGATTTTGACGAAAATTGGTGCGAAATTTCAAAGATTAATTAAGATTCATTCATCGTGATAACGGTGTAAATGTGGTTTTAGTTTGTACTTTTTGTTTACTTACCATCGGATACGAGATGGAGAGAATGCAACGTATAAAGACCCCAAACAGCGATATGGCCATTGACGATTTTTCAATAATACGTGATGTGTTGGAAGGTATTTCAATGAATACGATTTTTGAATATTAATTTATGGTTGGATTTTTGTTGTTGTTTTGAGTTGTTGATGTGTTCTATGCTTTCAGATTCAAGTCGATACTTTCTACATCGTATTGAGCAAAAAAATGAAAACATCAATTCTGACGACATTAAACAATTGCAACTGTTTTACAAACGATCCACGAATGCTCTTAAGTTAATTGATGAAATTGTTGAAAGGTGCAGCAGCGTAACGAAAGAATTGAAATGTGAACATTTACAAAATACAAGCGATGCCATTGAATTTAGTGAGAATACTTCTTACTTGGATATGAGTCTGAGAAAATATGATGGCTACGAATTGGCCAAACCGTTAGAAAATCCAAATGATTATGTTGATGTTGCTGGTAAAACATCAAAAGAATTCAACGATGATGACAATATTTACGATAATTATATGGTCGAACGAAATGACGGTGAAACGAAAGGAATGGCATCGGTGAATCACAGCGCTGAATGTGCTGACAAAAATGATATCAGTGAAAAGCCAGATTGTCCATTCAATGGTTTGCCAGCAGCACATTTAACAATAATGCAATCACCAAAAATTGGCTGGCTCACAATGCATTTACGCGGCAAACGTTTTATTCGACATTTTAGCATCAATTTTAAACGAAAATACTATACGGGTTTAGTGTCAAAACAAAGCGAAACTGGATATTGCGAATGGTGGTTGCTTATGTATGCAAGAGGAACAAGTGATTTAAAGCCAACCGTTTGTCTTCCATTGAATCAATATAAAGTACATGCTGAACATATGAACGATATTAAGGATGATGATAAAAAGGAATGTGAAATGAAACGGAATTTGAGTAAATTTGAATTGAGGGAAAAACAGGAAAATCGTAAAATTGCAAAATCATATTGCTTTGTTGCGGAAACACCAGAACATTGTGAACATTGGATGAATTTATTGAAACAATTGAGCCGTGGTTTGCCCTATATTCAGAGTGCATTCATAACAACAGCTCAAATTAGAAAATTGCCAATGTTACCGTTGAATACGAAAAGCGTTGACATTGCTCGCATGGCTGATGACATTGATACGGTTTATACAAAAAGTATGCCCGCTGCACGATCAAGTGCTGAAAGAGAGCATATCTTGGATATTTGTAACTACAGTGAGGGTGTGTACGAAGAACCCGAAGATTACTACAAAAATGTACAAACAACAACAGCAGCAGCAGCAAAACCAACAAAAACACCAATATTACCGGCAAAAAAGTTGTCTCAATCGACTGCATCGACAATTCGTATGGGTGACATATCATTGATTTATGATACACCAAAGAAACCAATTCGAAAAACTGACGATGCAAAACATTACGATCTAATTTCCGTCGCTCAAAACGATTGCAACAGTGAATCGAAATTAGAGGATTCACTGAAGCGTTTAAAAATTGATGATGAAATTCGCTTTAAACTATCAACTCAATTGAAAGAACAGTCAAACAAATATCGATCATCTTCAGGTCAAAAGATGGGTGATGAAGAGAATTTGAGAAATTCGTTGACACCAATCGAGAATGCAACCAATAAATGCCATTTGAAGTCGGTTCGCAAATGGCTTTTTTCAAATCATTTTTCCAAATTACGACAATCAAGCAATTCAACCAATTTTGGGCGCACATCATCTGATGACTGTACAATCGAAGAGACATTACAGACACAGCTCAATCAACGGCATCAAACAAATGCAATAACACCATCGTCTGACGTTCAAAAGCGAACATTTAGTACGCAGCCAAAGGGCAGCAAAGTTCATATGATTATTAATCAATTGGAGGCGAATGGTCAATTAACGTTATTAAACGGTGGCACATCTTCAAATAAATGTATTGTATCTGCTTAGCATATTTCTCACTCTCTTTCTTTTTCTCTTTCTCTTTCTCTTTGGAAACGATTAACCCAAGTACTTCTCACTGTCTTTAGATTTACATCCATATAAATGATAACATAAGGCTGTAACATTAAACGAAATATGAATACCACTATAAGTCTAGCGGTAAGCAGGCATTTTTGTTGCAGATTCGCCGTTCATTTGCTTATTTACAGTGTGTCTGGGCAGGCGTCTTACAAATTGGCTTCAAATGAACTGCTTATATGCAAATAGAATGGCTATCAACAGTAACAAATACACTCACTTAATTTAAGTCGAAATTAAGCATCTTTATCTCAAGTATTTGCCCGTAAGGCCAGTCTGAATCAAAGGGGCAAATTTCTCTTGAATTGTTTCAACACATTTTAAAAACTCTTCTATTCAAAAACTCTGAACTCTGTTCACTACTTCAAGAATTTTTAGTATTTTAGCAATAAATCCGCCTCTCGGTCTAAATAGTACTACAAACAAATTTTTTCAATGATTCAACCCAGTAGTCTGAAGAATTAAATGTTAAATAAAAATGTTAAAACAAACGATTTTTTTTTTGTTCATGTCTTTTTTCTATGAACTCAGTTACGTTACATAAAAGATTGTTTCGTGGTCCTGTGTATGTCGATTATTTTATGTTTTGTTGATTCATGTTTTAATCCTGTCATTTTCAAGAATTTACACATTTACAGTGTAAATTTTACACAATTATTTTGGCTTAGTGTGAAATCTATAATAATAATTTGTATTCGGATAGAGAGATTGTGTGGATGTGTATTAATAACTTATGGAAAGTATGTTTGCATTATTTTAATTCATTTTTTTGTTTGTTTGTTTGTTTGTTTGTTTGTCTCACAGCGATTGTAACTAAACACTGTGCTCTAATTTGCACGCTTACAATTCATTAAAACATAATAAATTGATAAATATATTTAGTACACTTTAAAAAATATATGCATAGAAAGAGAGTTGTTGTTTTGTAGAATTGATATATCATATGAAAAAAACCAAGCTTGTATATTCGAATTAAAGGGTAAGCTAGTGTTAACATTTGATGCTGGTCAAACTAATAAAATCGGAGTGAAAACTGTTTAAAATGTTCAGTAATTCATACGTACATCAATCGTTACATTTCCTAAGAAATTAGTTTTATGCTTAGTACCGAAGGTCAATTAACCTGGTCCAAAGTTCAATGATGTCTTTTAGCCATGGGCACTACATGGCTCCTGACTAAACGTGGATACAATCGATTGGCATTCCAATGAATTATCGTGTTGACGATAACTACACACAGAGAATAAATTATTCAGATTTTGAATCGTTGTAGTGTTCTTTTTTTCTGTCTAAAAACCAAAAATACTTCATTCATAACAATTTTCGTCACTATGTTATATCTTTGAACACTGCACAGAAGCGCCATCTCATGGCAAATCGTTCAGTACTATTGAAATACGCAGTGAATGAAATCCAAGTCGCCATCTTGGATTTTGTTCACTGTGTATTTCAATAGCACTGAGAAATCCGCCAGCCATTTGAACTGGCGCACTCTAGTTCACATTCATTGTAAAATGGCAGGGAAAAATTGTTGAATTATTCGAAGAACTTTGGAGCAAGAAATATATTTCACTCGCGCCACGTCGAATTTGATATCAGTCATTTTATGGGCAGCATATTTCAGTGCGCCACTCTGTTTATACCTCGTCCAGAGGTTTTTTCCATCTTATATCAGTGATTTTGTAAGGTTAATTTGTAAAAAACACTTAAAAATAACAACTTTTCGAGATATATCATCAAATTCTGTTCAACTCCATCGACCGAAGTGCAAATTTTGAGTACCTTTGAAGTAAATACGGCGAAGATATGACAAAATGAGCCAAAAGTTCGATTTTGAAGTTTTTGGTTTTTTTACTTGTAACCCAAATTTTCCTCCAAATCGAGTCAATAGGCCCCGATTGAAAGCCAATTCTAATGTATATTGATTGTGATATATGAGTTGCGAGCATGTTATGTCATCATATTTAGTATTATATCACAACTTGATTTGATAGTGTCAACTCTGAAGCACATATAGCCAAAACCCAATTTTTGCGAAAAATGATGATTCAAATTCCAACTTCCATAACTTAGAAACGGTTGATCCGATTTTGAGAGTTGAACCCTCGTGGATAGGTATTGAAGTGTACTACCAAAGTGTAGTTTTTCAGAATTTTAGAAAATGGGTACGGGGGTCAAAATGACGAAAAACCAAAAAAATCGTTTTTCGATTTTCCAGGTTTTTCAATGTGGTGACCAAACTCGGTTATAGATCGACTCCTCGACACTCTCCCCCTGCTTAATTTCTTATGAGTAAAGAAATGCGGCCGTTCTCGACGGTTTTGAACTGCCCCTCACACTCCCTAAAAATAATGTCATACATCACTGAAATCGAGACAAGGTACAAAGTCACACACAAACACACAAACAAACACACAAACATACCAAACCCAATTTTCAGGGAAAACCCCCCTTTCTGGGAAAACGTACACAACTTTTGAACGGGTCAACCGATTTCGATGGTTGAGCACTCGTTGGAAAGGTATTGAAGAGTACTATCGATTGGTTGCTCAACAATAGTGGTCAAGATTACCCCCGGGAGATATGCTATATAATCTGAAAAAAAACCCATACGTCCCCCAAGCGAAATTTTTTTTGGTTCCACAAAAAATCATTTTGACGACGGCTTTCGTTTTGTTCGGTCCTAGGCTACACGCGAATGCTTATTCCACGAATGACATCGGTCGGCAACACAGAATCCGAAAACTCGCGTATATATAGTGTTGCAATCAAAAGTGAATTTTTTGGTGCGCCACTGGGAGAACTGCCGTTCTCCGTGATTACTTAAATTGTATTTGTTTGTTAGGTTTTGACCAACATTTATGGAGATGGCTGAATCATCACAATCTCTATTCAAGCTGATTCAGGATTCTGCAGCTGAAATCGATGGAAGATTCAAGGCCATGGAGGCCCAAGCAACCGCGGTCGAGGCCGAGCTGGCTACCTTGAAATCCAAAGTAGCTGTGATGGAGACCGAATTAGCAGATTTGAAAAATTTGTACGAAACACAAAAGTAGTGAATTTCTTTTTATGAGATGGTCGTTGATTGGGCTGAGGATCGAAAATTTACTGATTTGAATAATAACAAAATCGGACTATGATTTTCAATTACTTTGGTGTAATTTTCGCAATTCACTTTCAAAAGAATCGTTCATAAGGAAATCAATTACGGAATGTGCACCTGTTTTTTTGAAATAAAATTAATTTTTTGAGAAAACTATGGCATGTAGCTCAAAAATTCCATCTCCATAGGAAAGTTCAATTAATTTCACTATAGAATTATGTGTATTTAACAAATTTCATAGAAGCATATTATTTTTATTTCCAAAGAATAGGGTCAAAAAAGTATTCGGTCATACAACAAAATTGACTTTCCATGAAAGAATTGATTATTTGAATAGTTGGTTGAGTTCTGCATTTAACCAAAACTAACTTGAATAAGACCAAAACATACTACAATTTGATATATTCGAGCTAATATTGCTGATGATTGATTTTCAAACCCAGCCATCAACCTCGAGAAACAAATATGATTTTTCCATATAAAATGGAGATGGAATTTTTGAGCTACATAATTTTATTTCAAAACAACAGGTGGCCAAATACTTTTTTTTACTGATTGTACGTCAAACATATTTTATCATATCAAAAATGCAAAATAAACTTTTAAATTAGAAATCGAGTGAGAACACAATACCAATCAAAAATGAACGATTTTTTGGGCTTGTTTATAAACATTCAAATTCACGTTTTCACAATTTTGCATTCTCGATGTCTTTTCGAACATTTATTATCTCAAAATTATCTGAAAATTGCAGATAAGATAGTCGAAAAATACAGCTAAGATAAATTATGCAAAGAAAATCTGTTATCTAGATGAGATAAAAGATGTTATCTTATCTTATCTTACTATCTTATCTAGATAAATTATCTTGGAACAACACTGATCTTACGGATGTATGTCGAGTAGCTGACTGCCAGTAAGTATGTATATTGTGTTTTGTTAAGACGTTTTTTCCCTTCATAATAATCATAATAATCAATTATAATCTTATTCTTTCCAGAAAAAGAAAAGGGCGCTTCATTGCGAGGAAGACACTTATCCTATTATCCGGCAAAATTAGCACCAAATGTTGAAATCGCAAAAATAAAGAGGTTTAAAATGAATAATGTTGTAATAAAAACCACTGAAAGATAAATACACTGCCAAGTGCGTCTATAATGTGCGATTTTTCATTGAAGTGGCCGATACTTTTTGAATAAAATCATAGTCTGGAATACGTAGTCCAATTTTTCGAATACCATTATTCAAGAATGGGTTATTCAAGTGTTTGGATTTGTTAGGAATGATTGTAACGGCACCAGGTAGCAGACGAGCTAATAGATCATCAGGTAAATGTGTTGCTTCGCTGTAGTGTTTCAGTTGTGATATACTTGATACGCATACAGCAACCGGTTTCTCTTCATCACGTCCTTTAATTTCATACAATTTTTGAATGGCATGCGGATCATTTGCCCTGCATGCCAATCCATACACTGTATCCGTTGGCAAAGCAATCACACCTCCGTGATGCAAATGATCGGCGGCATTCACAATTTCAACACATCCAATGATTTTCGTATCACCCATTGTTGTCTTAACACAATTTGAACTCAGTTACGTTAAATAAAAGATTGCTTCGTGGTCCTGTGAATGTCCATTATTTTATGTTTTGTCATATTTTAGAATTTACACATTTACACAATTATTTTGGCTTAGTGTGAAATCTATAATAATAATTTGTATTCGGATAGAGATATTGTGTGGATGTGCATAAGGCTGTAACATTAATTAAACGAAATATGAATACCACTATAAGTCTAGCGGTAAGTAGGCATTTTTGTTGCAGATTCGCCGTTCATTTGCTTATTTACAGTGTGTCTAGTCAGCAGGCGTCTCACAAATTGGCTTCAAATGAACTGCTCATATGCAAATAGAATGGCTATCAACAGTTACAATAAAACTCACTTAATTTAAGTCGAAATCAAGCATCTTTATCTCAAGTATTTGTCCGATGGGCTAGCCTGAATCAAAGGAGGAAATGTCACTTGAATTTATTCAACACATTTTAAAAACTCTTCTGTTCAAAAACTCTGAACTCAGTTTAAGTAGCTTATTTTGTAAAGAATTTTCAGTATTTTAGCAATAAATCCGCCTCTCGGTCTCTATGGCACTACAAACAAATTTCTTCAACCCAGTAGACTGAAGAATTAAATGTTAAATAAAAATGTTAAAACAAACGATTTTTTTGTTCATGTCTTTTTTTATTAACGCATCTTTTTTTTATGAACTCAGTTACGTTACATAAAAGATTGCTTCGTGGTCCTGTGTATGTCCATTATTTTATGTTTTGTTGATTCATATTTTAGAATTTACACATTTACACAATTATTTTGGCTTAGTGTGAAATCTATAATAATAATTTGTATTCGGATAGAGAGATTGTGTGGATGTGTATTAATAACTTATGGAAAGTATGTTTGCATTATTTTAATTCATTTTTTTGTTTGTTTGTTTGTTTGTTTGTTTGTCTCACAGCGATTGTAACTAAACACTGTGCTCTAATTTGCACGCTTACAATTCATTAAAACATAATAAATTGATAAATATATTTAGTACACTTTAAAAAATATATGCATAGAAAGAGAGTTGTTGTTTTGTAGAATTGATATATCATATGAGAAAAACCAAGCTTGTATATCGGATTAATGGGTAAGCTAGTGTTAACATTTGATGCTGGTCAAACTAATAAAATCGGAGTGAAAACTGTTTAAAATGTTCAGTAATTCATACGTACATCAATCGTTACATTTCCTAAGAAATTAGTTTTATGCTTAGTACCGAAGGTCAATTAACCTGGTCCAAAGTTCAATGATGTCTTTTAGCCATGGGCACTACATGGCTCCTGACTAAACGTAGATACAATCGGTTGGCATTCCAATGAATTATCGTGTTGACGATAACTACACACAGAGAATAAATTATTCAGATTTTGAATCGTTGTAGTGTTCTTTTTTTCTGTCTAAAAACCAAAAATACTTCATTTCATAACATTTTCAGGAAAAAAAAAGAATTTATGTTTGATTTGAGAAAAAGAAAACACTTATCAATTAAAAATTTGAACAATTATTCGTTGTGTGTTGTATGACAATGATCTAGAAATGTGTGAATTTCGAATTCTTCGACATTTTGAATGAAACCAATTCCACATAAATTTGTGCGCAAAAAAATAAAAAAATAAAACGGAATTATGTTTCGAATAATTTCATCAATTGATCTATTCGCTTATTCTGATGATATATTATGAGAAGCGCTCATCTTATGACTGATACCTATCTATGGATATTGGATACCAAAATTGTGTTTTAACCATACATGTAAATTGTTGGCGCAAAATCTTTACGAAATTCAATTGGTAGATTTATAAGGAAATAAAACGTGAACTGTGCGATAAAGTAAAAAGAATTCGATATTATCAAATTAATTTTTATTTTGTTCAAATTTGCAACTCGTGTGTGTGTTTTTTTTTGTTGTTGAGAGAGTTGCTTTTCCAATTCCATAGTGTAGTCACTTCTCAGTTTGGTTTTTTTTGTTCTTCGATTGAATTAAACATTATTGCTGGTATGAATATATCGATTGAATTTGTTCTGGTTGCTTTGTTTTGTATTTGTTGTTAACGGAATGATCCCTGTTTGGAACGTTTCATTTATTGCATAATGAAATATGTGCAACAAATGAAATGCATGCTTGTCTAGTATAAAAATTCTCTGCATTTGTTCTAGTGTGTTTCATATGTGTGTCTTAACACATAGCGTCAGTTTTGTTCAGCTGGTGGTTGTTTTTTTTTTGTTTTGGTTCTTTTTTAATTTAAACACTGTTTAGTCTCTGTAGTTACAATTAAATACATCTAAATTAATTCATTTGTTGTCATTTGATTTGATCCATTATAGTAAATGTCTAATTTGCATTAAATATTTTCGGAAGGTTTTTGTTTCATACGTAATCTGACTCACAACGATTCCACAATGGAACCAATGCTGCCTTCAATGTTAGATTAATATATACAATATAAGGTAAGCAAATCTCGAATGTTAATATGAATTAGACACAATAAAATGAGTTGAGCTCTACAAACAATAATTGTTTTGTTTTTTTTTTGGTGCGCTAACAAACACTCAAACACGTTTGGGCTCAAATTTGCAATTTTATGAGTTTTATCCGTTGATATTTTTGATCCATTAAAAAATAATCATGTTTTGTTCTCATGTTTTTTTGGGTACATACACATTGTTCATTCATAATGTAAATAATATTAAAAAATAATCTTTGTTTATTTGCACCAGCTCATGCTTTTTTTTGTTTTTGTTTAGAGAGAAAAAAAAATGAAAGAAAAAGCTTTTGATTTGTTTTATACAATTAATGAGTAATTTTTTGTTGCATGGATGTGTGTGTGCTGTGCATGTAAGTTATACGAACACATAAATAAATCATGCTAACAAGAATGGTGTGTTTTTTTTGTATGATTTTTCAATTATTTGTTCATATACAATTTGTTGCGATTCAAATTTTGGAATTTTTTGTTCTTTTTTTTAAACACAGAAAGCTGAGATTCAATACGCACAGAGCTTAAAACTATAACATGAAAATGTGGTTTGTTTGTTTTTTTTTTGTTTCTCGCATAAGGATGCTAAATAATGGTTGCAAAATAAATTGGTTGACGAACATCAATTTAATAGCAGCTTACGAACATTTCGAAAATGTTCAAATCAAAGAGCCCTTAATTCTTCAATGATTTTTTGTTGTTCATTTCTTTTGTTTGTTGATAAGTTGAAGGCAATGGGGGTATATGTTTTTTTTTGGCAAATTGTTTTCCAGTTAATGCTATGCACTCTGTACGTTATAAATTCAATCCCGATTGCAAGCATTGATGCAAAAAAAAAAAATGACGTTCGATTGCTTTTGGTAAGTTGTTTGTGCTTGAATTCCTTTTATACAGTGGACACAGTAGGTAGTACGTTGATGAAATTGTTGACAATATAATGACGTAAAATAGATAGGAAACACGGATTTTGATAAACGATTCGCTCACACAGCGGACACTTGTGCACCATCATCATCTAAAGATTTGTGGACAAAATGTTCAAAGAAAATCTTACTATCGTTTGCAAATTGAATATAATAAAATCAAATTATAGAGCAATAAAATTACCAGTGTCTTCAGTGTTTGGCTGATAAAAACCTAACGGTGCGGGTGATATGCTTATGGAAGATGTAACACCTTCATGACTGTGCGCTCTCCCCAGTCGATGTAGTAGTGCCCGTTGTGCGGCAACATTGTACGCTGGAGGGACTGTTAACAATATTTCAATCATTTATATCAATTTAAGCATGTTCAACAATGTCTTGTTGTTTTTTTTACCTCATCACTGAATGAGAAAATAAATAAATGTGTAAATGTTACCTTGAGGCAAGCGATTTCCAACACCAACACTATTCATCGTACCATTGCCACTTCCAGCAATCATGTTTGTACAATTTTTTACGTGTGTTGTATTTCCTGCTATTAAATGTGGTGCTCCGATACCCACATTATGCCCTATAAAAATTAATCAAGCATTAATAGCATGGTCTTCTAATAAAGCTTGGCCTTCTAATAAAGTTTGATATCAATTTCAACACAAAAAAACATCTCATTTTTGTTACAAATATACAAATACGCGTACTAACATGAAAACTATGGCATTTGTTATTGTGAACATATTAAATGTCATGTTTAATGGCTAATCAAAATGGCAAAATTTTGTTGTTTTCTTTCCAATTTATACTCAAATGTTGTTATTCTCATTGTCGCTAGTAATGCAGAGATAATTGTTCTATCAAATTTGAAAGAAGATTTTATGTCATACACAAGCAATCACATGCATTGGATTTAAAAAAACACTTCGGAATGAATGCTAATGATGAAAAAGATTGAATACAAATGTGTTAACTCTAACTAATCGATGACTATATTATTGTTTTTTTTTTTACTCGCTCTCAATACTGATATTCATATATTGATCAAATAGATGGCCAGTTTAAATTTTACATGTGTGTTTGCGTGCTCCTTATAAAATATATGCTACGCTTCAATGGAACGAGACGGTTAGTGTGTTTTTTTTTTAAATTTCGGAAAAATGTGTATACGGTTAAAATTGTCTAAAAATAACAGAATTGTCTAAAGGAGGATTGGGTGAAGGTGTTATTGATTAATTTTTGCGTTGCAGTGCACATATATTGTGTCAGGAGGTACAAAGGTACATACATATGAGCGCGTGTGTGTATCGATTTCTGATAGCGAGTGAAAATTGTTGGGCATTTGTGATTTACCATCACCACTCGAACGATAATACAACATACCTGGATAAACGTGCGATATAGCAGAATGTCGCCGTTGTGGATGAAAGCGATCATTTGCTATCGGGGATGGTGAATTGTGAACAATAGAACATGCAACTTGATAAAGACCACCACCATTGTTACTGCTGCCGTTAAAGTTATCGGAATGAAAATCACTGACGGCACCGCTGCCACTTCCACTCGGAATGTATGATCCATGTCCGCTATCATTTGATGTTAATGAGCCTTCGAAAATGTTTCAAATGCATACAATCGGTTCAGTCGATTCAAGTTTGTTTTTTGTTTTGTTTTTTTTTTCAATATGGATGGAATGATTGATGGGGAAACCAAACACTTCTTTTCAAACACCACACACAATCATTCAAATGGAAGTAAATGTTCTATGATTCATTCCAAATTTTTAGTTATTTTAATTCAAATCTAATATATTGTATTTAATACGAGAGACAGAGAGGGAGAGAAAAGGAACACACCAATCCACTGCCAATGAACCTAGTGAATCTAGTGAACCTAGTGAACCTATACTATGTTTGAGTTGGGTGCAATGTTGAAAAAAAGTGTTGAACTTCCACGGTAATATTTTATTGCAATTCAATTGATATTGCACGAATTCGATTATAGATTTAAAACATATGAAATTTATTACATATGATATGCTTTTTGTGTAAATTGTTTGTGAATGTGAGACAGCCGTTTTTATCGTTACATTTTGTGAATTGAGTGCAAATTTGGTGCAAATCTGGATGCATTGAAATTAAATGGACAGAGACAGTAAAAGAGTTGGTGAATACGAAAGGAAGTGATTGTTGCCACTGTGTAATTGCTATTTTCTTCTTTATACAAGTAACAGTTGTCAGAACTATTTACAAATATCTTGAACGATTTAGAAATAAATCGGAACTCAGAAGTCTATCTGGCTTAATTAAGCAGTTATGGCTTAATTTATCACCAATAAAAATGAAAGCGATTTTCATTCAATGTAAACTTAATTTGTTTACAGAAAATTTCATTTCAAAATTGTCGCAATTAGCTGCAGAGTGGTCAGATATCCTTAATGTTGATATTTACCTGTTATTGGATGTTTACGTAATGGTAAATTGCTTAGAGATGTGACACTGCTACTCTCCATTGATAAATCAACTGATGGCAACGGAGCGGTTGTTCCATCGGAATGTGATCGTTCGTGAACAGCACGTGTTGGTAAGCATGCGATTCCAGCATTATTGCCACATCCACTGGTCGGCTGACTAACAAACCCATAATTATGGGCAGAATACGGCACTGAACCTGCAATAAATGTTTGTTAGTCAAATGACACATGTCCATTAAATCTGAACGAATGATAATCACTAACCTTGAGTTCGATGAGCATTTGGCGAAGGTGTTGGCGATGGACTAGATGATAATGTTGGCAGACCTGAATTGCTGTGATGATAATAAAGTGATGGTAATCCTGACGACTGTCGGAGATTTGAATCGGCGGCTACTGTAAAAAAATTGTCATGTTTGTTAGAATTACCGAATTGAATAAATTATATTTATCTTAAGCGAAACTCGTAATGCGTAGAAGATCAATTGTACGACACATTTAAATAAAATCAGAACAGTCAAAGTCATTTCAAAATTTACCTAAACCAATTGATGCTGTTGTATTAGCACACATTCCAAAAGTGTTTGTGGTATTACCGGTTGCAACATGCGTCATTAAATTGTTAAAGTGTCTTGGCTGGTGCGGTCGAGTTTTGGTTTGTTCAGATAAAGAGAGAAGCTTTTTTACAGCTTGTGGAGACGCGGCTCCAAATTTTGGTGGTCGTCGGTCATGTGGGTCTATTTCATTAAATTTCAAAACAATACGAATCAAGGCCATTGAAATGGAAACGAAAACCAAATTGCGCAGATTGGCATTAATTTTTGTTAGTTTGAACATTTACTTACCATTATTTGTAATAATTGAAACTCCGCCAGCCATTTGAACTTTTTTGCCTTCGCTTGTCGAACTGGTTGAGCTGGTTGTTGATAATGTTGGCGATGGATGACGTTTTCGTATCGTAACTGAGCTCGGTGCCGAACCACCACTTTGTTCGCATTCTAAGGACAATTGATGCAAATTATCCTCATCGGTTATCACTTTAATGTTGTTCAAATAAGCCTTAACACGTCGCACCATTTGCGCTTCTTCAAACATTTTCTTTGGATTTGGTGCGGCTGCCGATTTTTTTCGCCGTTTGACAGTTGCTTGGCCTGATACAGCTAGTGCACCCAATGTCGACGCTAGAGCGGACATTCCACTGCTGTGCGTATGTGCTAAAATTGGGAAATAATGCAAAAAAAAAAATTATTATTATTATTTTTATAATAGGATTGAATTGGGGTTTAACATGTTGCAACTTACTTTTTGGTGGATGTACGTTTTGCACATTTTGTACATTGTGTACCATTTGATTAAGAGCAACCATAGCCGACGATGGTGGTTGACCCCTTAGCTCTAGCATTGTCAGTAGATCGTATGGTGAACTGCACATGTGTGTCAAACTACGAATCTCTTTTGCAATCATACGCAATTTCTCAAAATTTACTAATGATTCGACATACGTATCGTTGCCCAGATGAATGAATGTCAAATCCTTTTTGACAACCGGATAAAATGGAATGATTGGATGCTGTTCGTTGAGTTCAGTCAAAACAAGTTGCCGATATTTTGACATATTACGCGATGGATCCATTAGATCTTGTAAATCATTGAACAATTTTTGATATTTCGATGGCAATTTTTCCCATGTAAGACGCAATCTTGAGACGGCTGCATGGCCCAGTCCCGATAAAATTGCAAACATTGAATTAAAATTTTGGCATTCTTTGCAGTGTCTGGCAATTTTAATAAATTGCTTAACAATTTTCATTCGCCTAACCATATTATATTCGCTACACACTTCGGTTACAACCCAAAACATTTCTCTATTGACTAGTTCAGAAAATTGTTTCAACATTGGTACACCGTAGTTGCTCTGAATTTCGAACAAATCGTCGACATACTCAGTTGATTCAATTTGACGGAAGATCGCAAAGTCTTGAACGGTGAGTTGAATGGCCACTTCATTGGCGTTCAACTGTAAAAAGTGTACAGCTGATTCGCGCACTAGTTCGGGGGCCATGTCATCAGGTACAAGTGTTTCTGTAATACCATTTGTTTTGAGATAATATCGTGCCGATAAACCAATACGTTCGGCCAAATTTTGTAGCTGATCTGGTAAACGGCGCTGTTTAATCATACCACCATCACCGACCGACACCTCGCACAGTGAAAAATTCGAACTGGTCTCGTGAATGCCAAATTCTTGTAATGCCAGCATAACAACTTCGTGGGCGGTGGTTTCTTTGTGAACAAGTAAATATTTACAGCTCTGATCAGCTTTGTACACCTTAAGCACATGCTCTGGATAATCAGATGCGCGTAGATCCTCATAGTATATGGTTGTTAAATCGGGATTACTTTGTGAATGATATAAATTGCTGTTGGCAGTTTTGTTTGTTGTGCTAACATTTGCCAGTGACGTTGAATCACCCGTATGCGATGACGTTGTTGATGTTGCAATCGAACAATTTGATCCGATCGAACCAGTTGGCGTTGGTGTTGTGATTGTTGTTGCTATAGCAAAAAAAAAAAAAAACAAACAAAAACAAATAATTAAGAAGCACGTGAATTTCATACCATCTTTGTTTTTATTTTCAAATGTTGATATTTCGACATTATCAAATTTATTAAATAAATACCTGGACCGTTTGAAGGTGATGTCGTGGATATGGGAGATGAGCTAGCTGAATGTGTCTCTTGATCGTCTGTGTCCAATAACAGTGCAGCACCAGCATTTTTTGGATAAAGATTCATTTTAATCAAAGCCTTTTGTAGACGCCGTTTAGGACCTAGTGTCATAAAACCGCTTCCACTTTTACTTGCTGACGATGATATGGAAGTAGCTGAATCCTTTTTGGCAGCTGTTGGTGGAAGATTTGCTGAGAATGGCATTTGACCAGTTGATTCCACATTTGTTACGGAAGCACAATCAGTTTGATCGAACTGTGATGAATTGGTTAACAGATCAGCAGAAGATAAACGAACACGTTGACTGTTTTGCGAATGCAATCTGGCCAATTCCGATGATGCAACAGTTCTTCGACTTGATCTCGGTCTTGGCGAATTGTTATCTGGTGTTTGGAGCATTTCTTTGAATGCCAACAGATTACTTTTCACTGTAATACACAAGTGTGTGGTTCCGGTCATCAGTTCATAGGCTCGGGCCAATTTCATATGCTCAAAACTGTGACCATTCACTTCAAGAATTTGATCGCCTCTTTTCAGTCCAACATCTTCGGGCTTTGTTTTCTTATCAACATTCGATATAAATATTCCACAGCCCCCTTTCTCATAACCGCCAATAATTGTAAAATGTAGATCCTCGTCTCGCGATGATCGAGCCAATGTGACAACTCGTGTACGAGCTTTGGCCGCGCATGCAATATGCAACAGATGCAATTGCTCATGCATATTTTTACTCTCTAAACCATTTTCAAATTGCTCCAAATATTTCATCATTTGTGGATCCATTTCAAAGTCGGTAAAATGATTGTTCACCCATAATAGGATGACGCGCGTGACTCGATCTCGTATTTGTATAGGCGTTGCCGTTGTTTGTGCCGGTAAAGTTGATTCATTTTCAAACCACTGCAACAATTGCCGCAATACATTTTGAGAGCACGAAATAAATGTGCGATGAGTCAATAAAAAGTCCTCCACATAGGTTGGATCTGTCATTGAATTCTCTTCGATTAGTTGAAGCATTAAACGCTCCGGTGTTCCCTGTATAAAAACCAACAAACAAAAAAACAGAGAGAAGGCGAAGCACGTTTAGTGCCATTTTCGAATTCTTGAGATGAATACTATTTGGCTAGTGAATTGAATAATTACCCGGATCACAACATGCCCTCGTCGTACACTGCCTTCCATAGTACCATGTCGTAGTTCCGTGACCATCACTAGCTGTCCATTTTCTTCGTGGCGTTTAGTGTTCTCTTCACCTTGATGTTGAATACGATAATAGTCGGTTTGTGTGATACAAACGAATTGGCAATCATCGCATTTGGTTTTCATGACACCTTGATGATACAATTTATCCATTGTTGGTAGTATACCAAAACTGTCACCAACTTGAAGCTCATCTTTTTCACGATACACACCGTTTTCATTGGCATATTCGATTTCGACATGGCCATTGATGAGAACGCTCCACGAATCAAGCTCTTCTCCGTCATTCATCACTGTTGTTCCCGCTTTTTCAACAACAGCAAACACCATAACCGAGCATAAGGCTCGTCTTACAGCTAATGTCATATTTGTAAATGCTTGTAAATTTTTCGTAAACTCAAGCAATGTTTCTATATCGTCTTCAGTTCGATCGGATGGATCCTTTTCCAGACATTCACGAACTGTATCACGAACGGCTAAGCTCTAAAAATGACAAAATACAAATCAATTTAAGAAAAATAAAAACCCATTTGACTGATCAGTGACCTGTACTGGTTTGGGCGATGAACCTGATTGGTTCGATACTTACATCCATACTTTCGGCTAGATCTTCCTCATCGGAATCAACAACCGATTCCACCAAGCCAGAGAGGTCAACCTCATCGGCATCTAGTGATGAACTATGTACCGAAGTCATTGTGTCTGATCCACTATAAGCTGAACTCGTATCGCTGGAATGAGAGCCACGATTGCACTTTTGATATAATTCTGGTCGGCCGCCGCCAAACTAAATATTTCAGGTGAAAAATAAACGACAATGAATTAATTTAAATTTGGTATTGAACTGTAGTGTGGGAAATTTAAGCGTCTACAAAATGCAACATTTGAATAAATGTTTTTATTTTCTCATCACTACATGCAAAGTTGAGAGCAAACTAGATAAATTAACGAATGTGACCAACTTCAAATGATATAATAATTGGAATCATAATCAAAAGCGACATAAAACAAAGACACCATAAACAACATGAAACCAAAAAAGCGACATCAACTTCTAAAGATGTTATTGCCAAAAATACACTACAGTTCAAAACTCATCGAACGGGAAGACCTTACCCGCTTGATATTTGCCGACAACGCTGTCTGTGATGAATGGAGCATATGATGGGGCGGTGGATCCATGATTTTCGGTTTGGGCTATTGCATTTTTTTTTGTTTTTGAGAAAAAAAGATATGGAAAGAAATAGAATACAATATCGCTCAGATAATAATTCGAATACGTTTTGGAATTACTGAAAAATTCGCAGAGAATTGACGAATGTCTTACGAAAAAACCAAAAAAAAAAAAAAAAAAAAATCAAAAATACACAACGAAACGAAAGAAAATAAACCAAAGAATGAGGGTACAAATGATAGATATCGCCAACAAAGAGGAAGGGTAATTCAAGACAAATGAATTATGGTTTGTTTGTGTTTTTCACTCAGATGCTTACGATTGCAACACCACTTATTGCATCGATATCATCGACGTCATCACTTTCGTCATCATCATTATCGTGTTTAATTAAATCGTCAATTTTGGATGCTCCTTCTGCTGCTACACTACCTATTTCGGACTCGTCTGTCTGTATACATGCGAATGAACGATTCGTTTTTTAAAGCAATGTTTTAGCAACTGTTCTTTCTCACTTTTGTTTTTAGAGACTGAGACAAAGACAGAGAAAAATAGAGAGAGAGAGAGAGAGACATTTAAACTAATTAGGAACACGACTTACAGCTAGCATTTCCTGTGTTTCAGAAACGAAACACTCACTGAGCTGACGAAAACCATCACCGTTCCTCCTGCTAATACTGCCAAACACAATACGAATCACATGTCATAAAGAATTTTCTCTTGTTATGTCGATTTTTTTTTTTTAAATTAAACTGAATAGTTTGAAAATTATTTGCACAGGTTTTTGGTTGAATTTTATAAGATTTTTTGACGGAAAATATAAAATTGCAACACTGAAGAAATTGCAAAACACAGAATTAAATTATGACGAAAAAGAAAAACATTTATGGAAAAAAAATTCAATCAAACATCCTGGAACCAATTACACCACTGAAAATATTTTATCGAACGAAAATTGAACCATCAAAACAGAAAACTACTCAAAACAACATTCATACATCTTGTAATCATATTCTAGATGAAAAGTACAAATCAAACATATATAGAATTTATAAAAAAAGGCCTTCAAATAAGTTCCTTGCATGCGAAATTCTGAATTTAAAAAAAAAAAAAAAAAAAAAATCTATAATACATGTGACTTGATGTATAGGTTTCACTTGTCCGTTAATTCTTATATTGACAGTGCAGAGCAAAAACTAAATGGTTCTAGTGAGTAAGGAAATGCGAGTGTGAATTTGTAATGAGTTTTGTCAAGGGAGTTTCATAGCAAAGCATAAAATGCAACTTTAATAGTTTTTGTTTTCTTAAAAAAAAACAGAATCTACTGATTGACAGGGGAAATTCTAGATTGGTTGTGAAAAGAGGGTCTTTAATTAATTTAAGCTTTATATAATCGAGAAACATCATTGAATTTCTGAAAATCACGTTGATAACAATAAATCACAAATACAGGAGCCAACAAACTTGGATCTATTAAGTGTTGTCGAATAAATCAATGCTCCTCTGTGAAGTAGTAACGACCATCGATACAAAAAAATCTATGAACGTATACGTGTGAATTAAAGGGGAAACGAATTAGGAACAAGAGATTGCATGCCAAAATGGAACTCAAATTTGGTGTTGAACACTTTTTGGGGAACTGGTACATAATCTAAAATATTTGTGTATATTTTTCTTAGCTTATGTATTTCGTGCACACACTGGGTCTTGGGCGACATTGTAAAGTGAATTGTTTCAAACAGTTTGGGAGATTTGCTATTCTGATATTTGCACATTTTCGACACACACACACACATTTAACTATAAATAGTGTTACTTGGGTGGATCATTTAAATGCATAAAAAAATACATTTCAATCGTTCTAAATGCGTTGACAAAACAAAAATCGGTTATTGATTTGTTTCGCATTTATTGTTATGCTCAATTGTGTAATGGATTTAGTTAAAAACTATTTTACGATATTATAGATATGTGGGCTTGGTGTCCAAAATAGGAATATACAATTACATTGAAATTGAAATTGAAGTTTGTGTAGACTGTAGAAACCGAAATAACTTTATGCGAAGAAGTGTAAATTCACGGTTTAGGTTAATGATTCCGAAAGTTTCTGTTTTCTTTGAATTTATATTTGTTCAAAAATTTAGCATATTTTCGAAAATAAAAATCAATTTTCACTGGAAGTAAAATTAATGGACAAATAGAGAACGAGATTACTACGGCACTAAACAATATTTATATTAGGTTTTGACTTCAGATCAGGAAATTGTATTACAAAAAATGCGATGCCAACTAAATTGTTTAGACCATTCATGTGGACTACAAAAGATTTAACAGAACAACAATGAAAAACGAAAACACCAAATTCTATTTACATTACAAGAATGTTGTTTGTTCGTGCGGTACATTTTTTTTTTAATTTTTTGGTCTTGGAAATTGTGTTTTCAATTTGTGTGTTATTTTTTTCGGTTTTGTTTATTTGGTTTATATGAGATATGAAAAATAAACAAATAAATATGGAATCGTAAAAAAAATTTCAACCGTATTCAAGATAGGCTCTCGAATGCTTACACAATTGAAGGTGATGTCGATTTTCGTTCGCGTCGAAATTTATTTGGATGGCATTCACCACGTGTTGAATGAAATGAATTCCATCGGCGAACCGGTGGGGTGAGCCCTGATGTGGTCAAATTTTCCGCGTGCGCGGGATGAATGCCACTTTTGGTGCAAAAGGAAAAATAAAACAGGTACACATTAATCAAAACAAAAATTCCGTGTTCATATCCCAAATGCCGTGGGCGAGTTGAATTGGATAAAGAAAATTCATTGATAAAATGGATGAAATCGTCTTGCACGCGTCAGGTGTGTGCTGTTAACATTTTCATCAACATTCAATGCAATTGCAATGCAGAGGCTCGCGAGTTAGCGGGTAAATTTTATCAATGGGTTTTTTGTTTGTTTGTTTGTTTGTTTGTTTGTTTGTTAAAAACACGAAAATCAGTGTGTGTCTCTTACATGTGAGCAGCACAAAAACTCGCTCCTCCGGCTGGTAAATGTGCTAAACGACTTCGACTGTATGTCACTGCATTGCTGAATGCATGCGCTAAACGCATACGCGACAAACGATTCTCATATGATTTTTGAGGTGTCTGGATTGGTGTCGTATTCTCAGAACTGTGCGTTGTATCATGATCGTGTTGTGAATCACTCGATGCCAATATGCAGTGTGCTTGAGACGATGCAATGCTAACATTCGGTTCACTCGAGGTAATCTCATGAAAACTATGAAACGCTTTTCGCGATATAATTTTCGTTGCACGCACAAAATCATTCAAATACTCATGATGATGTTCGATGCAGGATGTTGCTGTGTCACTTCCATCACTCGTCTCTGAACTCTGTGATTTTGAGCGTTTCTTCGGTGATATATAATAATGTTTCAACATTTCTTATTGATATTCGATTTGCTGGTTGATTTTGTGACTAGAATCGCATTTAGCGCAAATGTGTTTGCTTTCGATTGTGATTTTGGATTTTTGTTTGTTTATTCACTCGCTGCACTATTGTGTTGTTCTATTTAGAAATGCTCCAATGACAAAGGTTCTTTTTTTGTTTGTTTTGTTAAGACTTCAGTTCGTTTCCAATTCGTCTCACTTCCGACATAACATGGTATCGGTCTTTCGCCTGAACAATTTGTGTGTGTGGTTGTGTGTTGACATTCAACAGAAGGAACAACAACAACAACCACCACTTTTCAGAGAAAACTAGTGTAATTCTGTTGTTAATGCATCAGTGCTCATAAGAACTTATTTCGATTCAATTTCCTTATTAAAATAGAAAATAAGAGGAAAATTGCAATTCAAAACATATCGATTAACATTTAGTTTAGATTATAACTAAAGAATTATTTGCACGTTTTTTTATTTTTTACATTCGATTGGTCATTGCGCTCATTTAATATCAAACCAATCTCAGATTAAAATCTACAACCAAAAACAAAACAAAAATCACGCACAACTAAATGATTTCCGATTGTAAACTTATAAAACTGTTTTTAAATATGCTTCTATCACAAAATCGCTTTTCATTTTGGAGCTGAATTTTTGGAAGGGCTTTCACTGTGTCGACCACACAATATTGTGCATAACATATGAAACTCGATATTATGTGTTGAAAATGAATTATGAATGTTAAATTTGTGAGTATGTTGCTGATATTGGTCGTGAAAACTACGCGCTGAAACGATAAAAATACACATTTCAACAACATACCCACGCGTTTGTTACTTTCTCAGGTCATGTGTAACATTGGATAGGTGTGCAAATGTGTCTGTGTTTGTGTTTGTATACTGTGTATCAGTATCCGTCTGTATATAGAACGTTCAACTGGAGAAAATATAGAAAGGGAAGCGCCAGTTTGTGTGTGTGCTTGTAATCAAGCTTTCTGGGATGTGCTCATGTGTATCTTTGTTCATTTGTGCCATAGATTGTGCTATTTTCCGCTTTCTATGCGTGTGTTGTATATATAGATATTGCTTGTAGCTTTTATATGTGAAGCCGTGAAGCGCACACCGTTCTTGCGATGTGCAAAACGACCCAAGGATATACACAAACAAAACCACTGCAATATGGCATTATAAATTGTGCTTGTTTTTGCACGTCGATATTTACCTTTTTTTTTGTCTCTTCCACCATGATTTGAAAACATGAAAATTCGATATTCGAAAGCACACAAAAAAAAACAAAACAACCCAACAATAAAGCACATAATGATTTCAACAATAATTAACGGAGAACATTGAAATTTTATTTGTCCTTTTCTACTGGCATGGCTTTTAGTGAAGATAAAGTTTGCTTTTATCGTTTGGTGTGTGTGTTTTTTTTCCTCTCTCTTTATAAACGAAAATAACTTTTCGAAAGAGACAAAAGAAAAAAACACGCAACTACTTTACTATAAATGACCGTGTCTCGTTCAACCTACAACAAACTCTTCAGAACCTCCACTAACACCTCTCATATACCAAATACATAATAGCTGTATTTTTCACATTCGAACGCATATCTATCCAAATATGCGTATGCTTAATGTGTGATTTAATATTAACGAACGTATTGATCATATGTATGCAAACATGAAAAGCGCTGGATGAACAGCTTAAAGTAATATCAATTCTTTTTATTGAAATGCCACATGTTGATGCCTAAATGAAAATGTATGTGTTTGGGGTGGTTGGGGTGTTTTTACATATAGGTTAATTTATTTGACTCATTCGAATTTCCCTGAATATAAAAAAGCATAAATAACATTCGGTTAACCACACAACAAACGCACCTTCAACGGCATAAACAAACACACGCCCCAATTGTGTTGAATTTTTGTTTTTGTTGTTTTTCTTTTCATTGCAAAGTAAGGAGAAAAAAATCACACAGCTTTGTGTCAATATCCTTACGGGAAATATGGAACGCATAAAGTACATCATCATGTATAAATTCTATAGGAACATTTAATTGAACTTTAAAAGCAACACCATAATTAGTAATCAAAATTTATTTAAAAGCTTGTGATGGAGAAAGCTTCAACGCTTCAACCATTTATGCCTCTTTCGTGATGTTGCACAATTTCCTTGCACTTATCATAAAATTTACTGAATAGCAATAGCGGAAAAAAAAACGATCTACTCAACTAAACACAGTAAATTGATGGGGCACATATTAAAAGTCAGTTTAAAATATTATCTTTAGATTTCAGAAGTACACAAAAGCAGATTGAAAATGAATACACTCATTAAAGGAATTGAATTATAAATTATGTGCAGATTGACGGAATAATAACGCGACTGAGGGGTTGGAGGGAGAGGGGAGGGAGAGGAGGAGGAGGAGGAGGAGGAGGGGGGGGGGTCTGAATTAACCTTCAATGTGGCATGAGTGTACCAATTATATGAAAGTTTGGTCTTTATGCGGCCAAGTCAAGGCACATCATTTATGATGTCCATAGCACAATCCATTTTATGGTTGCACAATGAACAGCACATAGTTATTTTTATCTTCCAATGGCAGCACAAATGATGTAGTTATGTCAAAATTTCATTGTTGAAAACGTCATATTAAATTTACTCACTCCCAAATTGAGTAATTCGATTAGTGTTTTTTTTTGGCGAATTGCAATTTTATCATTTTTTGAATTTAAAAAAGAGAAATATTTCATGGTTTTTTTTTTGTTTCTTATCAATTCGTTCACGAAACGCGCCAGAGTAAACAGGGGAGTTTATTGACAGCCGAAAAGAATAACCGTTGTAAATGCAATAAGTGAAATGCAAAAATAACCGTTCGAAGAAATAAGGACGCATGGAAATAATTGATAACTGTTGATAGCTCGCAGTGTCATCTGAGAAAAAACATACCCTAATCAACCGAAGCTTCTGTTGCCAGTTTAATCAAATTATGGTCCATTCGTAATGATTTCTAATTTATCATTACAAAATGTGCAATCAATGGTACTTTGAATATGCAAAATAATTTAATGAAAACGAAAATGGTCGTTGCTATAAAAAAACAAAGCCAAATAACAGTCGAGACGAAAATCAAGAACAAATAAACGAAAAACCAAATCTAAAAGAGCACACAGCGCGAAAAATATCTTAAACGCCGAAATTCATTTAAACGAAATTTTGTTTTCTATATGATTAATACAATTGAATCAAAAGTAAATTTCAAGCAATAGAAAACTTATCGATAGTTTGAATTGTTAAAATAACCTTACCTCGTAATCCGTTTGTTTTAGTTTTGTCGTGGAATGCTTTAAATCCTCCATTTAGAAAATGTTCAAGATCATTCAAAAAACGTTCAAATGTATCATCATTTTGACACGGAATTTGGTGGCTCTTGGTTGGTTGTTCAGCACTTTTAAAATGTGGTACACTCTAATTTACTAACTGTTGAATCGAAATGATCACCGATGCTCACACTGTATACATTCAATTTTCGGTTGTTTTTTTTTTGTTCGATGGAAATTCGTCTTTAGACTACTATATTCTCTTTCTCAATTTTCAAACGATTTTTTTTATTTTCGTCATACACACTTTGTTTTAGAATGTTAATAACTGCAATGCGAATTGGCTATGCGTTTAGTCATATTTTGCTGTCAATTTGTACACATTTTGCGAGCGGATTCCACAGAAATGGATACACACTTCACCGCTAGCTTCACTGGATTGGTTTTGGCTTTTAATTTTATGACTGTGATTCGTTTCACTCGAAGTGCAGCTTCGCCTTCGGCACAGTATCGAATATCACGATCTGCAAATGGACAAGATTTGTGAAATTTTCATTGGATTACAATTCAATTAAAATTAGATTAATTTTACATGACATTTTAGTCGGTGAAACAATAGACTTTTATTACAATAGATTAAAATATGAGATAAATTCTTATTGAACGTGTTGAATAGGAGATTTGATTGATTTTTTTCCCATTTTGTCTCTGCATCGAAAATTGTCCCATTTCCCAACAAGAATCTTGGTATCAAGAAGTTCAATGGATAAAACAACAACAACAACAACAACAACAACAACAACAACAACAACAACAACAACAACAACAACAACAACAACAACAACAACAACAACAACAACACAGATATTAAGCGGGCATTCATTGAAATCACATGGTTTCACGAGCATCAAAATGATTCATTAAATGATGTTAATTGTGGCGCATGTTAAATCATCACCATGTTACTAATAAAATATTAAAGATATACAACTGTTTCATTTAAAAATCGGGATTGTTTTTTCTGTTGAGCGTTAAAAGTGAGATGAATCATTCATACGAATGCTATTTTACCGCGGGCTTAGATATAAAAATGTTTGTTGGTTTATTTGAAGCTCGCATCCGAATGGTGTTAGTGGCGGATTAGGTTTGTCTGAATGAATTTGATCGCAGTGAAAATGGCAGACCGTGAGCAGATCTGGCTACAATCCGTTCAATTGGTTACATTGTTCTCTCTTTCATATCGCGAGCATTTTATTTGTGTCTGCGAGTGTGTTTGAGTTTTCTGTTGAAGCAATGTAATCGCATGGTCCACTTGTAAACATTCAAAGTGGCGTTGAAACCAACGAAATCACAGTATGACACACTTAGTCATCTCCATTGAAAACTTTGTGAATTTAATGATTGCTGCCCGTTATTCTTGCAATTCGTTTCGTTATATTAGATTTACACACAAAGAAGGCCGGAGATCTTTACAGTTAGTAAAAAACCATTGAATGCCCGTAAAACGGTTCCGCTGCTACTGTGGTGATTTATTCTTGACTCTTGGTCTCTTTCATTCTCTGCAACATCACTGAAAATACAAAATTCTTCTTTTTGTTTGTGTTTCTTTTGTTTTTCTCTCTTTTTCATTCAATGCTCGAATTAAGTTAATGCGCGATTCCGCAGAAAGTTGTTTCGATCTGTTAAAAGACGGAAAATGAGATTGTGGTCAATGCAGTAGAAAATCACTTGATGAATTACGTTCGATGATTTCTTTTTCAATTTTTATTTTTCACCGATTGCTTCTAACTGCAATTCGATACAACGCTATAAATTGCCGTTTCCAAACAAGTGGACAAAATCAATGTACCGAATGTTACTTTTGATTTTTTTTCCAGTTTGTGTTCATGTTGAGATTACGGTTTGCTACAAATCAATCAACTGCATCTATTGATTATATGGATGAATTAAAGTATCGTTGAAAATTATTATAATTCTTGAAATTTTTTTCAAAGCGATTTCTACAGATTACAAAGGTTAAAAATACTTCAAAATGGAATTGAGTTTTCTCTCTCTCTCTCTCTCTCTCTCTCTCTCTCTCTATCTCTCTCTCTGCGTTGTTCATACATAATGTTTTTGCATTGTGTGTAACAATTTGTAACATCTCCTGCAATGCGCATTTAACAAAAACGCTTTCAGTGTTCATCGCATACAATATAAATGCTCGAAACTGAAACAAATTATCAACACATAAATGTACAAATTACTTAGAACTATTATGTATATTATATAGATTACATTTGTCCTTCCGTAATGTGTATGATAGCCGATAATGCCAGTACTTACAAATGGAGCAATTTGATAAGCATTCATACAGTAATACGAGTTTGCATACCACAACGTTGTACTGAACAGCTTATTGAGGAATTTATTACTACGAATCATAATAAACAAAACAAATACAAGAATCAAGCAATAGCAGTCAATAAATCGACTTCGGGACTTACTATTCCATCACACAATATTTAAAAGGTCAAAAATAGCCGTACATTCGCATATAGAACGGTTTAAGATATTTGGAAAAATGAAACACACACACACAATTTAACGCCATCAAATGACATATAATCCAGCATTATCGTTTCTATTACCGCATTAAGACCAGTGAAATCGAATAAATCACCCATAATTTATTCTATCAAACATCATTATTGAACGCGAGAGACCATCATGTAAGGCAAACCAATTGGCTGGTTTTTTTTTAAGAACAAAAACCACTAGGGATAGACTCTGACTGACTGTGTATCGAGTCAATACTATCGACTCTAATCGTGCAGAGCTTCAATTAACAATCAAACGCCCAAGATTCATACAAAACTATACCGCACAAAATGCGTGTGTGTGTTTTTGCTATAGTAAACCAGCAAGAGAGCTGCTCGCATTCAATTTTTTTTCTATTGAAATGGAAAAAAAACAACGAAAGAAATTTTGTCCGTGATTTAAAAAAAATCCACGTGTATGATGGCAGCCAAAACCGTTTTACAGTAAAACGTACTGTATTCAAAAGTTAATGTTTAGAAAATTGGAGTTCAAATTGAATAATTTTTTTTTGTTTTTGTGTTTTTGTTCGTTGCTCATATGAAAACGTTGTATCATGTGAGAGATGATACGAATGATAGACTTGCATTAAACGTACGAAAGCCAAAAAAAACGCAGTCAACAAAATGGAATTGAGAAAAAAACAAACGCAAAAAGATTGAGAGATTTGTTTTTGAATCAAAACGATAATAGAGGAGAAAATTCATTATAACTTAAAATGAAATATGAAAGCTTCATTCATTTTATACAATATTGTTTCGTGTATCATGTTCGATAACACTATTTTGGATTCCTTTCAGCATTGGATTGCATTGTGCATCGATTTAAACAACAACAAAAGATTATTAAGCGAAAATTATTAACGGAAAGTTGAATGGATGAAAAGAAATTGGAAACGAAAAATTACAAAAAAAAAAACCATTCAAGAGGATATATAAAAAAAAGAGTAAGCAATCCACAACTAAGTGGATAGTGCTAATGTGGCTGCCAAGCAGCCAAGCTGCCAAGCAGCAATCAATTGTTAGAGTCAATGCTCGCATCGTATAAAGGTATTTTATCCATTGCGTCTATTTCTAACCATACTGATAAGTGGCGATTGTATGCAATCGACAATATTTAAAGTAATGTACATTATCTGGGTATTATTTAAACGATCGTAATACGAGAATGTGTCACGTCTGACTCATTAGATTTGTCAGTTTGCCGATCGTTTTGTTGTTTTTCTTCATTTCACTATTGAAAATTTCAATTTCTAGAGAGATATTAAATGTGGAGTTGTTTGTTTGTGTGTGTGTGTGTGTGTGTGTGTGTGTGTGTGTGTGTGTGTGGAACGGGCCACTGAACGATAAATGGAATTCAAATGCATGGTGCCATGCACTTCATTGCACTTACACGCTTGAGTTTTCTATATTCATGATAAATAAATTCGGAAAAGAAAATGAATATGAACACACACAAAAAACAACGAAAATCGATAAAAATTTGTATTGAATTGGCCAACAAATAGATCATAAGCAGAATGAGATGTGGAACAAAATGATAAAATAAATGAAAACAGTACGGCAATGAACAACAGCAGTATGCATCGGCAGACAGTGTTTTTGACCGTGATCCACTGGGCGCATGCACTCTCTCACATCTTATATACGAACGCAAGCGCGTGTCGTTGATAACAAATGGAGAAATGGATTATGCTTTCAATTTTGATAGCTATTTGATGAATGACAAGCACAGGCACATAGCGACTAAATGAATTAAATGTGATTCACGTTGCTTTGCTCGCCAGACTGACTGTGTCTGGTTCAGATTGAACCTTCTTTAAAAATTAGACGGAATTCAACGAAACCAAAGACTCCGACAAATGATTCATTTTCCGAAAAAATGATTTAATTAATGTTTTTGATTGATCAATCGAACTGGTCGATTTTATTCAAAGGCAATGCCCCTTAAGCAGGCAACAGATGACAGGGAAATATTATTTATCAACCATGAACCACATGGCAATACAAAATACAAATGAAATGCGTAATGTGCAGTATGCGGGACCAAATAAGCAAATAACACTTGCTGAATATATTCCAAATTGACAGATATTAGTAGTTACATCTAATTTTCAAAACACATTTTAAATTGGCCGCTGTGGATAAAATGAAAAATTTTACCATATGCCCGAGCGCCCCTTGCCACGAGCGCTGGTGCGTTTGGTTCAATACGCTATTGTTGTTGAATTCATGTTTGAGGCACGCGATATTAAACACAAATCGCCAAAATGGGATTCAAACAGCCAACATGAAACAACAACAAACATGAAAAGTGGAAAAATATAAACCAGACAAATGTTTTTGTGTTGTTGTTATTTTTTTTTTTCTCCTATGAGTGGGTCTAAAATAGAGAATTTGGTTTGGCTGTTGGTTGAATGCAATAAAAACAACTGAAAAACATACACACACACACACACACACACACACACACACGCTCGCTCGCGCACGCATCATAGCCATATAATGAACATTGCACCAAAAATCAGATGTGAATATCTACTTCAATTCAAAAGCACCCTGATATTCAATTTTGAACTCTTTATTTTCAAAGAGCATAATTGTTAAATGCATATGGTTTTCGTTTGAATGATTGTGCCAGACATAAGTCATTCAATTTAGTTATATATGCGTCAAATTTTTGGGGTGATGAAGGCGGCGCAATGCCACCGTATATCACATTGAAATATGGTTTGTGTTTATTCAATATGATCCTATCCTGTTCTATATGAATCGTTGCGCTTGAATTTTTGTAAATTATTTTGACCGTTAAGAGTTTGATGCGCGATATGTTTCATTGTGTATTTAGTTTTGATGTGTCTGTACACGTGTGTCAGCGCAAACCTGAATCAAAATTTCTATTGATTTAGATTACGAATACATTTTAAATACCAGTCACAGCACTTAATATTCAATTTATTCGGGCAAACAAACTGGGCTGGCACACACGATAAAACAAATGCGGTAGTATTTCTGTGTTATATTACCACATGATATTGGAGAGTTACCAAAAAAAATGTACGCTACTAAAATGAGATATGTTTCGTATCCGTGAGCAATGCGAAAATTTCTGTTCATCCCAACCACACAAGTACCGGCACTCCTTTGGCCCGTTCGTCACACAAAAATGAAATATTAACATATTTGTTTTCTGTGTGTGATCAGCGGCAGCAGCAACAGCAGCAGCAGCACACACGGGAGATGGTCGAATTTTTATTTGTTGTGTAACCCTTTGGCGATCAAATGCACGACAATATTCGAAAAAAAACATGTTTTCGTTCATTTTATATGGGTTGATTCTATTCATGACCACTGAGATGACATGCGCTAATCTGTGTTTCCGTCTGAATGCAACCGTCATGCGGCTTCATCACATCGTTTCGTTGTCAACCATGAAACTCGCTCGCTATGCTAATGGGCTAATGGCCGTCGACTGGCTGCCTAATGCATTAAACAAGAATATCAATTGACCATTTGGAAACTGAACGAACGGCATTGTTTCGACCAATATTACACACACACACATACACACATCACAATGTGTGTATCAGCCACGCGGACGCGCTCATTTTCCAAATGTTTTTTTTCTTCTCTTTATTTTGCTACTGACCACCGAACATGCTATGCCATCAGAATTCCGCTGACAATTTATTTAATCTCCTTTCTATTTGGAAAGAGTAAGTGAAATGCGGTCCATATTTTGCTGTTGTTGCTTTTATTTCTTAGATGAGTCTGTATCCGAATGTGTATCCGAAAGTGAGAAATTTGCTTTTTTGCACATTTTGCTCAACAATATTGTTCGCATAAGAATTCAGTCGTAAATATGATACTCGTGTTTTTCTTTTAAATCGTTTTTTTTAATCGTTCAATTACTAATTCGCATTTTCAATGTGAAATTCAGTGTAAAGCTCAAATAAAAAAAAAAAAATTAAAAACAATATCAACAGCAATGGTCACAATGACAAAGATCGCATCTTTTTTAAATGGAAGCATTGAACGATGCTCGTTGGTATTTTACAGTTCACTTTAAGATCAGCGTTTTGTTGTTATAATTTGTTCACCGTTTCCAAATAGTTGTTCATGTCTGATTCATTTTGAGTTTTATGATTTGTTGCGCACGCGGTGGGCATAGGACGGTGGTGTGGTTTCAGGTATTTTGTTTGTTTGTTGGATAAATCAAATCTCAAACGACAAACGGTGAAGAGAAAATGGCCATTAATGGTGGGTATTATTATAAATTTTCGAGGAAGAAAAAATTCATCATCAATTCGCTTGAAATGGTCATTTCTCCAATGCTGATGTGCGTTGTACGCGGTAAGCGCACCATTCGTACACCGTTTACATGTATACGATACAGGTAACACTGAAATTATAAACGATTTATGTGTATATGTTTGTGTCGAAATTAAATCCAATTAAGAGAAAACCAAAAAATGATGAAAATGAACCGCTCGAAATTGCTGAGAAAAGACGGAATTTGGTTTAAGTGTTCACATGGACGGGCACAACGTTTTTATTTTTCTTCTCTTTATTTCGAAGCCAATTATTTAAAATTTTAATTCGCACTCTCATTTTTCTTCTGCATAAAAACACAGATATATATAGAGAGAGAGAGAGAGAGAGAGAGAGAGAGAGAGAGACCGACACATACAGATTAATGATGAAAATGAAGAAGAAAAAACAAACGATTCGTTCGACAATTCGGAGGCATTAAACGGCTAAAAAAATGAAAATTAGAGAATCGCGACCCTTTGTTTTCGTATTTCAAATGTAAAATGTGTAACGAAGAAGAAAAAACACACACATCGCAAATATTTAGCGTTAATTTGTATGAGTGCAATACAATGCAAAGAACGAATGAATGAACGGAATGAAATGGATGAATGAAATCTCACGCACGATAATGCTGCGCAACGCAGTTTCTATTAACTGATTGAAGTGGATTCGGAATTTAACTGAAAATCGGGGGTTATGTGTGAACTGTGAACTGTACTTTTATTGTTTCATTGTGGATATTGTGAGGTGTCATCGATGGCCGATCTAAGCTTTTCTCATTTTATAATCATCTTCTGTCCTCTTCGCGTGTTATTTTTGTTTTGTTTTGTTTTTCTCCGTTGTTGTGGTTGTTCGCTTCAAATTCATATGACTATTTCATTTCTCTCGATTGAGTGGCTTCTTTGGCTTTACTTTCATTTTATTTCATAAAAGAGAGTTTTTCCTTGCGTCGCAGTACTTTCGCAGTAATACACTCCAATAGGTTACAGTGAGTTCGAGGCATAGCATGACGGTAGTTGCTTTACGGGCGGTAAATTAAACGTTAAACTTTAAGTATGGTTTATCCTTTCCAGTGGACAAAACCTCACAATTCGGCTGTTCTCAACGGCGGCCAACCAATAAACATGTTCAAAATCAAATTTGTACAAAATAAAATAATATTTGAGGAATTTTAAACGCATTTGAAATGAAATGTCGAATCGACACTGTATCATCATTGTTCACTCACCTCTAACCGTAAACAAAAAACCACAAAACATATAAATTGAGACTTCGATAACACAACGCTTTGACTTTCATTCAAAGCAAACGTCATTCAAACGAATCGTACAAAATTTTCGCTTTTTGTTCAAATACCCGAAATTATTTTCGAAATTTGTATAGAAATATTTATTTTCATTTTTTGAGCGTTTGCCGTTTTTGTTTTATTTGCTCACCCACTATGTCGACGAGACCATTATATGAATATGAGTACACTCACTTTATTCATATTTCATGTCACATAATTTTCGTTCGGTTTACGTTGAAACCAAGCCATTGGTTGAAGCATATCATATGAAACATTGTCTTTTCAATCACTGGATCACTAAATTGGTAGTTTTATTTTCGTAGACGGAGCGTTTAATGGCAAACGGCCCATAATTATCAAGTTTAGGTACGAATGTTCGTCGGCTACAGTTTGGCCAAACCAAATTAAAATGTTAACAAAAGAAAACAACAAATAATTTGAGCCCAAAATAAAAAAAAACATGCAAATTATATCAACAAAGCGCACATCGACATTGCCGTAAACCGTCGTAGGAGAAAAAAAATGAAGACTCGTCAGCGAAAAAACTAGTCACAACTAAAGAGAATACACTTCAAAACTGAACTGAACCACCCTACTGTGTTGTCAATGAAATTTCGCACGCAAACTTTGGGATGTTTAAGCGCGTTTTCTACATCATCTTTCTTTTGTGTTTGTGTTTGTGTGTGTGTGTGTGCGTGTGGTTTTTGTTTTTGTTGTTGTTGTTGTTGTAAACAACGGTGTATGGATGTGCGCGTCGACCAGCGTTACTTCGATACTTTTATTAGTCGCTTGTTTTTTTGTTTACCAGCACAAACAATGTCTAGCTATAAATGCTGAATACTATGAAAAGTAAAGGGAGTCGCTGCTTATGTTCGCATTAAAATAATAAACAACAACGAATCCAACGAAATGTATTTATCTTATATATTTTCTGTAGAGCATTTGCACGCATATCGAAAGCACTGAACGTAGTCAAGAGTGATGGTGATCGTTATCGTCAGCATAATCGTCGTGGCTCAGAAATCAATGAACGAAACTTACAATTATTTCGTATCAGCCAACTAATACGCACATCATTCAAATAGCAGATACATAACGGGCCTTGCATGCGATGTCGTTTTAGTGCACCAAGCCAGCCGCGAGAAAGATAGAAAAGAGCAAAAGAGAATCGAAGAGGCTCAAAAAACCGTATAGGAGAAATCACCAATTCTCACTGATAAAAATGATTGCAATTTTACACATTGCCAAGCCATAACGTTATCGATTTGATTGTGATAGTGAAAACATATCGGCGTGTTTCCAAATGAAGCCACAAAATCCATTTACTGTACAAAATAACATTTGTTATATTGTGTTTGTGTGTTTTCTGTCTTTCTTCTTCTTCTTCATTTTGAAATGGAAGTTTATAATACAGATTTATTTCAAAAAAAAAAATCCATCAAATTGAATGAAACAAAAAATGAGCACAAAAACTTCCACTCATTTGATTTTTTTTTTCTTCAGGTTTAATTTATTGCAATGAATGCGATAAATACTGTGCGAACACAGATACATCGGTCACACTGAGAGTGTGGCTGTATCGATAAAATACAAGTGGCGTATGCATTTGAGCTAGCTACTTGCTCTTTCTCTCACCAACACACACACACACACACACACACACACACACACACACACACACACATAAATTCCATTGCTGTCGTTGCTGCCGTTGTTGCCGTTGCTGCTGCTGATGTAGCTGCTGCACACCACTCACATCTCTGGGTTCTTTCTTGCTGCTCATAAATGCAGCTAGCGCTTGGATAACATATGTAGTCTCACTTGAAACTAAGCACCAAGCATAAAATGAATGCAGAAAACAACGGGATAGAAGCGACACAGAGGAAAAGAAGAAAGAAAAAATAAAATAAAACACCCAACTAAATATTTGTTGAGTGGTATTGCAGCTGAATTTGTATGGGAAGGCGTACACACACACACACACACACACACACACACACAGGAGAATACGTGCTTTAATATTATGATGAATATCAGAAAATGTAACTATTTCAGAAAAAAATTGTCCGGAATGGATGAGGCCCCCCGTTTAACGTGAAAGGAAAAGATAAACGGTTCGCAATCGCAATGCATTGACCACAAAACAAGAAAATTACATGTTTTGCAATTAATTCTGCGGGAGAACAATGCGGAATGACGATGAGCTTTAGCCGGCGAACCAAAACCAATAATCAAAATGATGAAGAAACTTCTTGTGTTGTTTTTTTTTGGTTTTCTGTTGTATTTCATGTGCGCACAGGCACACACGGATGCGCTTATGTGTATTACAAAATTGTCGCTGTTGTTTACTGCTGAAATGAGTTGCTAGTTGGACAAGCAAGTATTTTATCTTTTTTCATGGGGCCCGTTTTTATTTGTAGCTTCTTAATCATAGTACTCATTTATGGTTTCTGATTGCTTGCATTTTTTCTGCAAACGGTTGACATTCAGAAAATAAGAAAGAATAAAATACAAATTCAGTTAAACGTAACAAAAGTGTCTGCACTGAGTCAAGTTTATAGTCGAAACATAATGTGTCGTATCTCAAAATCACCTTGCAATGTATGCCATTTTTGCTTATTTGACCATTTTGTCGTTGTTGTGGTTGTTGCACAAATAACACGTTCAGTTTTTGTTCATAAACTAAAATATTCACATTAATGAAATAATTCATAAATATCAAATGATGATGATTTCGAGATAAAGTCTCAAACACCAGTATTTGGATGCACAACGTGGTTCAATGTGCACGCATACACTTTTGATAGCTGCGATTGTGAACATGTCCTTGTGGATGGAGTCGATGAGAGTGAACCATAAAACACACAAACACACACACACAATTCCAGTTGATACGATTGAAATCGAAAAACAAAAACAAAATCCACACATTTATTTTAAATTGAAATTGGATCAATATGATTCCATTAAGAATCAAACAAAATAATCAATGCATTGCTTTGGGTAAGATTTTTATCGAGACCAAAGCACACAATCGACAATCGACAATCGACAATCACAAATTCAGCCATAATGCACTGGAAATTAAAATGCAAATTTGATTGTATGTGATTGAATCCTGATAAGACGTAACCTTTCAGCTTCATTCGTTCTCATTTCATCACATCGTTTTTCTCTTTAGCATTCAGTTGTATTTTTGTATACGCATGAACTGGTTATCACACCAAATGACAGTAAAAATTATGCCAAACAAAACAGAAAAAAAATTATTGGCACTGGTAATCTACTGTATAGACTTTATAAACTTTGTTATTCTTTCGTTTTAATTTACATTTGATTTGTTTATGTATGGATGAGTTTCGAACACGATTCCACAACATATATCATAAGCAAACGTGATTTCGTTTGGGTGGCAAATTGTTTCTGTTGACATCAATTCACACCGCACACAGCCGATTTCTCTCTTGTTTCATGTTTGTTCGCTTTGCTTATTATTTCTGTAACTTTTTTTTTTAAATAACAAAATTGCTTTGGTTGATTGTTATAAAACGTTGTATTTTCCAGACTCAGTTTGGTCTCTGGGTCTGGCCTGGCTATTTTGTACACACAAATATTTCACACAAAGAATCATTAAAAACAAGTTGTTTGATGTTGGCTTTGATTCTATTTTGTTTTTCTCTCTCGTCCATTTTCTGAGAAATTTGTTCCATTTTTGGAATCGCACTTCATAAACTAACAAAACAGATTCAATATTTTTTTCTTGTTTTTTTTTTTTGCATTCACAATTAACAGCAAAACAATAATTTGATCGATTGAAAACCTCAAGCGTACCAGCATAAATAAGCCTCAATAAATGTGATAGGAACGGTTTCAGAGGGTATAATATCAACACAAAATCTCGGACTTAATTTTAACTTATGGAGATTCGACAGATAATTTTTGTTGTTGTTGTTGTTGTTGTTGTTTGAAAATAATAAAAAATTATTAGTCCGTACACTCACTAGAATTTGCCTCCTGTGTGTTTGATTGCAATAATGTTCTAAATCATTCTTTTTTTTCGTTTATTTTTTTTTTTTTTTAATTTTTCAATGGAATTACATTTGTGTATGCGTATTTCCAAGACGAATGAACTTACGAAAGAATGGAAGAGCAAGAAAAAAAATAGCAGCTCATTCACATACACGGACACAAATCACATACGAATAAAGAATGACTTTTTTGTCCATTGAAGTTTGCCTTTTCCGTTCGCGTTGCAATTAAAACACACTCACAAAATGCTTCATAATGTAACTACGATTTTGATTTTTATTTTCGATAAAAAAAAACAATTTCCTCACCAAATGAATGTGTGGAAAATTGGTTGCACTGTTAAAATGTTTCGATTGGATTTTTTGTTGTTGTTGAAATAAATAAACAAAATAGAAAAAGGAAGAATTATATATTTTTTTTTACAAATATGAAATATGTTTAGTATGTTGTTTTTATTCACACACTCTGCGTTCACTCCCGTCGTCTTGTCGTGCGAGAGAGTTTATGCTGATGTATGCGTATACGCCACATACAACAACTTCTCAATAAAAATGGAGAACGTTTCGGCCTGTTTCTTCTCATTCGTTTGTGTCTCTCTGTGAGTTTGTTTTATTTTTTTTTATTGTGATTGTGTATGTGTTTACACATTTAAATGGTTGGCCTGCATGTGAGTATTATATTTCCACTACACCTAGAATTGAACGTATCTTCTCCTCTTCCGAGTGACTATCGATGTTTTCCGTTGGTGTGTGAGTGTGTGCATCTGTAGGTGCAAACAAGCACACCAACACGAATCACATTTGTATCGGCACATTGAACGCGCTCTCGTGATTCCATCGATACATAGCGATGGCAACACATCCGAGGTTGTTTACAATAGTAATACGGAATTGAAGTTGATCTTCTTACCTATGTTTTGGTATGCTAACATTTACCCGATATGCCACTATTTCAGATGTCGCACACAGATGGCGCAATCAATTATATCGGTTCAATATTTCACATTCTCCACAGTTTTTTCGTTTGCTCCAAAGAAACAAAAAAAAAGCGGTTATGCTTTGAGAGTTGAGTGGTTCCTTAATTGGTTCAGAATATATTCATCCAATTGTTTAAAATTGAACATTTCAACTATTGCTGTACTAGATATTAGAAATATGAAATTAAGTCAAAGATGAATCGTGGATTCGATGCGATCCATTCCATATACATCGAATTTATCCACTTGTCGATTTATTTTATTTTTCCGAAACTGTTTTTGAAGCTTTTATTTGTGTAAAAAAATAAGGAAATGTTATTTTTTACACTTTATTTCAGGCAAACTTATCAACCAGGACAACATATCTTGGTTGCCTTATTAATTCAAGAGAATGGAATGGCATGGAATAGACATTTATATTAGGAAACTGCATGTAATGCGTGCAATTAAAATATGACACATATTGAATAACATGCATTTTACTAAGAGTACAATCAAATGCAAATTATGCATTACACCGACGATTGCGCTTCACACTTTGACAGCAATATGACAGCGCCCCCTTGGTACTAAAAAAAATGTACACCATCACATAAGAAAGTTTGAACAGCAAATATTTACTGCTTCTCTTTCTATCGCACGTTCACGTGCATAGAGTGCGTTTAATGTCCAAGGGGGAGCCACACGTTGATAGACAAAAAGAAATTTACGTGTTATTGTTGTTGTACCGCGCGACCGTCGCATTACACTATGTGTTAGTGATTCTGCGCGGACTCAGTATATTAGTCAATGATATAATCATTGGGAGATCAGATATTTTTCCATATAAATAACAAAGTACTACATGGATTAATAATGACTTTGAATCCGACACTAGATGGCACTACATACAAAAATTAGTCTTATTGCTGTCAAGTACCATCCTTCAAATCAGGGCTTAAAATAAGGGGCAGTTGTGCAGAAAACCGGTAGTCAAGATTTAATTTCAGTAGTTGAACATTTGGGTTTCGGTAGTAAAGAATTTTGAGATAATATCTACCGAAAAACTAGTTTACACTAGAGAGGGTGGATTTTTACAAAAATCTGTCAATTTGCTGGGGTTTTTCGACGAGAATTTCAAAATTGTGAAATCTACTCCCACTGAATGAACTGACCTGATCATTTTCAAATGACAGTTTTGCTGTTTTATATAATTATAATTGGAAATGATATATCATTTGATTATATTACGGTTTTGACTGTTTGTCACTTGCAATTTTTGAACAAATTCTTGCGAATTCAGTCCTTGTACTATTTTTTAAGCATTTTCACACCAAATTAAAGAAACTCTGAAAACCAAGGGGCGAATCACCATTGCCATTAAGGCCGGTTCCAAGTGATCAGGCTAAATTAAACATTTAGCTTTAAATGTTAATTTAATTTAATTGTTAAAAACTCAGAAATTAGATGAGATTTCATAAGAAAAATATTGAAAAGTATTGGAAAACACTGATTTTTACTCTCTTCAGTATCTTTTGTTAAATTATGTTTGGCAGAATTTTTGCAATTCTAGATTTTTTTTTCAATACTTTTCAATGGTTTTCAATGATGTTCAAGTCGAATCGATTTTATGTAAAAGTTATCAACTGAAAAACCTCTTGGTGCGGTTACTGATATCAATTTTGTGACGCGACTAGCGGGTTATTTTTATGGATAATAACACCATATATTTCAACAGCGGAATTTAAATACCAACATTTTTTCGTCAAAGTTTTGGCCAGTATTTTTTGGAATGCCGATGGCATAATATTGGTCGACTATCTTCAGGCAGGAAAAACCATCACAGCATATTATTATATAGCATTATTGGACAAATTGACAACATGAAAGCACACACAGGAGAAAAAAATGGTGTTTCTTCATGATAATGCACCGGTACACAAAAGGTTTAAAGCGATGGCCAAATTGGAACAACTAGGCTACGAATTACATCTCCATCCAACATATTCTCCAGATCTAGCTCCCAGTTACTATCTCTTTCCAAATCTGAATAAAAAATGCTCCGGGGGAAGAGATTCGACTCTAATGAAGAAGTTGAATCCGAAACTAATGCCTATTTAAAAGGACTTGCGAAATCGTAAGTGCTGTATAAGTATGGTATAGAATTGTTGGAAAAACGCTGGACTATGTGTCGGATGTTAAAAGGAGATTATGTTGAAAAAATAAACCGATTGATTGCCAAAATGTTGTCTTTTATTTCATTTATTTCAAATCCGCCAACTTATCAATCCACGTAGCACTTCGGTGGAATTAATTTTTTGATTTGTAGTCAATACATTCATTTATTTTAAAAATAGAATGGTTTAGTTTGGTTTGGTTTGGTTTGGTTTGGACACAATGGCTATAGATGTACCGCTGTATATTTTAATGTTTTGAAAAATAAATAAAAATTCAAAGACATATAAATAAATTATATATCAATGTTCATCTAATATTGGAAATAATTTGTTCGAAGCGGAAATCAAAAAAAAAAATGTTACACAATCATCGGCTATCATTTATTTCGAGTTTATGGAATTCGTATCGAATATATTTTGGTTTGTGGGACAAATTTATTTATATTGGCGTACAATTTTGAAATTGTAAAAATAAAAACAACATTACACAAAATGTTATGGCGGTGATGATATACATGAGCAATATGTGTGTTTTGTTTGAACGAGAAACTAAATCTCATATATAAAGTGAATGCTGCGAATCAATTCCAAGAAAAACCCAACTGATGTTACATTATTTAAAATCAATTTTGGAAGAGTAAACAATGACATTAAATGTTCTGAGCCATGATTTTGGCCTTCAATACTTGGTCTTTCCCGTGCCAATGACTCACAATTTCAATGTTAATTCGTGTAAAAAGCAAACAGGTGGTACCAAATGACGGTATTACAATCTTATTAGTTCAATAAGCAATTATATTTGCTTCTCATTTAGTGTCACACATTTGTGTGTTTTCGGAAATTTGCAGTAGCTGATTTCTTTTCCACTCGAATTTTTTTGATGTTCTGAACCAACCAATCAATCCTTCAATCGAAGATATCGACTAACTTTCATTCATCACGTCCATAATGAAATGTGATACTATCAAAAAACTGATTGGTGAAATATTCAAACGATAAAATAAGTAATGTGTTGTATTTTATACGAATTAGCAAATGTTGTTGAAATTTGAGGAGTGGAAAATTGATGAAAATTGAATTTAGGTGTCAATTTTCTTATGCTCATTCATTTTGTATTGCCACACACATTGAATTTGCCTTGATATTTCTTCAATTCATCTCTTTATAATAATGATTCACAACCCAAAAATTACTTTCTTGACCTTTCTTTTCTCTTTGCTTTGTTTTGCCATTTCTGTGTATTAAAATCAATTTCGCTTTCATCCACGGCATTTTGCACACACACAAACACACACACACACACACACACACACACACACACACACACACACACACACACACACAAGTGGAACTCTTATTTCATTTTATGTCATTTTCTCTGATACTTTCTACTCGAAAACAAAGACGAACAATTCTTATTATTATTGTTCATGTTTAATGTGGATTTCTGTACGCATCGTTTGCTAGCAACAGTAATTTTAAAGTTTTGATTAATTTTTTGCGAACTTTTGCTTAATTCACCTCAAAAATCATAAATGGTAAAGGTCTTTTTTTCAATTCAATATGATTTAACTTTGTAGCGACACTGGTTGAACATTTACAAACAAGCGGTTTACACCCCAATCTCAATTTGTTTAACGTAGAATTTGAATTACACAATGCTAAATAATCCCGCTAAAAAATTGCAATTCAAGTAATCAGATATTAATATTTTAAGCTTCCACTCAACAACTAGTCAAGGGATAGTTGAAGCATTTCTCGCGTAATATATTCCTTATTCAACTATTGAATTAGTCAAGCACACATATATTTATTTGTCGTTGAAATTAGCATACACGTCAGAAGAGTTAGGCGGAATTTTTGTGTAGATAATAAAAAATTATCGTTACAAGGGTAATTTGGCTTGTCGCCAATTATATGTTTATAGCTGCACAGCACTGCCATCGATACGCGCACGTGTGTGTGTGTGTTTCGTTCAAAGGCTACAGTCGTTGCGGTTTACCTAAATTATAATTCCCATCGAAAATGAAGAAGTAATCTTGAACCGTTCATCAGTTATTAGCTCCTCAGATTTATTATTTTCAGAAAAATAACGATCAGAGAGCCACCAATATGACACAACAGCAAACTGCATCAAACCATTGCGATATTTTATTTGAACGAGCATAAATTATCGATCTAACTAGAACTTTCTTGCACTCACAAATAAGGCTCCAATGTAAAACAGTGTGTGTGATTCATGAAATATTGCTCATATATTAGCACCGAATCGACGCAATAATGATGGATAATTGGGACATCGATTGTTTTCCTTTTATTTCTTCGTGTTTTTGAAGCTTATTTTTTATTTTGGAGTGTACATTGTACACTGTACAGTGTACATAATTTGACTTAAAAAAAGGCGTGCAATTTTGTTTTCTTCAAATCGCAATTTGCTTAAAAGCTAACGAAAAATAAAATAACTGAAAAAATGCTCTTCAATGACAACAAAATGTAAAGTATTGACCTACAACAAACGCAAGAATGGATACATAATGTCATCATCTTATTGCTATAGCAATTTAAAATGTACACTGTACAAGCGTGTAAGTGATTCTGGGCCGATTTCGTGGTAAAAATGCGATGTTGTCGATTTCGCGCTAAATTACAGTAACAAACATCAACCGAGTGGCAGAGGCGAAAAAATGAAGTCTATTTAAATAAATAATGTACTGTGTTACCTCAAATTTGTCATTGACTTTCTTAACACGTAGAAGGCTGTACGATTGACCATATCACATTTTGTTGTTGTATGGATTAATTCGGATTTACCCGAAAAGAAAAAAAAACACACACAGATTGGAAGAGAGAAAAAAAAGCAGTGCAAATGAGAGGGAATTAAATTGAACACAAACAAAAAAAGCAAAGAAATATAAGAAAGGAAAAAAAAACAAACAACAGAAATACATGAATTTGACACATTCGTTTTCTAACCACTGTACCATTGTCTCATACACATGCCAAAAATGCAAGTGGCTCAACAGTTCATTTTTTATTACTCGTTTTGTTGTATTTTTTTCGCAAGGGAAAAATAAGTGAAAACAATGCAATTTTTACGCGCATTTGGTTTTATTCACATTTTAAGTGGATACAATTCTACGCCAACGCAAGACAATTTACGTTTGGCAAACAATTCTGGGACTGTTCCACGCATCCATTTCCATTTATGCTGATCATATAGCTAACGAGCCCTTTCTACTGGAATATATGCCGTGTTGTCGTTTTTTTGTTGCCTGAAAACATGAACTTGAACGGTTAAATGTTTTTTTACGCGTTTTTCTATGTTGTTTTAATGAAACTCGTGTTCAATGCAATTTTCTATCCAATTTGAAATTGTAAAAAATGAAATGATTTCACAAAATACGAAGATTGTATATACGAAGTGGAAGTTCAAAGGGGATACGATCGAGTTGAATTCAAAAGAATATGAATTTGAACTGATGCTAGAATTGATAGCATAAAATTTGCTTGAATTTCTGGATAATTTATTCGTTGAGCATCAACTTAAAGTCGAGCTCAATTTAAGCTACTCGTAGATTCATACTTCTCCCACTAATAAACGGCTTTGGTTTGTGAATCCAACCAAACAATCGGTTTGGTTGTGGGGCTGTGGAATTGTGGACTGCTGGTAATGATGCAAAATCCACTATATTTACTATCTTTGCCTTACCACATTTTTATTTCGGTAGATTTATGTAATTTTTAGTTTATTTATTCGTTTATTTTTCCGTCCACTTCGTGTTTTGTCGTTCGTTTCATTTCGGCTCATTTGTCTGAAGAGATATCTGTTCAAACGATACACATACGAAGTCTGTCACGGTGATCACTACATAAAGCTGAATCACATGCGCTTCAACCACGACCACTCTCAATACAATGTCTACGGGTTTTTTCGTTTTACTAAGAAACGCCAGCTTAAACCTTCAAATATAAATACAGGTGGCTTTTTCGTTCTCCAAATCACTCCAGTAAATACTTTCACTCGGTTCACATCGGTTACGTTAGTTTTTTTTATTTCGCTCTCGTTCGCCTCTTTTCGGTCTATCGGATCGTTGAAAGTCATTTCGTTTGGGTAGCAATCAATAAATTTGAAAAAAAAAAACAAAACAAAAAATGTCACCATTGAAAGTAACAATATTTTTGGCTGTTGGATTATGTTTATTCACCACCTATATCAATGCTGAAGAGGCCAAAGACAATGCTGACGAAGAAGAAAACACAATTAAAATCTACAAGCGTCTCATTCCAGCCGACGTATTGAGAGGTTTGTGTTTTATTTAAAACTTCTTTTATTTTTGTTTGTTGGTTTTTTTTTTCTTCTAAAAGTTTTCGAATCCATCATGACAATAAATGGATATTAGAAAAAAATTAAAATTGTGAAATTTATAATTTGTTAAAAATAACTGAATAGATGAATTGTGGATTTTCCAAAAAAATCGATTGTTTTTTAAAAGATTTCTTTGGTCTCTCGTTCTTTGTGTTGCTGCAAAAATGAATGTGATTTTACGTAAATGTGGTTTGTTTTATTTTTTTTTCTAAGCCGGACGATCGTCCAAATAAAGGAATTGTTCTTAATTTGTTATTTTTTCCTGTTACGCTCAATTGACCGCTTAATCAACTTCAATTGTGTAATGACGATGTGCTCATCTCACTGTGGCTTACACTCCGCCAAATTGATCATAATTTTAATCAAAATGATCAAAATATTTTCAAGTGCCAATATTAGGTAGTAAGGATGACATGACTATAGTATCATAGCAAACATACGATAAATGCCAATTGATAGTTGGTTAACTTTTGCCGTTTTATGATTATAGCCGTTTATTTATTTAAGTGTGTAACACATTTGAATCAAGTGAAGTTCTTTGTTTTGTTCGGGTAACTGGAAAACATTGTCTATTAAGAGATTGATTCCAATCAAATCCTACGCTATTCCATTGCCAGTTGGAAGAAGACAGATGTCTACTTAACGACCACGTACAGAACTTCCATGCTTGTTCATAAAACCACTTGGTTGTTTTTTTTAATTTAAAATTACAATAAATTATTAATGATTATTTTACGGTTTGCTCATAAATCCCATTGGGCTGGCACAATTGTAACTCACGATACCAGTTGACCTTGTCCGGTTCAATGGTACTGTTGCACATTCTAAAGGGAAACGAAGTGTTGAATTTTTTATTCGAAAAAAAGTGGTGACTCCCAAAATTCGCACTCGTTTATCTTTCATTCTAGTCCAATCGTTGTGCTTTATCATGGTATTGTGATGGATGTTTCTCTCATCAGACCGATATGCACATAAAAGTGAGTTGAAGATGATGCAAGCAACTGATTTAGCTAAAAAACACATTTGATTGCATTGCCCAATGCAGTGTGAACCGTGTGTCACGAATATGGTTCATGAATGTTGTGTGCTTTTGTCATCTTTGACCATTGTAAATGTTTACATTTGTAATAAATTGCTCAACGGAGCAATGAAATGTAGGTTACAATGATATCCAAAATTCTTCAGCCGGAAAATTGTCAATGCTTTTCCATAATGTATGGATGGTTTTAATGTTCACTCAAAAAACAAAAAAACGCACAACCCAAATAATCAAATGTACAAATGAGGATTTTTCTATCTTCCTATCTTAAAGAAAATCAATTTAATAAATGATCAATGAAGCATAGATGCTTCACATATTTTCAGAATCGTGTTTTGTGTGTGTGTGTGTGTGTGTGTGTGTGTGTGTATGTGTGTACCAAAATTATGCCATGAAAGACTAGATTTGGATGTTGTCTCAATATTTTTGTGTTTAATTTGATTGATTATTTACTTAATGAGCCCACACCTTGAATTTCGATTGCAACATTGCTCATTTCATAAAAATATCGATGCAAAAGATGCTTCATTCGACTGCATAATTGTTTTAATGACTATGTTGCTAGTCAAAACCAGTCGCCTGGGTGGCTTAAAGGTATTTTAAAAGTTAATTCAAAAACAATTGACTACAATTATTTCAAGTAGCTTCAATTTATTTGCTGCATAAGAGACGTCGGAAATCATTGTTTATATTCTCGTTTAATTTTCGTACTAAAAACCTTTTGTTCTGATCTCGAATCACGATTTATATCTAAATATCGTTAAATATATACACGCGAAATATTCCCATTTATTTCACTCAAAATAAAGCAAAAAACATTTAATGTTTTGCAAAAAATTCATTGAGCTATGCCTATGTCAGCTTAAGGCGTTTGATTGCTGATCTTTAATTGGGTGTTGAGCGAAATAATGAAAAATGGGCCGTTTTTTTTGTGTATTGAATTGTACACATGCAATATAATTTCAGATTGATGCACTTTATCATTTGGAGGCGACTGATGAAGGTGCAACAAAATCAGTTTGCGATTTCAGATTTAACTTTTATTTATGTACTCATTGTTTTCGGTTTCAGTAAAATTTGCATATGAAAATATTCTTAATGAAACCAAGTCATTTGGATGCTAACTTTGAATAAATGTTCCATGCCTATAATCCATATCCGATAGCAATCTGTACAAAATGGATTGAACACGTTCAAAATGTTTAAATGATGTTCTGTTTTGAAGTGAAAATTATAGAGTTTGTTGTTGTTGCTGTTGTCTGTTTGTATATCTGATTTTGTCATTTTAAATGAGAAAATTATACCATTCGAAATGAAAAAAAAAATGTAGAAAGATAAAAAAAATAAATAATGATTTAATACGTGTAGACAAAGAGTTAGCACTTGGCAACGATTTAAAGTTGTGTTACAATCAAACTTATTGATAATAAGTCAAGTCACACAATGTAGATATTTTGAAGCAGCGACCACAGATTCCAAAAAAAAATATGGAAGAAATCACCCGTCAAACATAATAATCGTGTGGTGTAAACAATTGAATGCAAAATAGCACCCGAATATTTTTGTGATGACAGGCTTGACTGATCATTTTTCTTCATATTTCAAAGTGATTCTTGGCACTTACTTCTAACAATCGCACCACAATGGAATCGTATTGAACATCTCTGAATGTTAGATATACGTGTGGTGTGTCACTTTATATTCAACGGCTGCTTGAATATGCAGAAGTATCTCTCGCATACAATCCAATCGTCGTTGTCGTACGTGTGTTTCTATTTGATTTTTTTTTTCTCAATGCACCGCTAAAAGCACTTTCGCACGCGCAACATTTTGTGGTTTTTTTCCATTGTACTTAATACTTGGACAGGCGGCATAAGCGAGTAGAGCCACACTAAGTGAATATGATATTTGTGGAATTATTTAATTTAATAAAAGGCCGTTTTAATTCTCTTCGCTCGTGATGCTGATTGCTATTGTGATTGCGGCCAGATGTAAATGTATGATTTTTTTTTTGTTTGGATGTGTTTGCTTTTTTTTATTGTTTGATTGTTCCTTTGAGCTACCAGTTCGCGCATGCAAGACACTTTGAAGAGACCAAGCATAAAAGATACATTGCGCACATGTTTGGCTGCTATACGTGATGGAACGCATTTGCGTATTTATCGGCCATCGTTTTGTCAATTTTAAATTTTTTTTTCCCATATCGTGTGACGAGGTGTGCCAATTCAAATTTGAACTGAATGCGGTCAGAACTCTATGAACATTAATGGACCTTAATTCAATGCGTGAGCATTGATAGTGCGGTCTTGGTCAATTCCCTGTGAAAAATGACTATTACTTCAATCATATGATCATCGGCTTTGCTATGTGGACTAGCATTTGAATCAATGTCGCTTCTAAAATGCAACAGATGTCCACATAAAATTACAAACTCAGCCAGTCTAAAAGCTCACGCTTAATAAATAATATAAATGAAAATCCATTAAATTGATTTGTTTTTTCTTTTCAACTTTTTTTAATGTATCAACAATTTTTGCACAAACATTCGAATCAAATGTGATGGTGTCGCCATGAAGCACACACACACACTCATTTATGAACATATCGCATATTATTCGGTACACGTCGAAATTTTTTTACTTGTGATTGGATTTTTCCGACAGTTAATGCGAGTTTTGTTTGTCATTTGGCAAACATTAAACGGGGTCACTGCTGTAAATTCCAATATTCAGTTTCATATGGAATGTTTGAAAATGGGAAATATGAACAGCATCAGCGGAGAAAAACATAAAACAAACCAAAAACCAAAATAGACGACAAATGTGTAATACAGCCAAAGTAAGCGAGGTATTCGAGCGAAGAAGAGATGACAGTGGTTGACTGTTGCGCTTGAAATAATTCGGTATATTTACACAAATCATGTAATCCATTGCGCTTTCGAAATTTCGGATTTTGCAAAAATTGGCCGGAAATCGAACACAACTGAAATGATTGTTTTGAGATGAACTTGAACGTTATCCGGTGTAATTAAAATGTTCAAACAGAACTCAACACATTTGTGTGGTCACTTTTAGTTTCGTTTATTTATTTACGATTTCTATTCACGTGCAATACAAACGTCTGATGCCATTTCATATGAGCTTTTGAGTATCAGCTATTTGATGTGCGAATGCTAAATTTATAAATCAGAATAATCGAAGTGGCTTCGCACAAACCATAGACAACATTGAATCAATGTTTTTTTTTTATTTCCATTGAATGATAATGGCGAGAGAATATAACTGAATCGATGCAGTCATAATAATACACCGGTTTACTTTCACTCTCATTTTGCTGCCTGTTTAATAATTCATACAATTTTATATGTATAATAAACGATTGCATTGGAATAAAACGGAAAAATTATCGTATTACACACAATCGTTCAGCATATGTGCATTTTATAAAATATTGCAAAATATTGTTGAGATATTGAAATCAAACATTCCTTCAAAGCATGTAGTTTTCCAGTTGTCTGTTACCAGTTAAGAACATATTTTGAATGGTTTTCGTTTTTTTTCATAATGATAAAATTGCATCTTTTCTCGCTCTCTCTTGTTGGCTGTGAAAGTCCATGCAATTTTTTCAAGTGTAGAAACTTTCACATAAGACTTCCATTTTATTTTATAAATATGACATACTTACGAGTATATGGATGAAACATATAAAAAACAACAACAACAACAGGAAAAACGGAAATCTACTGCAAGTTGTCTTGAAACTGGAATGGAAAAAAATCAAAAATTATCTAGATAAAACATGTAAATTAATGCATCACTTGATCTGTTTGGTGGGTTTTAAAATGGATGAGCAAAAAAGCATGTAAATTGCAAAATGTCAACCAATCATATTCTCACATAGGAAAAGTGTAAGCGATATGACTAGGTGAACGCAACACACACCAAACAACAACACCAACAAATAAATACGCGGGTAAAAGACGTGAACGGTTTGCCATCTAAAAATCCATTACGAAATCTGATATTACGTTATACCAGAAACCCGCACGTGCATCGTTAAGCGGCCGGCAATACATCGATTTCTAACTGTTGTGCAACGTTTTGAGGCCCACTACATATAGCTGCACTATGATGCTCGTTATATTCAACATCGCTGATTGACGTTGAAATCGATAAAAAAAATGAAACGTTCAACTCAAACTTTTCAATTTGATTCGCTGATCGGCGCGTTTTTTTTTCTTTATTAAGTTACTCGAACAGAAATCATTGTGTTTATTCAAATTGATTCAAAGTGGATAGTAATTACTTGAAATTGAAATCACTAATTGTCGTTTTTCCGGTTTGTCTTTTTTTCTTAAATTGCATTTATAGATTTTCCTGGAATGTGCTTTGCATCAACACGATGTGCTACTGTTGAACCGGGCAAATCATGGGACTTGACACCATTCTGTGGTAAATCAACATGTGTTGTTTCAAACGATAACAGTGGCAGGTGAGTTAAAATAAATCAAAGTGAACGAACCCGTGATGTTCGATACTAATGAATAAAAATGAATTAAATTTTCTTTAGACTTCAAGAGCTTGTTGAAGATTGTGGCCCATTGCCAATTGAAAATAATCGCTGCAAATTGGATACCGAACGAACAAATAAATCAGCTCCATTCCCATATTGTTGTCCAAAATTCGTATGCGAACCAGGCGTTAAATTAGAATATCCAGAAATCAAAACCGAAGCACCATCAAATGAAAAACAATAAAGAAAACCACCCAACTTAGATTCACACTCAAAAACCACACCGAATTTCTCATCCAGATAAAAACGATAATACTGAGTCAATTTCTTGTAATTTATATTTGAAACAAACAAAATGACCTGATCGACGAAAAAAAAAAATCAATCTTCTGTTTGAGAACCGGCTTTCATTTGAACAACGGAATTAAAAAAAAACACTTCTTTCAAAGCACTGTTAGGAATCACGAAACACTAAGTTTAAAATGAAATAATTTAATTTTATATTAATTTTAAAAAAAAAATGGATAATAAAATGTTCACCAAAATGACAACAATTGATCGTTTTATTTTGATTGTGTTTAGTATTTTTTTTGTGGAGGACCCATTTTGTTTACATTGTTTGGTTTTCAAACATGGCTGAAGACATCGTTTAAATGTGTATCAAAAATTTTATTTGCTTCTTCAGCAATATCTAATAATGTGGCATTTTTATTGAATATAACAAATGAATGCCTCCAGTTGGTTGATCGCTTAACTATCCAATAGTCGTTCAATGTTTTTACAATAATTTCACATGAATTGGATGCATTTGCATCTTGCATATACAAATCATTTAGCAAATTCATTATATCCCGTGGAATGGATCGTTTCTTTTTATACAATTTTTGATTGATATGAACGGTGCCATTATGTTGAAAGTTTAATTCATTGAAAAATAAATATTTTGTCGTCTGTGTTGATTCATCGGCATTTGAATTTGTTGCTCCACCCGTTGATGATGAGCATATTAATGATTTATTTCCTGTAACAGTCTCTTTGGTTAGATTTTCGGCAATATCTGATGCTATATTTGTTAGTTGAGGCCCAATGAATGCATGCAACTCTTCGTAAAATTCTCTGCTCAAGGCATTTTTATCTGTAAACCAATTACATTTTAGTTCTTCAAACGATTTGAATCAAATTGACATATGACAATTGTACCTTTGACAAACAAGCACAAAGTTCCACTGAGCGCATTGTAAACAATCATTCGGTATATTTGGTACTGGCCATTATTGCAAATGTACACGGTTGGTGGCTTTTTGCAGTTATCACTTTTATTTGTTGGACCAGCCAAATATGCACCAAACTGTGCATCCAAGCCATTTGAGTAGTTTCGCGTCAATGATCCACCACGCGCATCATCTGCTGAACACTTTGGAAACAGTAGTCCAGTTAAATATTCATAAATTGAGTATAAATCGCTTGGATTTATTCCACTCCTGTGAAAACAACATAAACGAAAAAATTTCGAAATAATAAAACACCAATATTTTACATGTGCATTTTAGACCATTGAGCAGCCAGATGAAACCATTAAGCAGCCAGTTCTTGACGATTGTTACGTACTTTAGACGGTTTTAGTCAACTGCCAAACGACTGGCTGCTTAATAGTTTCATCTGGCTATCCTAAATCAAACGACAATAGTCGTCTAATAGTCGCCTCGCTGGCGGTAAGTTTTTTTTTATCACAAGGGTACCGTTTACTCACCATACTAACTGCTCGTTAAATAAAAATATACAATGTTCTATTGCGACAAATGTGGATTCAATCATTTGTATGAAATTGTGAACTCGCAAAAATTGGAATTTGTTCAGTGGCAAATATTGAATGCTACGGCAGATGTCTAAAATATCACAATTACGAGTCTTCAATGTGGGAACGTACTGGAAAAAGAAATACCAGGGCACATAAATTGAATGCCAAATTTGTATGAATTGTCAAATAAAATCGAATAAATGCCTACCTTCGAATAGAATTTGGTCAATTTGGGTATCAAATAATTTACTTGCTGCTCATCATCATCACCGATTAAATTATCTTGGAATGTTCCATTGAATAGACGAAACATGTAGTATGACTGCTTGAGAATTTCACGATACACAATTTCATGAGCATCTTCGCATCGATATTCCGTATATTCAGTGCCATCCTTTGTTGTCTTACGTTCCGACGGTGCATTTACAATCTAAAAATCACACAGACACATACATCAGATTAACGGAATCAACCAAATATTTATACAATGCAATAAAAAAAAGTGAAAACAATTGTTTGTGACGATAAACACAAAACAAAATTAAAAATTGTTTACCATTATCATCCAAAAGTCATTCTCTGGCTTAAAAAATAATTGTAATGTTTTCTGTGTTCTCATACAATAAACACTTTCATCTGCAGTGAATGTACTAAAAAGAATAATTTCACAATATTAACATCGAGTTGGCGGCCTCAATCGAAGCCAAAAGTTCAGTGTTTGGATTTTACTTGGTAAATTTTACTATTGCTTCGCATAGTCCAATGTCTTTAATTTTTGTATCCAATTCATTTTCGGGCGGATAATAATACATGATTTTGTTTTTTTCCTAAAACCAAAAAAAAAAAAAAAACAAATTAGAGAAACAGAGACACTTGTCATTTTGCTAATTGATCAAAATAGCAAATTTCTAAAAAAAAGGCTGACAAGATTACAAAGGCACATACTTCTCCTTCGGTTGATCCATATCTTGAATTGAAAATAAAAAACTTTTTCAACGGAATCAATTTTGTATTATTCGCATCGTCAATTGGTTCCGACATGTTTACCTATAAATTGTTCTATTTCACCGTAGACTTGAATGTAATAACGCCTATAGCCTAAAAAAACTGTACGAAAATAAATTCTCTTTCCACAGGTTACTCATCGATTAAAACAGATTAGTGTTTTTTCTTTCTCGTCATTAGTTTATTTGAAAACGTCAAAAATTGAAACCAAACTGTGTCAATGTTGTTCGCACTTCAAAATCCATTGTGTTTCAAATGTTTCTGGTTCGTATGGACCAATTCATGTAGACGTGTATAGCAAAACGTCACGGTTTATCGTCAAATTTGTGGTCATTTAATTCGAAAGGGAATTGTTATTCGTCGATTGGCACCCTTTCAAAGTTTTTTTTTTCGAATCTAAAAACGGTGTCTCAGGACACAAGTTCGTATCAACATCACAATGGAACACACAAAATCGGCTAAAAATGCAAGAGCAGCCATAAAACTCAGCGAAATTGATTTTACACCGGTATTCATTGCACTTTTTGTCGTTCTCATTTCGATTGGTAAGACATCAATTTCACAAACATATTTACGCCCGTATCAAAATATTGAATTGTTTACATTTTTTCCGAATGAAATGTTTGTAGCATTGTATTTCCTATGGAAAAAGAAATCTCCAAAACGTACTGATCTTCTATTGACTGGCCTCTGTGAATCTGGTAAAACGCTCATTTTTTCGCAACTTTTGCACAACGAAGCACGTGAAACATTCACATCAATCGCTGGAAATATTGGCGAATACACCATCGAAGGGAGTGGAAATGTTCTTCGATGTATTGATATTCCAGGCCATGAACGTTTGCGTTACCGTTTCTTCGATCAATACAAAGCAACAGCAAAAGGAATCATTTTTGTCATTGACAGTGTAACAGTGCAAAAGGATGTTCGTGATGTAGCTGAGTATGTTCGTTTATTGTTTACGACATGTTTGAAATTTCGCTGATTTTTATGTCATTTCATTCACAACAGTTATTTGTACACAATTTTGGCTGATCCAAGTGTTACTTCAGTACCAATATTGATAGCATGCAACAAACAAGACGAAACACTGGCAAAAGGCAGTTCAGTGGTAAAAACCCTTCTTGAAAAAGAATTGTAAGTAAACAACAGATCATTAGTTCAGTTGACACGCATTTATCTTATCCGATTGTTTTCTTCCATTCGTTTTTAATACAGGAATTTGGTTCGAAATACACGTCAAAGCCAACTTAAATCGGTGGATAATTCAACATCGGATCAAATCGTTTTGGGAAAACAAGGCAAAGATTTTGAATTTTCGCATCTATCACAATCGATTGAAGTGGTTGAATGTTCAAGCAAAGAAAACGATATCAACAGCATTCATCGATGGTCGAAGGGTTTAAGTTAAAAAACATCGAATCATAATTAAACTATTTATTAAATTCCGTTGTTTTCTAACAAGCAAATCAATATGTCAAAACATCTTAAATAATAAATTTGCTTAAACTTTTTTTATAATTGCTCAATTGATTGATCTTTTCAAATAGCTCTGTTTTGTCCAGCCATTCGAATTGACCGAGTTTTTCGTCCATTTGACCAGATTTCAAAATGGCACGATAGAAAAATACTTTTGCACCGACCGACTCGTTTCGAGCTTCTTGTGGATATTTATATTTGTAGAAACCACACGGTGCCTTTCCATAGATGATCGTTTGGATTTTATCTCCACACAATTCCTTAATAACACGTTGGGCTGCATCGTACAATGTTTCACCACTCGAAATCTTTCCTTGTGGAAGTAGAAATAATTTATCGTTTCCGATTTTTTGCTCAAGAATCAATGTTAGCGAATTTTCGAGTTTGCGTTGTGTTGATTTTAGGTCATTCATTTGATCAGCCTCTGTGGTTCGTGATGCTGGTTGAAATTTACTGAGCTCCTCTTTCCACATATCTTTTAAATCCAATGCGGTTTGTTGAGCTACTCCATCCAAATCCACTTTTGCTGTGCCATCTTTTAGTTTTTGTGCCATCCTCACATCTTTCTCTTCTCGTAGCTCAAAATCGGACTTGAAGCTGTGTTCGTATTCTAATTGCATCAACAATTCCTGAATATTTTTTTTAAAGGAAAAATAAAAATTATTGCATTTTTGTTTTGAATAGATTCAATACATTACTTTGTAATCTCGTTCAATTTTACTCAATGTTTTTGTTATGATTGGCAGTCGTTCAATTTGTACACCGACCAACAAATCCCATCGATTGTTTTCAACATTGTCGACGGTTGATTGATTACGAATTGCCGGCACAATTCGGTGGCGAGCACAGATTACAGCTTGTCTTAACATGATTAAACCTAAAAACTAAATCTATTTTCACTGACGAATTTTATCTCCCAAAGTCCACAAAATGCTACGATTGATATAAACACATTGAGGTTAGCCGTTTAACAATTTTTGACATTGGTTCCGTACTAACACTGTTTCAAATGTCGATTTTAACCACACATTTTATCAATCGAAGTGTCAATAGCACGTTGCAACAAATTCACTGTTTGTAAATATAAAAAACGGATTTTCGTGACATTCGAGCATTTCGTTTAACAAATTTTTCATTCACCATCATGACGGAAATAGAAAATGATGAAGTTTCTTTTACCAAAAAAGAGTCTGAAAACGGTAAAAATAATAAAATGTGGTGCATTAAGTTAGAAGTTTTTTTTGGATAAATTTGGTCTCATTTTTTATAGCGACGGAGACGGGAACGGCGGATCAAAATGAGCCGACAACCGACAGCACTAATCGTGAGTTTGTTTTTATTTTCAAGTTATATATTTAATTGAATCGTTTTAAATTTTTGATCTTACCTTAATGACTTTGTAGCATTCAAAAGCGATAAAAAGGCTTCGAAGAGAAAAAAGCTAAAAAAATTGGCATCTGCAGAAGACAATACACAGGCCAACAATGATGAGGAAAACTCCAATGTAATGCCAACACCGCCTCCATCAAAGCGACAGAAGAAACGACAGAAAAAAGAACAAATTGTTGTGCGAAATAAGGATAAAGAAATTGAAAAGACAATCGCATATCTCATCAAATGGGATTCCAATCGCGATGAATGGAAATATGAAAAATTGCGCCAAATCTATATTCAGAAGCATTTATTCGATGAGAGCATAATTTCCGATGAACATAGTCACATCGCAATGAGATATTTGTCTACGTCTAAGGTAACAAGACCAAGACAAATTCAATTTTAAATCCAGCTTTTATAGAATGATTTTATGTATTTTAGGGTCATGCTCGCAAGATCATCGTAGATGCAGCCGAAGCAATCATCAAAGAGATTGAGGATAAAATCACCGATGAAAATCAAGAAGAACTTACTTCCTCATCACGATATGAACGAGCACGAGAAATACTTCAAACTATGCAAGAATGATTTCAATGTTTGTTTTTTCCAATAAGTTTATTGTAATAAGTTAATCGTAAATGAAATCAATTTTGCTACATTTATTTGATGTTTTTTTTGATTTGTTGAAATACAAAAGCCGCCAATGTAACTATACTTGTACTTTTACCTTACTATTTGAGGTGAAAACCTTTTTTATGCAAATTTATAACTGGCTACAGCGTTAGTTTATAGCAAGTAAACATCACCGAAACCTAGCATCATCAATTCAAGTACTGGAGAACGCGTGAAAACTCGCCCAGATTACATTTGATAGAGAACTCTCAGATTATATTCCATTGCATGAGTGCCGCATTCAAGTAACACATGCAAATGTGAACTCATAGTCAGAACTCACAGAACTTATAATAGTCTATCAATTTATTGTTTCAACAAGATTCTATCCATAAATCAGTTCTTAGATTGTTTTAAACTCATTTTGTAACGTGACAGTGCAACTTAAACGCTCATAACTTCGAATCCGTGAGAGATATAAAAAAAAGCTTTTTACGAAATGTAAGTCTTTACGGGCTTTATAATATGCACACAAGAAATTATAGGTTCACACACCGCCGATTTAAGGGGAGGTCATGACCGAAAATCCGATGGGGGTCCCAAAAAAATCGATTCTATTTCGTGTGAACCTTTCTCAGAAAAAGTGTCTAAAGAAGCGAGACCTAGAAGGGAGGCTATGTCAGAACCTATGCAAGAAATCATGATTTCAAAATAAAGTTGTGGAGATATGAGCACGAACTGCGTACGAATGTAACGTGACAGTCAGAATAATTGACCATATGTGTTAATCACTTCACGTACAGTCATGGACAAAATTGAGAGGACACTTCCCAATATTTCTTTCGGTTCGTTGTAATGCAACGTAATTTTCGTACTTTTCATACAAAAAATCAAATCGTGTTTTCTATACGTTTCATGACTTTTTAAGATGAAATAGACTCATTTTGAGCAAAAAGTTTTTTCGACCAATCGCTAAGCACTTTGAGTGGGGAAAAGTACTAATAAAATAAAATGATTCATTTCCTATTTAGTTTGTTGCTGCTGAACCGTAATCTAATTTTTTTGTCATCGTTCTATTATTTATTCGTTATTTCCAGCTAAAGGTTATTCAATGATGTCCAAGCCATTGCTTCTTAGGCATTAACATGTCTGTTGATGAGTAAACAGTTAAAGTTGAGTAATAATAATATTCGGACGCGATCTTCGAAAAATGAAGCTCTTTTCGTGTGCTATTTTAATCTGCATTTACTGCGACAGTGTACAACAGCAACCACTGGAACAAGAGTCGAGCTTAGAAGATCAAATTCGAAAACTGCAAGTGCACGTGAAATTACAATACGAATATTTGAAAGAGGTTGGATACTAATAATTGCACTTAAAATTTCAATGTTTAATGGTTTGATGATCAATTTTTAATTTCAATATTCACCAGATGTATTTCCAAGCTCATCCTGAATTAAACCTCCAGCCAGAACGCAAAAATAGGTATTTATCTAAGAGAGGAAAAGTTAGCCCTCAAGCAATCCGAAAAGTGAATAATGAAACTGTATTTCGTCAGTTTTTAAATAATGTGCCCAAACGGATTAAATGCATTAGTCCACAAGCAGTCGACGATATAAGAGAATTGTATAGTAATGTATCTGATAGTGCAGTTTTGGATTTTCTTGATGATGTTAGTAATTTTATTTATTATATTTATGTAGGATTCGAATAATCACTATACCCTTGACTTTTACTAAAATCTTATATTGTCAAATCAAATAGTCAGTTTTAAACTAGATATTGAACAATAAACATCATATTTACAATATCTCAGTCTATTACTCCACATTTGGGGGCTCAACCAAATTTTAAAGACGAAAAGACGTAAGACGAAAAGACGTAAGACGAAAAGACGAAAAGACGAAAAGACGAAAAGAAGAAAAGACAAAAAGAAGAAAAAACGAAAAGACGAAATATAAAAAATAAAAATGAACAACGACATCTTTCAAGAAGCTTTGGAGACTCCGCTACCCGATGACTCGGACTCAAGCGAGCTGCTTACGCAGTGCCTCCATACCCTTTCGTTAACTCTATCAAAGGTGGTGTCCAACAAGAAACACAATTTACGATTCGAGGATGTAGAAAGAAGCTTCAAAAAATTTCATGGTGACAGTCATTTAAGCATCGATTCATGGCTAAATCATTTCGTCAATCAGAGCGAAATATTCAAATTGACACCATTTGAGAAATTCATTTACGCTAAACGACTAATGCATGGAACTGCAAAACTTTTCGTTGAATTTGAAAGCGAAGCTGTGTGCTTTGATGAATTGCGAACTGAATTGATTGAAGAATACGGAAAAAAAATAAACAGCGCAATTACACATCGAAAGCTTCTGGAACGAAAAAAGAAAAAAGATGAAACCCCAACACAGTATCTCTACGAAATGCTTTCTATCGCATCCCAGTCTGATATTGACATAGCAGCAGTTATTACTTATACAATCAACGGTTTGCCTGGACCTGAAACAATGAAATCTCACATGTTCGAAGCCAACAATTTAAAAGATTTCAAGAGAAAATTACAGTCGTTTGAAATCCAGCACGCTATGATGAAAAACGAAGACAATCCTGAAAGAAAAAGTGCCCAAACCACGCCAAGAGAAGACAAAGCTGAGAAAAAGGAAATTTGCTACAATTGTGGAGATCCCTCACATCGATCCCCTGATTGTCCGTCACGTGATAAAGGACCAAAATGTTTTAAGTGCAACAATTATGGACATATTAGCCCATCTTGTACAGCAGACGTCACACCAAGCTTTTCGCGAATCAACCTCATCAGAACGATTAGACATGAGAAACCATCACAAGACGACGAAGAAATGAGAAAAATCAAAAATGAAAATGAGCTATTCAGACAAGAAAACGAAAAACTATTGATCGAAGTAACAAACATTAAAAAGGAATTTAAAATTTTGAAAGACGAATTTGACAAGATAAGAAGGCAATTAAACGTAAAACATATCGAGGAAAAATCGAGAGAAAAACAAACAAAAAGCCAGGAGGAGAATGGACGAGAAATGTCATCACAAATGAAACCAGCAGTCTACACACTTTTGACGATTGACAAATTTGTCAGCGAAAACAATATGAGTAAGACGAGAATCAATTCCGAAGTCCCAATCAATGATAGAGAATCGTTTGAGAAAAGCTCTTTGATTTCAAGCAGCTATTTGAAATCAACCGAAGCATTCACACGTTTCAATGGAGATGCCAGGAACCCTGAAGACATCGGATTTAAAAAAAGGGCTGGAGTGTAGGATTCGAATAATCACTATACCCTTGACTTTTACTAAAATCTTATATTGTCAAATCAAATAGTCAGTTTTAAACTAGATATTGAACAATAAACATCATATTTACAATATCTCAGTCTATTACTCCACATTTATTTGAGAAGAGTGAAAACCAGTTGATTATTTTAGATATTTGGCCGAACATTAGTATATAAATGGAATACAACAAATGTTATTCTGGATGCAGACTACGTACAACAAAAACAAAATGATTATATCCCCAAAAAAGACCAAAAGCAAAACCTGACACATGAATTTATTCTTGATAATTACAATGAGTTTGTTCTGGGTGATTACAATGAATGTATTGAACTTTTAGTAATGGATCTGTCCGAAAAACTGCCACCAGACACAGTGTCTCGACTAGTCAGTGTACTTCGTTTAAAATATGGGAACCGAAAAGAGATTGAAACTGCTTTGGTGAGTTGAAATCGCAACGAAAGAAGAATCCGAACAGAAACTGAAAAAAAGCATTTATTTACAGTCTTATCTGTATGGAACTGCAGCTGCATCGACTTCTAAAATCAACCCGCTAACGAATGCCATTTCATAATTAAAAAATCTTACTCGGGGAAAAAATAACGATCAGCCCTCCCCAAAATGGGAATTTCAAGCTTCTAAACTGGAAATACGCTGATTTAAACAAGATCTTGGTGATTTGAGTTATACTAAGAGAGGAAAAATTGATAATGTGCCCAATAAAAATAACTTACAAAACATTTTGCATTCGTATGAACATGGTATTTACCATCATCTACTACTCTTACATTACACAGCATTATGATAAAGCTTTATTCTCAATAAATAAAGAACAAAATAAAATTATTCATTTCCTGTTCAGTTTGTTGTTGTTGCTTAACTGTTGTCCAATTTTTTATTGTCGTCGTTCTATTACACTGGTCGACAAGGTTTCTGACCTAGGATCCGATCTCTATCTATTACAAACATTTTGAGCGTTTCAAAATGAAGATTGTGCTAAGAATGATAGTTTTATGAACATTTTTGTAAACTCATCAAAAGTCAAGTGCGAAGTGGAAATTTTCATGGGCGTAGGGATATGTCCTAAAGGGGGCATATTAGAGAATTTTATGGTCATTTTCGGATTCCACAGGTTCGAATTAGACGGATTTGATATGTGTAGGAGATCTGGGGGGTATTGCACCAGAGACTACAAAATTTGTAAACTTGTAAACTTGTAAAACTGATTTACAGGTTTACAAATTTTGTAAAGTTGGTTTACAAGTTTACAGGCTCACTAAATATGTAATGTAAGATCGCCAGATAGCAATTCGTGGAGTTTTATTAGAATTTCGATCATATTTTAGTAGAAAACTCAAATACAGAGAACGAAATAATTATGGTCGCACTTACATGTTTTTAAATATTTCTTAAATAAATCAAGGATTTCTTTGCTTTTTTGTCTTATTTTAATAAAAACTATTAATAGAAATATCACAAAAATTCATTCATTCAAAATAATTTCAAATCTCGGAATTTTTTAAGTATTTTTGGTTTGTTGAGGGTGCGAAATAATTATGGGCACGTTCGTGGTTTTTCATGTGAAAATGTGATTTTTCTGAAATGTTTTGTTCAGTATTTTGTGGGTTTGCCTTTTGCATAATGTTACGCAAGGATTTAAGGTACCCGATAAAAATTTCGAAACACAAAATTTATAATACAAAAATTTATAAGAAAAAATTTAGACTGCGCAAAGATTTGGAATGCCAAAATTTGTAATTCAAAAACTTAGAACGCGCAAAAATTTATAACTGAGGAAATTTCGAATTTAAAAATGGAATCGAAAAATGCATCGGCTAAATCACTTGCCGACACAGCTCACATCACAGCGTGGTCCGTCATCAACCAACAATGTGTATACCAATCAATCATTCGATTAAATTCTAAGAACTCTATCGATTCTGTGTTGGTCAATTTGCAAATATAGACATGAAATGAGCTTTAATAACCCGCGTCCGTCCCTGGTGTCAATTTGACGCTATTTCGATGAAGGAATTTTCTATGATATTGTTGTGCGATTTCATTGAAATTCTTGGAGTGTTAATATTCTGACGAATAGTTAAGAAATAAATCAACCTGGAAAACCTGGATTATATTAAATAAATCAACCTGGATTTACAAGGAAAACGACATTTTGGCTTCTTTGAAATCGCTGAGTGTCAGAAATTGATATCACAAGATATGAACGTTATTAAAAATAATTGACCGATTTAGTTCCAAAAAGTTTACAATTTGAGCAAAAATTGGGCTAAGATTGCGGTTTTAAAGAAAGTCATGGTAGCACTTTGGTAATAGGCCGGCCAGGCCATAATTCAATCATATTTTGTCGACCAAATGTGTTAAATCCTTGCGTTACATTATGCAAAAGGCAAACCCACAAAATACTGAACAAAACATTTCAGAAAAATCACATTTTTACGGCTCCTTATAAAAATTTAGAATGAAAAAATGTTGACTGCAAAAATTTGTAAGCCAAAATTTCACATTTTTACATGAAAAACCACGAACGTGCCCATAATTATTTCGCACCCTCAACAAACCAAAAATACTTAAAAAATTCCGAGATTTGAAATTATTTTGAATGAATGAATTTTTGTGATATTTCTATTAATAGTTTTTATTAAAATAAGACAAAAAAGCAAAGAAATCCTTGATTTATTTAAGAAATATTTAAAAACATGTAAGTGCGACCATAATTATTTCGTTCTCTGTATTTGAGTTTTCTACTAAAATATGATCGAAATTCTAATAAAACTCCACGAATTGCCATCTGGCGATCTTACATTACATATTTAGTGAGCCTGTAAACTTGTAAACCAACTTTACAAAATTTGTAAACCTGTAAATCAGCTTTACAAAATATGTAAACCTGTAAATCAGTTTTACAAGTTTACAAGTTTACAAATTTTGTAGTCTCTGGTGCAATACCCCCCTGTACGGTGTATAGTTCGGCTTTGGGACTTTTGATGAGTTCACAAAAATAATCATAAAACTATCATTTTTACCTCAATATTCGTTTTAAAGCGCTCAAAATATTTGTAATAGATAGAGGTCAGATCCTAAAAAAAGAAATATGGACTTTGAAAAAGATTTCTGGGTGAAATGAAGTCTCAAAGTCGAAAATTTGTGACAAAACTTCAATTTTTCGGTAGACACCCATCCACTCTTTCGTCAATAACTTTGGAACGGATCGCTCAATTTGCACATATTATGCACTAAAATTGATAAGAATCTTAATACCTTTCCAATGCGTATTCATTGAACATGATGAGGCTAAATATGTCTTTGATTTTAGTACGTGTTAAAGCCGTATTCGTACTATCTTAACACTAGAACCTTTGTTTTTAACACTATCCCTTCAACTAGTACCGATTCATGATTTTCTTGAGAAATTTGGTTCTAACTTGTTCAAACGTAAATATGATGTCAGAATTAGCACCGATATTGGTGTTAAATTTGTCACTTTGCCACATCCGAATTTCGTTCTAGTGCAAATATGTACCAATTTTTCAAGATAACTTTTAGAACGAAAATAAATGTAACACCAAAATCTGAAAAAAATATAATTTGGATTGATTTGCATGTTATTTTTCGTACTAAAGTTATACCACGCTATTGGCTAGGTATAAAATTATCACCGAATTTTGTGAGTGATAATTCGAAGTTTCTTCATTCAAAAGTGAATGCTGAATGAGTCGAGTATATTTTTCATATTTTCTGACATAAATATATTAAAAAATTGAAAACTTCATTCAGGTTTGAAACCTGGCACAGATTTTAGGTTTTGAAATATTCAATGATAATTTTCAGTTCGGGAGTTTTGAAAACTTAGCGAAGTTTCAAAGTTCAGACTGCAAAATATAATTTTGTAAAATCTGTGCAAAAAATAATTCAAGATTTGAAGTCTCAAATTGAGAAAGAATTATTACCTTGATTCCATATATAACCATAACAATACAATTATTAATTTACAATATAACATGTAAACGTTCTGATATTTCATCTGCATTTATGCCTCACGTTATTCGTCATGTTGTCACCTAAAGTTTACCGTTAGCTACAATAACAAATATACACGTTTTTAATGGTTTGGCACCAAAAACACCATTTAACACCAACATCTTGATTTAGTACGAAATTTTCAACAAGACATATTTACATTTTTGGGGACTAATTAGAACCAAAATTTGTCACTAACACTGATTTAAACGAAAGAGATATTTAGCCTAGATGTGATACGTAGTTTGGGAGATACATGCGAAAATGTTCGACTTTTCATGCAAAAAAACGGTGAAAATCGGGTTTGATCGATTTATCAACAAATCGAACCGACCCGACCAAATCCTTTGGGGTTTTGACTCACGCCGCTAAGTACTAAAACACCATATATGTCGTTGCTCAGGGTCAGACAAAAAGTTGAAATTTGTCGAACAGTGTTATTTGTTCGTTATCTCTAGTTAACGGTAATTTAGTGATGTCTGCATTTGCTTGCACCAGTTTTGCTTAAGTGAACAACAGGAACCACTGGAACAAGAGCCGAGCTTAGAAGATCAAATTCGGAAACTGCAAGTGCAAGTTTAGTGGTTTGATGATCAATTTTTGATTTCAATGTTCACCAGATGTATTTCAAAGCTCATCCTGAGTTTTCAACCTCCAGCCAGAACGCAAAAATAGGTTTTTGTCGATGAGAGGAAAAGTTGATTTTTCTTAAAGAATATAAGTCACTCACCAAAATCTTGCATATGAATTCATTTCAACTTAAAAAAAAAGGTTTGCATCAGCTGGCCGATTAACAATTCATATAAATGTTACACACATACGACATGGTCAAGATTATGTTTGTCACATTTGCTAAAAAGTTTGCATGTAGCACCAATTTGAACTATCATTTGACCACGCATCAACCAAAAGTGCGAAAAATGGTGAGAATTTGAATAAACAATTGTTTAATTTATCATTCTAAAATCGAACTCATTAACCATACCGTTCAACACACCAGCATTCAAAAGTTGAAAGTTGAAAGTTGAATACATTTCTGAGGGTGAATTATTTGAAAATTCATTGACATTTTAGAAACAAATGTAATTTTTAAAACAGTTTATTCAATGAAAATGTATCATAAGTCATGACTATCAACTACCAAAAGTTTGGTTGTAACGTATCAGCTGGCGGTGTTATTGTGTTTTCTTTAATTACAGTGTTGACTAATTCTTTGAGTCGTGAATACGGTCCACCTCCATCGACCTATAAAATATGCAATCATTTTTATTGAATTAGAGATTCGAATTTGATGTGGATAATCCAGAGAGCCTAGGAATCTTACCTTATCTAGTTTTGAAATGTATTGATTGTGAAGCACCATAAATAATTTCATAAATTGTTTCTTGTAGACTTGCCACATTTCAGACCCACAAATTTGTATAAATTCGAGTAAAAGCGTTGGACTAATACCAGGCAATGGATCCAACATAAGAAAATTCGATAGCCAAATCCAACCATTTTCTAAACCATGCGGATGATCCATATGCTGTTGAGAGCGCCTTAATTTTGTTATTAATACAGCTGAATAAAGCCTCTGTAAACCAGATATTCGCTTCAAATATTGTTCCTGTTCTTCCAATTTACCGTCATTGAATTTATAGCCCAACGAACTAAAATTTAACAATTTAATCACATTAATAAAATTGTATTGAGCAAATTTTAATGATGTTCCTAACCTGAAATAATCATTTTCGCTTTGTCCCGGCTTTTGTGGTATAAAATATGGGACAAAAAATGGGCATTCAGTGTAGAGCAAGGCCAGAAATAGCTTTCCAAACTCGGGGAATAGTTGCCAAATTGATACGATGATTGCGGCTATGGGGAAGGCCGCCGACGCATGACTACTTGTTACAGTGGTTCCTTGAGTCTGAATTTGAAGCAAATGTTGTAGAACGGAAATGCTCGAAATAAATTTCGCATAAACGTTTAATGTTTTAACTTACAATAAACTTTTTGGCCAGCAATAGAGTACAGTATTTGATACCAAGTGGATGCTCAGATGCTGAAAATTGTACGTCACCGGTACGAACTTGATTACCAGACAGTAAAATAGAGATTCTTTCGAATTTATCCTGAAAAATGGAAAAATAATTGACAATCAAAGGATTTCCATTGGCATTGAAGTATTTACTATTCACTACTAAATTGAATAGAACGTTGATCCAACCTGAAGATGTTGCATTGTAACAGCCGATATTGAATTAACGGGTGTATTCACACCTTTTTGACAGTTAAAGCGAAATTTCTTCATATTTACGTCAGCTATGAGTGGCTGGATTTGTGCCCGATATTCTTGATAATAATTCATCAGTTCATGATATTGTGCGATACGATCTGCGGTGCCAACATTATTAGCCGCTCCAATAGCTGAAATATTCTGTTTAGCCACAATGCCATCTGTAACCGATACTTCCTGTGCATTATTTGTTTTAAGTGTTTCAGCTGAACTGGAATCGTTTGCAACCTGTGAACTGGCACTGGTTTTTGTTTTCGTTGCATCACTTGTACCGTTTTGACTTAAAGTCTCTCTACTGCTTTGAATGTAATTATTCAATTCACTTAGCTCCTGTTTGGTTTCAACACACAATTGTTCGAATAGATCGGTTTCGGCCATTGTAAGTTGTTTTGAATTCACCACATTAATTATCTTTTCATAGCGTTGCAATAGAGTGTCACGTTTTGCTGTGTACTCGCTAAATTTTCCAGTTTGATTTAACAGTGTTTGATGATTGATAATTGTTTTAGCATACAATTCAAACAAATTTATAAATAATACCTTGCTAGCATTGATGCTTTCAATGAGCAAACGTATTTCATCTTGACGTTTTAATGTGTTTGCATGTTCAATTAATTTTCGACTGTGTTCAATCATTTCGCTTTTCTTTGCGTTTGTTTTTAATTGATCTTTTTTCGATTCGGCTTCAATTTTTTCGATTGCATTCAATGCCTGCCTCTCTCGTTCCAGACGCTTTGCTTGCGTTTGTTTTTGTTTTTCAGCTGAATCGATTCGTATCTGTTGTAAACGTTGCTCCAATTCACTGTCCCATTTGCATTGTTTCTCTTGCAAATCGGTGGATATCTTTGCACGACGCTGTTTATCAGCATTACTGACCGCCAGACGGAATCGAATTGCTTTGCAATCATTCAAATGGAGTAAATTTTTGGGCGACTCTTCTTGTTCGCATCCAATGTTTACCTCACGCCAAACATCTTTACGAAATTTATAATTTTCCGGTGTTTGAAAAACATTATTATTGCTAATATTGGTCGAGGTTCGATCATGGATATCGGTACATTCTTTTACTTGATTGAATTCACATCGAAGTGTCACTCCGTTTGTTTCTTTGGGACCGATTGTCCGTTCTTGAATAAATGGTGATATTTTGGCAGCATTCGCCAGCGATGAAATTTTTAGATTTTCAACAGAATCAGCAAGTGTATTCACTGCATCGTGTTGGACGTTAGCCTGAAAAGAGTGATTTTTTTGTTTGTTTCAACATCTTAACTTTCTAAAGCATATTAAAAATATGTCTGTGTATTTACCGTTTGTAAAACTGATGCCATTATTATTGTTCACGTCTTAGATTAAGAACAATGTTGAATGAAATTTAAACATGCAAAATTGAAGATCACCAACAATTTAGTTTCATTTTAAAAGTGAGTGATGTTTTTGTTCGTTTCTCCTTTATTATACAAATGTCAACGAGTTGGTACACTTAGTGTTGGGTATGAAATGTCAGATGCAACGCGCGCTATTTCGGTTTGAACGTTAGCCATCTCTACACTCACAACTACATTGACATCGAGTGTGTTTTAAGTTGAAGTAAATGTAAGAATAAAAACATCGTTTCTCCAACGAACGAAGTGCATGTATATGTTGACAGCTTTATAGAAATTTAGCCGATCATTCCAACAATTTTTGCACTACACACATACTCGCTCTATGCACAATTTGAGTTTTCATTTTATTTGTTGAAAAAAGAAAAAAACCAATTTCGTCGAAAAATCAACCGTCTACACTTTTTGATAATTTCTTTTTTTTATATTGTCTGTTTGTTTGATCGAATCGCAGCGACATGTCGGATTTACAGATGTTAGTTGATATGGGATTTTCGCGTGAAAAGGCGTAAGTGTTGCATTTATTTTTGTTGTTGTTGTTGTTGTTGCTGCTGCTTATCTTCTTGTGCATCTATAGAAATATGTTCAATTGTTTATTTTAAGACAAAAAGCGTTGAATGTCACGGGCAGCAAAGGTGTTGAACCGGCAATGGAATGGTTATTGGCACATTCCGATGACTCAGAATTGGCACCCGAATGTGTTTCAGCCGATTCAACAAATTCGGCTGAACCAAATGTTTGTGCGGATGCGGTTGCCGGTACGGATGGCGATGTTGATGCCGGTACCAGTGCTAGTAGCTCAAGTGGATGTGAAACATCATCAGAGGTCAAATCATTCAAATGTGAAGAATGGTAAAAAAAATCAAATAATTGTTTAATTTATATAATGTTCAACCAATTTACGGTTCCATTTAATTTTCATGTTTTTGAATTGTTACAGCAATCGTTTGTTCAAAAATCAAATGGAAGTGGAATTTCATGCTGCCAAATCCGGTCATAGTAATTTTTCGGAATCGACTGAAGAGAAAAAACCATTGTCTGAAGAAGAAAAGAAAGAACAATTGGCTCGGCTAGAAGAAAAACTACGCCTAAAACGTTTGGAACGTGAAGAATCGGAAAAGCGTGAAGCACTTGAACGGGAAAAAATCCGGATAAAGAGCGGCAAAGATATGTCCGAAGCCCAACGAAAAGTTGAAGAATTGGAAATGAAGAAATTGGTTGAGCAAAGAAAGAGAGAGAAGGCGGAAGATCGAATGGCTCGTGAACGTGTTCGTGCTCAAATTGAATCGGATAAAGCGGCGCGACGTGAAAAATTGGCAGTGTAAGTTTTATTCATTCATGGAAATTCATCCAGAGAACATTTGGTTCCAAAGTACCAAACAAAATAAGCGACAACTAAATCAAACAATGTCAATTCCGAACATTTTGATTTTTGATTTGGTTTTTGTTGTTTTGACATAAAACTAGTTAATATGGTATTTTGGTACTTTGGTTTCATCGTTAGTTGCGACTGTTGAAATATCTTAATAAAATCCACGCATCGTTTCATTTCATTTCATTCCATTTTGTTTGTTAACGTCACAGACTCACCGGTAAGCCTACTTCACCCGAAACACCACCGAATACAGTCACAATTGCTGAACCATCTTCAACATCGTCAACAAAAGGAACACCCAAGTCATATGCAAACACCCGAATTCAGATTCGTTTGCCAGGTGGTAATACTCTCGTTGAAACATTCGATGTGAAAGAGCAATTGTCAGCCGTTCGTTTATTTATTCAAATTAAGCAAAATTTGAACGAATCATTTGGATTGATGACAAACTTTCCACGCAAAGTCTACACCGATGAGGATTTTGAAAAACCATTGGAAGCGTTGGGCCTTGTGCCATCAGCTGTTCTCATTGTAACCAAAAACAATCATTCAAATCCTCAATTTTCTATGGCGAATGTAAAATAATCGTAATTTGATAAAAAAAAATAAATGTAATTTGTTTTTAAGCAACAACAACAACAACAACAACAACAACAACAACAACCACAAAAACCCAAAGTTTGCATCATTTTCAATCGTTTTGAATGTTTATTTGAGCATCCACTCGACTTAGTGAGAGTCTGTCACACAGACACACGGCTGAAAATGTCCAGCTTCCGAAATGGATAAAAAAAAAATAATTGTTTTCTGTAAAAATTCTGATGGCACTTTTTCCTTAATTTATTCATTTGAATTACATAGCATATACAATTTACATATATGATAGCTTAAATGAATCGGTAAAAATTATTTCCGACTTTGAATGTGTTTTATCTCAAAATATATTGTGGGAAGTTGATTTTCTGCTGTACAACACTTTGTAAAAATCCTTCGGAGCCAACAATTTGAATATCTGGATGAGCTTCTTGATACGCGGGCCACAATTTTCTATCTTTCGTATGTGAAACGAGTACCGCTTTTGAATGGGCTTTACGTTTCATCGACGGACTACTCGCAAACTTTCCTCCAGAGCATTCAACAATTTCTGAGATTTCGTCCATGGTTGGTTGTACATTTGGTGTTGCAAATATGTGATAGTCAGCAAAAAGTGGTGTTTGCTTAGCAGATTCTGTTCGAATAGTTTGAATATCAATTGAATATTCACTCAATATCTGTTCAATAATAAATATTATTTACATAGTATAATATAAAATAAATTACCTAATGATTTTTTTAAGCTGAAATTAAAGCGTTTTTCGGCGACTTTATCAACAATTAAATAAGGTTCAATGGACTCAAATGCACCATTTTTTGCTGACATATCTAGCCAATGTGGTGTCACAATTGGAATTCCCTTAGCCAAAGCATACAAAAATTTAAATGTTCTCGATATTTTATCACAAATCAGAATGTTGCCAATTTGTGGTGTGTCGACAATGAATCCACCTAAATTTTCGATTAATTTGATGTATGGAGTTGGTTTAACTTTAGTAAAAAGAATGCCATATCTAGACGATTGACGTGTGGAAGGTCGATCAGAGTGACGACGTTTCATGGAGCTTGCATGGGAATCAATCGAAGAGGTACTTGTCTGAAAAAATAATGAAAAATGGCCGGTTTTATACGTTTTTTTAAAAAGAAGAATTTAACCTAGGTTTTTTTATTCATTTTTGTTTAAATGTTTTGTTTTTTTTCTTCAAATATCTCTTTGAGATTTGAAAGCGCTCTGATTTGATTTGATTTAATTTGATTTGAATTTGATTCTATTGAATTGGATTTTGATTGTTGTGTTTCGTCTAGCCACTGAGAGATATTGTTCGCGATCTTAGCTTCCGCTGGACAACAAAAACACACCAAATGGATTCAAGGAAAAATGGAAAATAAAAAAAAAGTGCATGAAGTTTATGGCGAAACAAAATAAAGCTTGGAGAATTTATGCATTTGAAATAAATCATAAACGGTATGAATTGAAAATCTTTACTTACAACGACCTGTTGCATGGGAGGGCTCGTTCCATTTTCCTGTGCTTTACCTTTTTTGGCATTCCGTGTCTTTGTTTCGGCGGTTTTGAACTTGTGCGATGCATTCGATTTTGTTGTTTTTTCTTCATCCTGTCTTTTTCGCTCACGTTGTGGTGATTTATCGGTGTCAACTTGTTTGTTTCGCTTACTCTGGCGCACTTCTTTCTCTTGTTCTGTTTTCCTTTGACGTAAATTTCGATTTTCCGAATCATTCGATTTGGCGTGGTTGGTTTCAATAACAGCTTTAGTTACTTTGTTCGTCTCACGCGATGATTTTCGCGCTTTAGTTTGAGCTTCAATTTGCATATGTCGTGTTACTTCATCACGAGAAACCTTCACAGAAAGTGTTTTTTGTGTACTGTCTGGTTTCAATTTTTTCGACGGTACTTCTTTAACGACATTTTCCGACGACGGCCGCTTCAAACTATCTGATGGTCTGATTTCAGGACGTTCATCTTCACGTTCAATTTGTTTTGAGCGGCCAACTGAAATCCGTTCAGTTGGTTTCGGCAAATCAAATTCCAAATCATCATCATCTTCATCATCCTCTTCCGATGAGCTTGTTGAAAATAGAAATCGATGTTTTTTCAATTTTTGCTTCTTTTTTTCCGCTTCACGTTCAGCTCGTTCTTTTTCAAATCGATCAATTTCCTCAATCGAAAGACGCGCTGCCACTGACCATTCGGGTGTGTTAGCTGGTTGGCTTGATTGTGTCATCACCGTTACAATTCGCTTCACGTTTGCCGGTTCACCTGGTTCATCTACTATTTGTGTAGCCATGTCAAAGATATCTGTTTCGTTGAGATCTTGGTGTGCATGTGGAATTGGTCGTGCTAGTTCCGGTGGCTCAAACAGTTGTGTTTCCATTTCGAATAATTCATCTTGAAAAGAAAAGCGTTCGAATTTCGTTGTCAAATCTATTGCAAAAATGGTTGACAAAAATATATTTTAAATGGAAAAATTACCTGATTTTTCGTGATCAACCGATTTTTCCGGTTCGCACTGGTCATAGTGTGATGATTTTGTGGATTTTTGTGCCGATGATGATTTTCGCGAAGGCAATATTTGTGTTGCTTGTTCGAAAATATCCTCCTCATCATCAGACATTCGTTGTGTGGAAGCTTCAAAAATGCTGTCATCAATAATGAGTTTTTTTGGCTTGGGTAAGACCCGTGGCGTACTACTGATCGTTCCTGGATGCTTAAAAATTGGCACTTGTTGTGTGACTGCACCAAAAATATCTTCAGTTGACGTTTGTTTGGGTGTAACAACTGGATTCACCAATTGTGTGCATGCATCAAAAATACTTTCGGAAAGCATTTGCGTTTCGTCATTATCACGATCATTTTCTTGTGGTTTAGCAGCTTGCTCTTTTCCATTTAAATCACACACAAAATCAAGGTCTGGTGTTGTGGATCCACTACGATCAACATAGCGTCCATTATCTGATGCTTCATATTTTTCATCGTCATTCACATTTTCCGCATTAGCTTCAATTGACGCTGCAGCTCGGGCAGACGTTTGAGCCGATGTATTTTTTTCTTTGCTTGTGAATGTTGTTTCCAAACCAAGTATCAAGCTTTGATCGATATTTGCCAGAAGAAGTTGAGATTGATCGGGAATGGTTTCGGTTACGTTTGATTCTGGATGTATTTGTACAAATTCACTGTCGTTGTCACTGTGCTCGGCATCTTTGGATGGACTTTCGCTTCCTTTGGACTTATCATAAAATGGAATACAAATACTTTCGCCGGAATCATTTGATTCATCGTGTGGTGTATCGATGTATTGTGTCTCTGGAATGACTTCATCATCGAATAAATCAGATGAATTGTCATTATGTAGATCTGGTGCATTGGTTTCACCGTTATTCGTGTCGGATGAACGCTTCACTGTTCCCTTTTGCGGTTGTTCATCAACAAGACTTTTTGCAGCATTTGCAAACGTCTCCGATAGAATCTAATGTCATTTTGAATCAATTGCATACATTTGATACGTTATTTGAATGTAAACAATGAAAAATAGACATGTCAAAAAATAATAATAAAACCTACGCGTTGATAATCACCACTGAAGAAATCCGTCTTATTTCGTAGGTACGTCGCAACTGTTGTCAAAAACTATAACAAAAATAAAATAAAATAATCAAAAGCACTTAGCGATTTGTTTTATTTTTAAATTATGCGTATTTAATTTGTTGATGTTTTATTCGTTTAATTTGAATTGTTGAAAAATAATTACCAATTGTGAATTGTTTTGGCAATTCTTGAGCACCGTATCCAAGTAGGCCTTGTTTTCATCATCCATAACTGAGTGTTTATGCAAAATGCGCTAAAACTCCAAAGCAATGTGTTGAAATGTTGACATCGCATGTCATTCGTGTTGCGTTCTTTCTAATTTACCGCTGTGGATAGTATTGTCCGATTGATAAATTTTATGCAATCATCTCTGACAGTCTCCACATTCATTCGATCGGCCGACGTTTTTCGTCACACATTTGAATCAACATTCAATGAATAACAATACATCTATTGTTTGTGTTTATTTATATATTTTTTTTATTTGATTCGATGTCCATTGTAAGATAACAAAATGGATAAATTTACAAATTGGGAACGACAGGGAATCAAGGATTTTTTCAACTCAACCGAAACAGTGGACATAGTGCTTCCCGTTGCAAAGATTGTGTCAAAAAATATGCTCAATCCAGGAACAAATGCAGGTTAGAAATTCATCAATCTTGAAATCAATTGTTTCAAACGATATAGAAAACAGGCTGTTGATTTTGTTTGTGTTTAGAGGCGATCGATGTAATATTGCTGCATTCGACCAGCACACAAAGCATACTCAACCGGAAAGCCATCACAAAAGAGCATCTATTCAAATACTTACACAGCAAGAAAATTCCTGTAGTTAGTGAATTCACAAAGCAACTGCTTATTGAAAAGATTCTACAGTATTGGAAGCAATCATTCTATCTAACCGACTATGAAGACGAAGATGACGACGACATCAAAAATTGCACAACTCGAAAGACTGACATTCAAGCCAATCATCATAACACAGTGATCGAATTGCAACCAGAACAGTTTCCTATCAATCAAATGGCTCGGAATTTTGCCAATTGGTTTTATGATAATTTAAATACAAATCGACTGCAAGTGAGTGATTTCTGGTGCGATTGCAAGTGTACCGTTCAGTTTCTAGAGAATCAACAATGTTTAATGACGGAGGAACATTTGGGTGCACAAGTTGTTCTGGAATTTTGTCAATCGCTTCTATCAAAGTACAATTTGTACTTAAATCTGAATATTAGTCATTCAGGCACACAAGGTCGTATCGATTGCCATGGTTTGGTTTTGGTATTAACTTGTGGTACACTGCATAAAGTGAATCAATTTGTTGGTACGTTTGAGGCTGTTTTTGGATTGAGCCGTGACCCTTTTAGTCAAAACAATTGGAAAATGAATCAAATCAATTTACGACTGCATAATTTCAATGCTCAACATTCGGAACAATTGGCGACATCAATTGAACAACCGACACTTCTCAATAGCAATTCAATTGTACCTCTTCTGAGTTTAGCGATGCCAACCGGGGATGACGAAATCGGATAAACATTTTTAATTTTTTATTATAAAAACAATGAAATAATAAAAATGATGTTGTGTTTCAATTGAGATATTGTTTTTATTTGACACATCTTTTGGATTTCAGTCGACAGATGGCGACACCGATGAACAGCCCATCACGACGACAAGTTCACAAAACACAAAACACAAAATATCGACATTATGTGTATCTATACATAGATATTTTGACAACCAATCGTAACAAAACAAAATTTATGTTTGAAGTAGTTTTCTATGTTTACAAATAGATTGGCATAACTTCATTTGCTGTTTATTATTTTGATTTACTGGTTTGAGTATGTTTTAAAAATTGTCGACTGTGACTTTTGGACTTTCATTCGGAAAGGCTTATTAAATAGAAATTGAAACGAAATTTAATTCTTTGTTTGAATAGAAAAGGTTTGGAATTGTCGATTAGCATTTGAATACAAAGAAAAGAAGACAAAACAACAACAACAAAATTTGTAGTGTGAAAAGCCTTAAGAAAATGGCATCCAATGATTCAGGTGTTGACACAAGCAACGATAGTTTTAGTACGAATGATAACAGCGCCAATACCTCACTTAACGGTCAAGAAGGATCCAGTAATTCATTAATGGATGCACTTTGTCAATCAGCACAAAGTTTTGAATCATTTCAATCAACCCCATATGAAGGTGGCAGCTCATCATCACAAAGTTTTCGACGGCCGGATCGAACAGCCGAATGGAATCGCAAAGAATGTCGTCGCTATCAGCATCATCACACCACTCGACATGCATTAGTGCCGTACGTATGCAAATTGCCAAACGAACGAAAATTACGATTGGCCGCATCTGTTTCGAATATCGAACTATTGGTTCGTCTATTGGATAGTGGCGTAAATCCAGACACAGCCGACGAACATAGCCGTAGCCCGTTGCATTTGGCCGCCAGCCGAGGTAATTGGACATAATTCCATTTAAACGTTTTAAGAAATCAGTTAAAAAAAAAATTAATGAAATTTCCATTCAATACACTGAAAAAAGAGAGAATCGGAATAACCAGTTTTGATTAAAAAAAAAACTGCTCGAACGATACAGAAAATCATTCTACTGAATGCATTGAACTCAGAGTCCGTTCATGTTTATTTATTTATCTTTAAATTTTCTTTGGTTTTATCTCTTCATTCGTTGAAATATATCATAGAATATTTGACATAATTTTAAATGTTCTGTTAGCATAGATTTCTTAACTCAAGCGCCAACAGAATGAAACCATGTAATATGAGGATGGTTTTAATGCATGCAACAAAAATTATTCATTTACGTGGTGCAACATTGTTTCCTTGACAAAAATCCAAGAAACTAAAGTGTTTTATTTTCATTGAATAGGATACAAAGATGTTGTAAAGATCTTGTTAACACGCGGAGCAAATCCAAACAGACAAGACTCGCTTGGTAATACACCTTTGCATTTGGCTGTTTGTTCAGCCAGCTCCTACAGTTTTAATATGGTTTGTATTCCAGACAATGTTAAATACATTAGCAATTTGTGACTCATGTAAATTGTTTCAAATTTTCAATTCAAAGGTGGTGCGTATTTTACTGCAAAATGGTGCACGTGTAAACATATCAGATCGATCTGGAAAAACGCCATATGATTTAGCTAGAAGTAAGCTACTATTGATGCGCTCTCGTTTGGACAGTGGAATAACACCCGAATCGGCAAAACTCTTTGTTGAAATGTCAATGTTAACGGGTCTTTTGCACAAAACATTGACACAACAACGCAATGATATGGAATTCGATGATTTGGAAGAACGTCTTCGCAATCTTACCACAAAAGAAATTGAAGATGGTGCTGATAATTTGTTGATTGATGTGGCTGGTCTCACGCTGAACTGAATCAATCCAATATGCCACCCGAAATTGCATGTAGATTCTTCGGATTTTTTTTTGTTTTTTTTTCTTTTTGATCTAATTATCGTCTATTTGTTTTAGTAAATCAGGTTGAATTTTTTAAGTTGTGAAATATTTTACAAACCACTGAGAAAACAATAGATTTACCATACGATTTCGAATTTTCACTCGCGATAGAAATAAATTTTTCATATAACTTGAATATATAATTTTATTTTATTAGTTTGTTTTTCAGAGAAAAGTGTAAATTCAAGTATGAGAAGTTTGAACCTACACTATACACTGTGCTTGTATAAGGAAGGCATTCATGACCATGTGAAACACAATTCGTTTGAATTTATCAGTCGAATCAATTCACTTTGTTAGAAATTGCAATCACAGAATCTGGCCGTATGTTTGGAGTATGTTTGCGATTATTTATCACTGTGGACGGTAGTCCACGTGAGTGACGCAAGCAACTACTATGCATGCATATTAGTGCAATGCCACAAGCCTATATATACACGAAATTTCGAACTTTTAAACCCGATTACTGATCAAAATGAGCTGAGTATCATTGAAAAGATCTTGGAAATTAGAGGCGAAAAAAGTATAAAAGTGTTATTTTCAAAATTTTACCCCCACCTCCTCGATAATGATGAAAAGGTAATATGTTTGTCTGTTTGTAGTTGTGAGCTATTTCAACGATATTCACTGGAGATAATAGGCTAGTAAAACTAAGATTTTTTTGTTCTACAACTTTTCGATCTGGTGGCCCCGATGACCTGGGGCAGCTCTCGAACTTGAAAAAATGCCCCCTTCCAACGGTCACTATGCCCGAACCACAAAACATACCGAAACTGCACGGGTACATTTGGAAGATATAGAGGTCAGCTTTCAAACTGCATTCAAACAATTAGGAAAAATTTTGAATTTCAGTTTTGAGCTAGGTTACGGATCGTGACAAAAAGAAAAATTTTGCTCCAGACTCCGAAAAACATCTTCTTTGGAAAAATGTTGCTCGAATAATTCAATATATCGGGAAAATAGTATGGGATCTACCTCTTTGCACCAAAGTTTCTTTCTATTCTCGATCTATTAATAGATATCTAGTGTATAATTATGTGTGAAAATCGGTGTTGTAGCCTAAACAAGTCAAAAAGAGGGTCATACGGACAGACAATGGTTAGTAAAAATCATAAAAGCAATCATCTCTTGAAATACTTTCCATTTTATCTGTTTGAATTTTTGCGACAATTTTGTGTTTTTTTTACATTACATGCACATTTCAATTTGGTCTTAAAGTCATTAAAATATCATAAGATATGCCGGTTTTGTTTAATGTCCTCCTTAAGGTAAAAAGGTTTTGTGAAAGCGAACATTTCTGTTGAGTAAACTAGGAAATTTGAATTTGGGACACGGATGACTTCAATAGATGTGATTTAAATGTATTAAATTTGAATATTATTTCAAAACTTACATCATGTGGTAAGAAATCTGATCAGAATAAATATCTTTTATTTCATAGTGTTTTTTTTTTTATTTCGACACAAACACGCCGAAATGATCATTAAAAACAATGATATTTATACAATTGTCCTCATGTGATTTTATCAATTTATCAAAATTGTATGCATAATTGAAAGTGTGCAGCATTTGTCTACAGATGTAATTTAAATGTTATATATATATATATATATATATGTATATATGATGCGAAATGCGCGCTAAATCGTTGGCTAAGTTGATTTATTACATCTTTTCTTGTATGAATGGATGAGCAAGTGCCAAATTTAATGGGATACGCTTCGAGGGGTCCAATGCAAACAGAGCGTCTAGCAAATCACGTAACTGTGTCACTTTACGCAGTTGATCCTCTGGCATATTTTGGTCAGCTATCAATTCTTGATGAAGACTCCTGGTTGGCTTAATTACTGGCATAACAACGATTTTTTCCTGTTAAATTCAATAAAATACATAATGTTTTAGCATTTTTCATCTCCCAATAACAACAACCCTTTAACAAAATGCAATAGTAATAAAACTCACCCGTTCGGTCAGCCGATCAATTTCATGCGATAAGAAATTGCAATTCTGGTCAAAGTGCTGATCTTTAAATTGTCCCTTACGTATCACTTTATTTGGAATTTTTCCCTTTAAATCCATAAAAAATTTTAACATTTGATTATTTGATTTGCCGCTGAATAAAATTTTTCCCGTATACAATTCATAAATAGTACAACCAGCTGACCACATATCAATTCCATAATCATATTGCATACCAAGAATAATTTCTGGCGCTCGATAGAATCGTGATACAAGATACGGTGTAACTTCATTGTCAGTGATATGTGTCGCTGAGCCAAAGTCACACAATTTTAATATTAAATTGCTTTCGTTGACAAGGATATTATCGGGTTTGATGTCAGCGTGTAGGATTCCGGCCTTTTTAAGCAATTTTAATGCTAAAAATAATTGCTGTGTGTAGCTGCGTACAGCTTTTATGTGTAGGCCCACATTTTTGCCATACTTTTTAAGCACCTCGCGAAGATTCATGGACAACGGTTCGAACACCATACATAGATGCTGTAAAAGTAAAGTGACAACAACTTAGACAATGAATCAATCCATTACATTTCACTTTAGGTTTCTAAATTCTTTCTAACTGACCTGTTTGTGGAAAAAGTGACGATGCAATCGGAGACAATGCAGCCGATCGTCTGGATCAAGATCGTTCAATTTTTTCAGTACTTCCAATTCTCGTAAGCCAGTTTTGTGCCTAATTGCAATGATTTCAATATTATATATTTTATCAAACGTTCAATGCGAAATTTGTTCAATCCATTAATTTCATCAACACTTACATTATTTCATTGTTTCGGATGATTTTGACTGCAACATTTGTATTTCCTCTGGCCTGATCTCGTGCGCTAACTACATTACTGAAAACACCTTGGCCAGTGAATCCAGACACAATATACCGATTATCCAACATCTCACCAATTCTCACACGGTAGTAGCCTTCAGCATCGTCCCAGTTATCAGTTAATGCTGGATTATCAACGGTATTCTTGTTTGCAATGATTGTACTTGGACTCTGTAACAGATGTACAGATTTCGTTTAGTGTTTTGTTTTTGAAATTATGAAAGATAAATTATTTACATCAAAGTTGGAATCAACATCCTGTTCGGCAAACATATCCCAATCAGTTCGTTTGGTGGCTCCGTTGCCTTCATTCTTAAATTTAATGAGTTGTTTATCTTTGTCTAGATCTGTGTCGTCGTTCGTTGACACCGGCGGTGGTGGTGTTGTGGACATTTTCTTCACTTCAGTTTTCTTTTGATCATGTGAAAATAGATTTTTGAATGACTTTGGTTCCTCAACGAACACAACATCATCGCTCTCGTCTGTTGTAGCTTCTTTCATTACTTTTGAACGACTGTCCTTTGATGTCCCGGATAGTTTCTATATGATTGAAAAGAATATTGATGATGACCTCTGTAACTAACCACTCAGTCGTTGTCGTTGTCGTTGTTATTGTTATTTCTTACCTTCATTAGCTCTTCACGCTTTTTTCGCCGCATTTCGATGATTTTCTCCTCTTCATCTTCATCATCAATATCGATGTCACCTACCTCACTGCCGCTGCTAGATTCTTTGTGCTTTTGACCTTCACTCAACGATCCCATATATTTGTCACTTCTTTCATCCTTTCTCTTTCGCGATGAATCCTCTGCACGATGCCTATCGTCTCTTGGGTACCTTTGCTTATCACCGTAGCGGTCATACCGTTCATGTCTATCGTAATGATCACGATTTTTCATACGCTCCTAATAGTTAAAATTTAAATTAAAAATCATCGATAGATAAAACTCGTGAAATAGGTTTCATTGAGTTGGTTGAAGTCAAATTTAAATTGAATGGATTATGGCAAGTGATGAAATTGCTGTAAATCAAATGTCATTTGTAATTTTTTAGTTTAATCTATTTACCTCCCGTTCTCTGAATGAAGACTGTGTTTTGCTCTTGTCAATTGCTGATTGTTTTGATTTCATCATTGGCGAATATGTTCCTTGTTTCATGGATGAGCTCTGCCGTTGCGATGATTTTGGGCTATTTCTGCTGCGCTCCTTGTTGCGATCAATTTCTTTGCGTAGATCTTCTTTAAATCGATTTTCCACATCTGAACGTCGACCTTTTGACAATTTATCGTTGTCACGATTATCTCGACTGTCGCGATTATCGCGATTGTCGCGACTGTCACGATTGTCACGAATGTCACGATTGTTGCGGCTATTGCTATTGTTTCGATCTTTTTGACCACGTTCTCTACTTCTGGATCGACTGCTACGTATTTTCTTTTTCGGTGGAGATGGTTTTTCGGAAGCATCATTGCTACTATCAAGAAGAATAACATCATTTGGTGGTTCAGCGAGTCGTTTGAGTTTCATTTTGTCATTGCTTTTATCCTCAACAGACGCTTTATAAATTGGTGTTTTGTGTGAATTTTCACTTTCCGTATCAGACAATTGAATGCCGCCCAATCTTGCCTGTAACAAAGCCTTTTGACGCATCAATTCTTCCAGATTTAAGTCATCTTCTTCGATAACCGCTACATCTGGGCTATCAACATCACGAACTGTATCGCTGTCTGATGCAGACGATACAACTTGTGTCGATGTATTTGGATCCAGTGATTTTGTTATAAATTCAACCAATTTACTTGGATCCGTTGGAATTTTGCTGGTGCAATCACGTTTCGTTAAATCAGCACCATTTCCGTTGTTAAATTTGGTTGTTGGTGCTTTGGCCATAACAATATGCCCATTCGATTTCATAATTTCGGTGAATTTTGTATTCAATGTTGACGTTGTTTGCGGAGGTAGCTTTGTTTCTGGTTCATGACGGCTCGATGTGCTCACTGTATCACTTCGTTTCGCCACCACAGCGCTCTCCGTCTGAACGGTATTCGAATCTGAACTGTAACCATCGCTCGATTTCGATCGTTTATGATGCTTCTTGTGTTTCTTACTTCTCTCTTTGCCATCGACATCATGTTTCTTTGATTTTTTATTTTTCTTGTGTTTTTTATGCTTCTTTTTACTTTTCGATAATTCAGCATCTTTTTCTTTACGATTTCGTTTCTCCAAATCTGACGAATCAATGTCCGAATCACGAGCTCTAACAAAATAAATTAACACACCAAAACAGAATTTAGGTTTTATTTTTGTTGTTGTTGTTGTTGTTTGTTCGCAACAGCGCTTTAAACAAGAACATTAAATGAACAGAAAACTACTTTGCACTCTGCTACGGCTATTTGATGATTGTTCGGCAATTTTTAAAATATTCAATATGAATTAGAAAACGTAAATAAATCGTACTTACCGTCTCTTATCGCTTCCCATGTTGTTGATTATTTTCCCCGTATCGCAAAATCGACGTTGTTTATTTGAATTTGTTTAGTTTCAAAAATAAGAAAGAAATTCGGAAAAACAAAAATTGCATATGAAAGAATTGTGTAAAATGTATCAAACAAACACTTGGTTACGTTTATTGATATACTCGATCTTAGCTCAGTTGTTGGCTTTTTTGTTGATTGAGTTTTGACGTTTTAATTGGATGGTTGGTTGGTTGGCTGCCAATTGGATAATATGAATCAAAATCACATACTGCGCCGCGTTTAATGGTTGCTCGCCCGCAAAATGCAAACAAATAATTTGATTTTGGGGTTGTTTTCTTGTAATCCTTTTATTCAAACAATTACTTTGGTTTCACACAAGAAATTTTTCATCTATTGTTGATAGATGAACTGGGTCAGCAGCAAATGTATTATGTGAATTTTAACCTAATGCGATTGCACCAAGCATTTTGACATTTTGTGTGTCGCTCTAAACGTTTTAAAACGGATTTCCAACAAAACATTGACATTTCTGTTGGCTCATCGTACAATCAAATGGAATATTTTTTTTTTTTTGGTTCGTTCGTTCGTTTGACAGCTAACTTCAGGTGTATTGAGAAAAGCGGCATAATTTCCACGCCAAATATTAATAAGTCAATGTGACGAAATTTCGCACAAATATAACGTAAATAAAATTTGGAAAAAAACGTTTATTGAAACGAGAGCAAATTAAAATGACATCAGCATCTGGACCAACAAATCAATCAACTCTATTGCCACTGGGTAAGTTCTATCACATTTTACATACTATGCACATGCACAAGAGAAATGCATTGTGTTTAATGTATCGCATTTTGCATTTTCAAAACGTTTACAGAGCTAGTAGATAAATGTATCGGTTCACGGATTCATATTATCATGAAAAATGACAAAGAAATGGTTGGAACGCTGCTCGGTTTTGATGATTTTGTGAATATGCTGCTAGAAGATGTCACGGAATATGAAAACACACCAGAAGGTCGACGAATCACAAAACTAGATCAAATTTTATTGAACGGGAACAATATCACGATGCTTGTGCCAGGTGGTGATATGCCAGAAAACTAGAGATTAAGTTTCCATTAAGTTTCCATTACATAAAATAAAAACCAAATAAGTAGAGAGCGCTGAAATACCTGTAGCCTTCTCGATAAATAAATCATTTTTGATAATAAACTGCAGTGATTCTGGAAATTATTGGGTGGTTTATTCAATTTATTTGAGTTATTTGTGGTAATTTACAGAAAATAAAGCGATTTTTAAATTCTTTGATTATAATTTTAAATATTTTGACAATAGTCGAATACTCAAAAATAAACTATTACTCCGAAAGAGATGTGAGAAATCGAGCAATCTCGGCAACACTAAGTATTTTGATCATTATCTCTCTGATTAAGAAATATCTGGAAAAATATGAGAAAAATGAAACAAAATTTGACTATCACAACAATTAATCATTTCACTTGAACAAACTTACATCTTCTAGTCGATTGTTGATGACATCGTCCAGTGTATTTGATGCTTGAGTGGTGGATGAGCTTGATGATGCACGAAACATGTCGATTACATCTTTTGGAATTCCATAATTATTGCGTTTACTCGGCTGAATGCCACAATCAGAACTGAGATATCGAAACTCTGGATCCTCTTCTTCTTCATCCGATGAAATTACCTTCAGTTTATTTAGTTCACATTTTAACAAACTTGATTCGTTTATCAAATCTTGTTATAAATTCAAAATTTCTTATAAATACCTCGTCATCATCCAACAAATCACTCCATTCAAAAGCCAATGACTCCGTATATTTTTCGTTAAATGGTGAAAAATCCAACAGAAAGACTTGATCTTTTGCATCTCGAACCACATCAAATACATCTATCAGCAAAAAAGTAAATCGATTAAATCCAACTAAAATATAGGAAAAATGATCCAATTGTTGCTACTTACAATCATACAATGGAAACTTGGGTTTGATGTGCTCTTTGAAAATGCTAACAATATCATTTACAATGTTTACACGTTGCGCACAAATGTAGTCATGATATTGTGGCCAATCTCTTGGTGAAATGCCAATCAATTTTTTATTTCGTACAAAGCATCGGAATTCCGTTCCCGGATGAATGTCATGCCATTTTTTAAATATCAAAAATTGATTGCACTGAATGGTTTGATTGATGCTACTGTCACTACTGTCTGTATCCGTGCTACTGGTGGCCTCAACCAATGGCTCCAAATCGAAAATGGGTAAATTGTAACATGATAAATTCTCTTTGCATGTGCCAGACGCTTTTAGCAATTGATAAATATCAGTGATATCTTTGCAACACATTGTTTGACCAGCGGTTATCCAAAATGCATCTTTTGGACTGTTCCAATTTGTCTTCACGAATACCGCTCCACCCAGACGAGACACTGCACTGGCCAATGATGCACTGAACTCCGGAAATTCGGGTTGCTATACAGAATTGCACGGAATAACACGATACCGATTTCATTTCATATTTGGTTGTAATTTAAATTCCACTTACCACAACATCAGCCTCCTCATCGTCGTCATCGTCGTCATCGTCGTCGCCTTCATTTTCATTATTATCAGTGTTTGAATCAGTCTCCCCAACAGTCAATGTGTCATGATCATCATCATTTACATAGCATTCTTTCGGTAATATTATTATTTCATCTAGTAGATACTTGACTATTTCATCTGATAATGGAATGCACACTGAATCGAGTGTAATTTTTCGAAATTTTTTATACCAATTTGTGTAGGCACATGCCCGCAAATCGATACACTCTTTAATCTCTTGATTTGTTCCGTGCATTTTTACTATTGGAACACCTTAAATGAATGCACTCTTAAAATATTCCAAGTTATCAACTCTTCAGTCCAAAAACGAAAACAGCGAAAACATAGTTAAGCTCTTTCGCTTGTCGCATGGATGATTTGACAAATTAACGCAATGGTATTTTGTAAAGCGTGCCATCTCTCGGACATTTTTACACTGTCACCGCTGCAAAACAATTTTTTATCAATTCGTTTGACATATTTCAGTATTTTCTCATAGTTCATGTGCACATGCAACTGTTTAAATATTATTTATTTGGCCTAAATGAATATGAAAATGGTTTAAATGTTTTGATTTTACTGAGAATTGAGCCAAATACCATTTTTTGAATACAATTCCTCGACCGATTTTTATGTAATACCGGTAAAACTGACAATAAAGATAAGATCACAGCGATTGTTTATATGTTTACATTTTGATAAAAACCCATTGTTATCAGTATCGAACACAACCGCAAGTGCAATCCACCTTTCAATCAGTTGAAATGGTTTTTAATTTTCTCCGATTCACTAGCAAACTATTTCAATCTCCACATTGTTTACTGAGTACATCTAAAGTAGCATTTAGTCATAGTCAAAAACTCAGTAGTCAAATAATCAATTCAAAAATGGAAAGAATTATTGCAATTGGTCAGATGCGTTCTACAAATGACAAAGCTGTCAATCGACAACAGGTTCAACAAATTGTTGAAGCGGCCACTCAGGAAAACGCTTGTGTATGTATTTGATTGTGGCTTTGAAACGATTTGAAAAGACCTTGAAAGGTCAACAAAAGCTTCAACATATGTGATGAATGTGTTGAATAAAACTGTTTGTTTCCTTTTAGTTTGTATTTTTACCAGAATGCTGTGATTATGTCGGGAAAGATCGCCATGAATCAATTGCTCTGGCCGAATCGTTAACTGGAGACACAGTCCAATTTTATCAACAATTAGCTAAAAATAAAAATGTATGGTTGTCATTGGGTGGAATCCATGAGATGATCTACGACGAAGTAAGTGGAATTTTCTGTGCAATGTAACGAAATTAACTAACAATTCATTTATTGAAATTATAGGAAAACAAACCAACCGATAAATTATACAATGCTCATGTTGTAATTAATAATACCGGTGAATTGGTTGCCGTTTATCGAAAGTTACATTTGTTTGACGTTGAAACGCCAGAGTTTAGGTTTCAGGAGTCAAGAATAGTAAAAAGTGGCGATTACCTAGTATCACCTCTAACAAATACACCACTTCAAGGTGGTCTAGGACTACAAATTGTAGGTTTATTATTTAATTTTAAAGTATTCAAATGTTTTAGCTCATTCAAGTGTTTTTTTTAAATCAAAAACAGTGTTATGATTTACGTTTTCCGGAAGCTAGTACAATATTGCGTAAAAATGGTGCTACTTATTTGACGTATCCATCAGCGTTTACCTATTCAACCGGTTTAGCACATTGGGAGTCGTTGCTACGTGCCCGTGCCATTGAAAATCAATGCTATGTCATTGCAGCAGCTCAAATTGGTTACCATAATGAAAAACGCCGGAGCTATGGACATGCAATGGTGAGAATTCCCAAATTGAAAGCCGAAGAGCTAACGATGTAAAATGTCAAAACTCGTATGAAACGCGATATTTGTGGTATTTAAAAGTTTTAAAACCATGAGTATTATTATTATGAAACATTATTGAAGAGAATTTGACAACCATTATGAGCACTTCGTAGAGAGCCTTTGGAATGATATGATTTTTGTTGTTCCGTTTCGCACTTAGATTGTAGATCCCTGGGGACGAATTGTGGCGGCATGTGATAAAGACGATTCAACAGTGCCTCAGTGCCGAACAGCAAAGATTACGATGGAACCGTTGATGGATGTTCGTAATCGATTACCTTGTTTCGAACATCGTCGTAGTGATGTTTATGCACTAGCTCCAATTCAATTGATCGCAGCCGATAAGTCAATGAACGCATCAAATTCCACTTTTGAACCATTACCAATCGAAGAGGAAGCGACACCATATTTTATATTCGAAAAATATCCCGTTCCAGAATCAACAACATTTCTGGAAACTCCGTCAAGCATTGCATTTACAAATGTTTCCTGTGTTGTTCCTGGGCGTAAGTACATATTTGAGTCTCTTTAATCAATTTAGGCAAAAATTCAAATTATTTCTGTGTTCTTTTAGATGTTCTTGTGGCAACTCGTCGATGTGTTGATCGGTTGAAAGATTTAACGCCCGAGGAAAATGTTGACTTTTTCATGACTGTTTGTAAATGTCAGCGTCTACTCGAGCAACACTATCAATCAACATCATCAACTGTGACTGTTCAGGATGGTGAATTTGCAGGACAAACCGTTAAAGTAATCAAGCAAACATTTCACTTTTCCCTTGGATAAGTTGATAATGAGATAAAAAAAATGTTTGTTTACCATTTGTCATTTAGCACGTGCATTGCCATATAATGCCCCGGAAGGCTGGTGATTTTGAGCATAATGATGAAATTTACATCGAACTCAATAGACATGATCATCCAAAAGACGGTGAAGTTCGCAGATATCGCTCGATTGAGGAACGTACTGCTGAAGCGAACGAATACCGGAAATTATTAACCAAATTCAAAAATTTATAATATTGTTGGACCTAAATGAGGATGAAAACAAATGCTTCCACTTAATTTTCGCTACTGGAATGTTTATTCGAAGTTTTATTCAAAAAAAAAAAGAGAAAACAATAAAATGAGTAAATTTTTTGTTTAATTTTTTTTTCATATGAATGTTTTGAAGGTTATTGACGTTGTTTGTGCGTGTCATAGAAAATGCTTAAATCATCATCACAATACATACATTTTGATTATACAAATATTGCATATGTTTATCATTTGAATTTGTTTTTTTTTTGCAAGCAAAATTTAATGCATATTTTAATGGATTTTTGTTTGTAAGACGATACAAAATTTGTGTTTCTACTTGTTTAACGCTTGTCGATGGCATATTTACTATAAAATCCAAAATATTTGCCCGTTTGTGTGCTTATAACTCTGTGGTCATGCGACTAGTCAGCATTTGGACACGTTTTGCATTGCATGCTTTGCATAATATGTGATCGTCAAGTGGATAACAACCTCGGCCTTCCGCTTCGCTGGACAATAGCATATCGCAATCCTTGAATTGAGATGAAAATTATGGGTATTAATATGGAATTTTTCTTGAAAATCGAAAAAAAAACGCAAAAACACACAAGCACAACGTCGATACGATACCAACTTACCTCACATTTATAACATTCAACATGAAAACTTCTGTCCAAAGCAACAACTCGAACCGTTTCATCTTCACCTGGCTCGGGCATTATTGGTAACTTGCAAACACAACAACGAGGCGCAAATTTCCTGCACAAATACAAGTGTGAATCATATCATTCAAAATAGCCGAAAAAAATGAAATGAAATGAAAATGAATAAATGCACACAGCTCTCACTAAACTTACTTATGAAAATCTTCAATGCAATGATTTTGATTGGTGGCATCAACAGTGAAAGGAACACCATCCAAACTTTTGCCACACACCACACAACAGAAGCATTTTGGATGATACGGTTTACCATTTGCACGTAGAATTCGCTCAAGAATTGGTTTAACACAAACGGAACACTTTTCAAGCGTATTCAAATAGTCTTCTTCACAGCATGGTTTTCCATCGAGCGCATAAAATGGTTTTCCTTGTAAATTAATTTGGCACTGGCAACACGTAAAACATTCAATGTGATAAATTTGCTCCATTGCTGTACAGCCCGAACCTTCTCCAATCACTTTTTTACCACACTGTACACAAATACCAAAACTCTCCGTATCCGTGCCCATATTCATTGATTGTACCAATAATTCAGTTAGCACATCAACTTCCGCCTCGCGGAAATTGTTCACTTTGCCACCACCACCACCAACACCACCAACACCACCAACACCAGGCGGCATCATTCGCTTATTGGGTGGATTTTTTGTTGGTGCTAAATGAAGATTACTACCACTAATGCTACTGTTGCTACTTCCACCGCCATTCACATAGGCCGATGATGATGAGTATGACATATAATTTGATCGATTGGACATTTGACTTGGAGGACGTGAGTTAATTGGCTCATAAATTGATTCATATGGTGATGAAATTTGTGTCTGATCCACTGACTCGGGCGTTCTTCATGAAAAAGTTGAGAAAAATACAGCTTTTGTTTGTGGTGTTGAACTCAGATGGTTTCAAAATTTAAAAAAAAAACACAAATTACCGATAAATTGGCCTTAGGCTAGACGGTTGATAGGACGCATATTGATAAATATTGGCATAAGTATGCTGTGGATGTTGCGGATGCTGCGATGTTGACGGATAAATTGGCATCGTTGGATATGGATTTTCAGTGGCTCGTCTCAGTTCGCTATACGATGAGCTCACAGGACTTGGGGGCGGTAGCAAGTCTTCGTTGTATTGGCTTTGTTGTGCATCAATATTCAATTGTAAGGGTGTCGACGACATTCGACCATGTTGATCTGCATACTTTGGTTGCATCGGACCGACCACTTTTTTGTGCATGCTCATTGCAGCTATATTTTGATATTGCTAAAATAAAAAAGATCACGTTCCATTTATTTATTGGAACAAGAATTTTAGTTTACTGATTGCAGTGTTTGTATGAATTATTCATTGAAATTAGTTGCTTTTCTAAATTAAATGTTTATACCGAACCAAAGTACAAAATTTTAACAAATTTTGTAAAATTTAAAATAAACACAAAATACACAACACCAATTTTCCTTTAAATGCACTTACATTTCGGTTGTCCATTTTCTTTTCGTTTAAAAACTCGGTATGGTCAAACAGCTATGCATTCGTTAATCTAAATATTTACACCTTATCTGCGTTAATTAGAGTTGTTCTTTCTTTTTTATCCGTTTTATGTTTCTGGTTTTCTTGTGTTTTTGTTTTTACTTTGTTGGTTTTTTTCTTTTTGGTCGGTACGAAGCTGGCTAGTTGTAATGTGGAGCAAACACACAAAACAAGTGAATATCACAAACACACTATGCAGTCGGCAGTGATTGGATATGATAATGACTGAAATGTACGATCGATTCAACAGAAGCCCATCGTCAAAAGAACATAAGAGAGACAGAGAGACAAGAAAAAGAAGAAGAAAAAAAACGTATACAAACCATTGAATACAAGCAACTCTTGAACTTGCTCTGCGGCAACAACCAACAACAACATATATGGAAATATATTGAATGTCATGCGTACGCACACGAATACATATATCCAGGTAAACGAAAAGAACAGAGAACACTGATGAGTAATCGGTGGTATACAAGAAGATTGTGACTGTGTGTGCGCACTGTGATATAAATGACCACATGAATACATGACTACTACACTGCAGTAGTAGTTGGTGCTATGATTTGTACTTGGTTTCAATACTCAGACCCGCAATGATTCATAGCATTTATGAGTCAAGATCAAAATTGTTGACACACTTTCTTAGATAGAAATATCATTACAAATGCTTACTGATTGTTTTTTTTACATTCTTAATCGGATTAAATTCTTTCGTTGCTCGAAAATGGTTTTCAAAAAAAATGTACAGTTTGACCATAATGTTTCACAGCAGATTGGATTTCAGATTTGTATATTCCGCATAATTTGCGGAACTATAAATAGCATTAATAATGATAGCATGTCCAAATTAAACAAAGTCGCTTTTATGTCGTGGCAAAAATAGTTTTTAGATTTATTTGTACTTTCGTTACTTCACGGTAAACAAAACAAAAATGAGACACACCGAATTCACATCCATTTTACTTTGCCTTCTTATGGACTTTACCGCCATAACGTGCAATAAAGGCATTTATATCGAACTTTCGTTTGCAGCCGGCATAGTTCATGTAGCGAATTTTCCCGAAAATTTCACGCTCTGCCCAACCTTGATCGTGAATTCCACCAATCGACCACATGCAACCTGTTTATGAAATAAAATTCATGAATTTATTTTCTTCTAATCTATGAGGCGCCAAAGCAATTCTCCAAATCAAAGATACATACCAACATATCCATTTGGATCTCGGCCATCGATGCTGTAATAGTCGTTTAAGTAAATGGCCGCTTCAAGTGCACTTTCTGGCGTTTCACTCCATTCCAAAATCTTTTTGGCCCAATACATACGCAAAAAGCCATGCATTTTACCTTCTTTAACCAATTGTATTTGTGCTGAATTCCATAGATCATCGTGCGTTTTTGATTCTGCCAATTCTTTTACCGAATAAATCCATTGGCGTTTATCTTTACGATGATCGTCCAATGTTTTTTGTGCCCACGATGCGCATCCTTTTATGGAATCGTAATGTTCATTAAAGAAACAGAAATTATCAGCCAATTCACGTCGAACGATTGCTTCTTCACAAAATGCTTCAACACCTTCTTTTGCTTTGCTTTTGTATTTTTGAGCTTGCAAAATACACCGTTGCGGCGCTATTTGACCTGTAACATAAAAGCCATTTAAATTTGATTTTTCTTATCGTTAATGCATATTTTAGTGTTTAAAGAAAATGTTTTAACATCTCACCGAAATGAAACCATGGCGAAAGATCTGATAGATATTTAAGCGTTGGATCATTTCGTTTGGTGGAATAATCTCTGATGCGTTTTAAACAGAACGTTTCCAATTGCTTAACAGCACCTTTATAGCCAGGTGTAGCCCATGTTATTTCTGGTAGTTCATCGATTTGTACATGTTTCCAACAACCAACCCAATCCGGTTTTGTAATATTTTTCAATTCACTTTTGTACGGATGCTTGACCAATGGTGGAAATTCCGTTAGATATTGTGGCAATTTGCTGACAATTTTATTTCGAATTGTACGTGCGGCATACTCTTGTTTATCGGATGCCACCCAAACGGGAACAATATTATGTGCATCAACTTGAATCACAGGTATATCGGCTGGGACGTCTTTCTTCAAATTGTCCACCCAACCCATTGGCACACGCAACGGACAAAAATCACAAACAACCGCTCCCATTGAATGTTTACGGACAAATTTTGGCACTTCCGTGCCACCATCACCATAAAACAAATGAAATGAGATATTCAATGTGTTGCATTCTTCTTCGATTTCTTGTAAACCTTTCACCAGAAATTTGTAATGACGCGTATTGGCATCGAGAAATTTCGGTAGCAAACAATAACAAACATGAAGCGGAACTTCATTTTTTAGTGCCAATTTTTGTGCAAACAAAAATGCCCAATTGTCCTGTACACGTTGATCACGAAACATCCAATAAATGATGCCATTTGATTTTGATTTTACTTCAGATTGATTGTTTAAAATACGCGCACGAGTCTTTGCAAATTTAAATTCCAAAATATTTTTCGCCGTTTTCTTACGATCTTCGATGAATTGGCTCACAAATCCCGAATTTTCGATTGATTTTGATGTTTCGGACACTGGTTCGCTGGATCCATCCTCTTTTTTGAGCTTTTTTGCTGGCGGTGCCATTGTTTGTTTGAAATTTACGAACAAAGACGCTGACTTTGGCGCTTCTATTTTACAGAGAACACTTCGTTTGAATAAATTTAATCTATGATAGAGAAATACAGTTGATAGAAAATGCATCACTTCTATTACTATTCTAATAAATATATTGACATTTATTTTGTTGCCAGAGCAATACTGTTGTTTTTCGTGTGCTTTCAAAATCTAATACGTTTTCATTGGATATTGGATATATAAATTTCATATAATTTATTTTCATTTCAAAATTATCAAACTACATCGTCAGATTCCTGAGAATTCCGTAAAAATCTGTAAAAAGCATTGAAATGGTCACATTTTTCTGTTTAAATTCAATTTTATGATTCGCGCGTATAAAACCAAAGTCATAGAAGAATAATCTAGTCCATAATTTCTACTACAATAATCGGAAATATTTTGACAGCTGAAAAACATCCATTCCCGCCAATAATATTTAACTTTAACCAAACACCGAATGTAAATAGCAATTCGTTTGTATTATTTGGTTCAAATTGTTGGATAGATTTCAATTGATTTTTTAAAAAAATGGTGGATAAAATTCAAGATCTCAATTTGCCAGCTACAGTTGTGACACGGCTGATCAAGGAATCTTTGCCCGATGGGATTAATATTGGAAAAGAGGCACGATCTGCAATCATGAGAGCCGCATCAATTTTCAGTATGTTTATTTTAACCGGCAATTATGAAGTGATTGGTTCATAAAAATTAAAATCATTTCATTGCTTAATTTATTTATATTTTTTTAGTCATTTACCTGACATCATCAACATCAGCAGCCGCAAAAAAACAGAAGCATAAATCATTGTCTTCAGATAATGTATTTTCGGCATTGGAAGAGATCGAATTTGAAAGTTTTATTGAACCATTACGCGATGCACTTGAGGCATTTCGGAAGGCAAACAATGAGAAAAAATCCAACAAAGCTAATGACAACAAAACTGGCAATGCACCCGCAACAAATACAAATGATGAAGACATCGATGAAGATATGAACGAGTCTGCAATACAAGAGTCAATCAATGGCACCGAATAACACCTTCTCCAGATGGAATTTCAATTATAAATTTGTTAAATATTATTAAGGAGTTTTTAGAGATAATTGCAAAAGAAATGTTCCACTTTTGAAAAAAAGACTAAATAAATAATTAATTATAGTCGTTTTTGTAAGTAAATCCATTATTGTTTTGTATGTCAAGTTGTCAAGTGCTTATGTTGAACTTTCGTTTACTGTCGGCATAATTCATATAGCGAATTTTCCCGAACATTTCACGCTCTTCCCAGTCAACACATTTTCTAATCAAAGATTTACATACCAACATATCCAATGGATTTTATCTATTTGGATCTCGGCCATCAATGCTATAGTAGTCGTTTGGGGAAATGGCTGCCTTTCTGGCGAATCACTCTATTCAAAAATCTTTTTGGCTCAATACGTTCACAAAATTTCATGAGTCATGAGTTGACCGAAATGCGTTTAAAATGGATTTTAGTAAGTCAAACTGATTTGAATAATAACAAATCAAATGAAAAACCTTTTGGTGCGGTAAAAACTCGTGTCGCAAGCGAAAGCGATACACATTTTGTGAAGACTTGTTTAAATATTAGTTATCACATTTTCATAAAATATCCAGTTTTGGAGCTTTCAAATCAATTTTATTGTAAAACATGCTTTCAAAATGCATTGAAATATGAAAGAAAATTGTCTATTTTAAATCAGATAGCTTTGAAACTGTAATTTGAATGCATTTTTGCTTAAAGTTTGAGCATAATTTGAGGGAAAAGTCCATTTTTGGCCGTTTTTAGGGTGTATTTTTACTCTAGACCTTAATAACTCGAAAAAACGAATTTTCCCAGATATAACGAATATGCAGCATTTTTCACTCATTATTACCTTAGAATCGTGGAAGGAAATTTTGAGATAGAGGGCGTTGTGTGTCAGTCCGATTAGCAACTTTTTTTTACTGAGATGCAGTTTGAATGCTGACCTCAATACCTTTCAAATGATATCCATATCGTTTCTGTATGTGTTGTGGTTGAGGCACAGTGACCGTTGGGAGGGGGGCCAGTTTTTCAAGTTCGAAGGCATAGGGGTCCACAGATCGAAACAGTTTAGAACAACAATTTCTTAGTTTTACCATCTTACTAACTTCCGTGAGTTTCGGCGATATCGATTCAATGTATTTCATATTTCATATAAAAGTATCCGCGCAAGAAAACAAAATAAAGCATTCCATTGCGTCAAGTTGGCAACACATAAGTAATAATACAGATGAATAAAACACACTGTTGATCGAAAAGAGCATATTTGTACACACACAGTTCGCCACTAAATGCTTTGCATGTTACAACAAGCAGATGTGTGCGCTGTAAGATGGTATCAACAAACTCTAGAATGCTATAGCATCAACAGCTCAGCGGTGAACATTTATGTGTTTATAAATACACACACAGCTCGCTCCTTGCAGTTGTGTTTCGACTATGCTTGCTGTTCCTTTGTATACAAACGAATACAAACATCGCTATGTGTTGGTTTCAAAAGCACAGTATTGCCAACAAAGATACTTTTATATGAAATACGAAATACATACGCCCCTTTTCATCATTATCGAGGGGGTGGGGGTAAAATTTTGATAATGTCATAACTTTTGACCGGGTCGGATTGTCGACCCTTTATGGTGGAAAAACTGATATTTTCGTCACTTTTTCAAACCTTCATATCAAAGATCATCGGAGGTCAAATTGCAAGTTTTTATACTCTTTTCGCCTCTACTTTCCAAGACCTTTCCAATGATACTCAGCTCATTTTGATCGGTAATATGGTTTAAAAGTTCGAAATTTCGTGTATATATAGGCGTGTGGCATTGCACTAATATGCAAGAGCATAGTAATTGCTTGCGTCACTTTTTGGGCGTGTTTGCACTTTTTATTTAACTTCGTTCGAATTAACACTAAGCGATCGCATGGAAATAGCGACAAATGTTATTTGAATTGATTATTTTTCAAATGAACATAAAATCTTGTGGTGAAACGTCATTTCCCTATAAGTTTTTTTTTAGTAGAAAACCCTGCAAAAAAATTGGATTTTCAACTTAAACCAAAAAACAACAATCGTAGTTAGTTATCAGAACAAAATATCACCAAAAATTTATTCCTTGATAAAAGTGGGTATCTCTTAAATCTTAAATTGAAAATCGATCGATTATTATTATTATTTCAGATTATTCATGATATGAGATTATTTAGGCAGTTGATAAACACCAGCAGCAAAAATGAGCGCATGTTCTCGTACTTTGCGCTGTAGAAAATTCTTTAATTCCTCCTGTGAGAATTCAACGCCAGGCCCATGCGAAGCAAACATCCGAAGCATTTGATGAATTCGTTCCAGTGGCATTGAATTGAGATTGGTTAACATGCCAACAATATACGACCAAAACACTTGTAGTTCTTCTTCTCGCTGATCATTTGCAGATGCCATCGCACTTTCATTTTCATCGTCGTCGACTTGTTCTGAATGTAAAATACGTTATTTAATTCATCGAGTGTGCGAAACGAATCATTTGGAATGATAAATTGATATTGAAATGGAAATGGAAATGGATTGGCTTGAGAATTACCTGACTCTTGTCTTGGGTGTTGCTCAATATTCTCAATCAAAGTGAATTGATCATTTGACGTTTCATCAATCAATCCCTGTGCTTGCCAATAAGCTATCTTCTTTCGAACGACCGATGCTGGAACTTGAATTTTCTGACTTAAATCTTCCAATCGCCATGAACCTTAATCAGATTAAAAGATGCAATTGTAAGTGTGTTGCTATCCAAAATCAAACAAATGTTTAAAAAATTACTTTTTTTCTGAAATTCATATATGATAACTGCGTGGATGGGTGAAACAGATAATTCCAATTTCTTGTTTCCAACCTCAATTTCGAGCTCAACACGTCCGATAAATGGTCGCCAAAATAGTGTTCGATTCCCTTTGTATGCTTCATACGATTTCGTATAACAATCGAATACTTTTTTCAATTCTTCCGGCAGTTCAATCGTATCATTCTTAAACGATGGCCAAAACTGTGATGATAGTATCAGCGATGACAATGGGAACATTTCAACTGGAAAACCAAATTAAATCAAATATCAATAATCAAAATCGATTAGCATAAAATTAGATATCAATATCGTACCATTTTCTGGTGTTTCAATGGTTGTTTGTATGTGTGAATTGATTCGCTTGGAATCGGTAATATCTTTCAGCATAACTTGGCACGTGTGCAACATTGTTTCATCGAATCTAAGTGTAAGTAATTCCAAATTACGAATTTCACGGTCCAAATTGAAATCCAGTTGTGACAATAAGCGATCAGCAAGTAAACTTCGGTATTCATTGACGAAAATTTCCTTACTCCCATAAATATCAACAACCATTGAAATAATGTCAGCAGATCGGCTGGTTGGTTTTTGATTTTCTACAAATAGATCGCAATATATTAAAATTTCAATTTCACTGAAATCGAAGCATGAGCATTGACATTACTGGTACTTGCGTCAATTGGATCTGGCATCCAATTTTCCCAATCTTCATTTTGGCTTGACAAATTTTCCACATATGTTTCACTTCTGGCCAATTCTCCAGCTAAATCGGTGGGACCATCGTCGGTGAGTGCAGATGCAACGCATCGTACTGTATCTTGCCGAGATCGCATATATTGTTTAACCGGTTCGGTAATCGTTTCCAGTAAAACGCCAGTACTATCCAAATGTCGAATTGTTTTAATCGCCGCCACGTATCCAGTTAGTATATCACGGGTATTGACACCAGGATGTAGAAGACGCTTCTCTAGCACATCTTTCAATGATTTAACTAGATACACACGCAAATCAATCTTATCTAAACAGATCTTTAAGTCATCTATTGCTGGCTTTGAATCAGGAAAATCTATACCACAAATTAAAATGCAAATATCAGTTCTCGATTCATTTATACAATTAGTAGACAAATAGTTACCTATGATGACGGTGAAAAACTGATCAATTATGATATGTGCATATGTTTCATACAAATAATATTCCAATTTAACACGGAATTCTTTCAGCACATCTTTGACACGAGCATTATGCGCTTCAATTTTCAACGAGCCTTGATTGTATATGCGAGTCAACCAGTTCAAAACTACTGTGTCGAGCCACTGAAACACGAATTTATGTAATATTATTGAATGTGACTGTGCATTGAATATGAATTACCTGTAGCAAAGCATTGACATGTGATGTATCCAAAATGCCTTTGCAAGTATCTTGTACGTGTGTATCGATGCGCTCCTGTATAAGATTGGTGAGTGTAAAACCAGCCAATCGATCCAGCAGATCCATTTCATATAAATATTGATTGGTTTTATTGAAACCGACCACCAACTCCTGACATCGGCAATTGTCGGTTTCTTTATTGCAACCGCTACACTTCACTTCGTCCATCATTTCAACGTCTGTTTTATAAAGCACAGATAAAATTATAATTTGAATGAGTTAAAAATGTATTTACAAACAGTAAATTTACCAGTATCTTCGTGACTATTTGCGAATACTGTAAATGACACGTGATAAAATGAATGGACAATTTTTGTGAAATTGGCCGGTAGCTGTGAAAGTAAATCAATTTTCAACATATTTTTAAACACTTCCAATTCGTGTCGATCCCGATAAACGGCATTGTTGAATTTACAGAGCATTTTCATTGGACGAACACGTTCTAAAATTCGATGAAATTTCTTATACTCTTGATGCAATTCATAGATGCTCAATTGAAATTGATAAAAGCCATTTTCGGTGTCGTTGCCGGAACCAAAATATTTCCAAAATTTCGGAACAATTTGATGACGCAGCACATAATCGATATTCAACCAAATGGTTTCGTAAATATTTTCAGCAATATCCAGACGAATCCATTCGTCAATAATAAATCTTAAATCGGATTCCGACACATCGTTTGAGTCCTGCAACTGAATACCGGTCATATTTAGTTAGCATCTTTGTTCAATAATTCAATCAAAACAAAAATTGATATGATACGTTTTGGTTGTGAAAAGAGAGAAAACATTGATGGCTTACACTATTTTCCAAAATTGGAAATACTTTCACTGAACGCTCCCAAATATATTCCAAATTGGCCATCGAAATGAAAAATGATTGGCGAGTAAATTTTGATGTTTTGTTTTGTTTGATATCATCAACTGACATTTGAACACAGCAATAGTGTCAGTCAAATGTTTGCAAACATTTACCTAACCTCAATTTGAGATCGATCTATCTATCGATAGACAAAGTCAAGAATTCAATTCATTGATTGATGATTTGATTGCATGACACAAATTGTTCATTTAAACAAATATCCCTATTTAATTAAAGTGGCTTTCGTTAGTAAAATTAATTGTTAGTTGTCGTGTTTCAAAGGCTCTGTCTCATACTGTCTCAATCATGTTGATGATTTAAAATGCCGCTATTGAATCTGCCCAAATCAATTCATTTGTTGAGGAAAGTGGACCGTTCTTCACATGCATAAAAGAGAACGTACACAGACACTCATGTGGTTCCTAGAACCATTCACTCACCTTTTCCAATTTTACCAAATCTTCATATTTTTTTTAGATTTGAGTGAAACGTTTAAGTTTCGAAAGATTCAACCATCAAATTTGATTTAAAAGTTCACACATAAATCAGATGATTTAATTGGTAATGAAAATATTTTAAAGCAATGCATTGTGTGATTGGAAATCATTTATAAAAATGATGTTGTTTGTTAAAATTTTGTTGTTTTTAAAACACAAAAATGTTGTTTTTAAAACACATTATTAAAATGTGCAAGTCTCAGCACAGGTTAACAAAAGGTCATGTGTGAAAAGCATCTAGATTAGAACTAAACCATAATATTAAATTATTAGAATATCAAATGACAAATAATGCGCAGTCCTATGTTTTTTTTTTACAATTATGAGTTGTTTATTCAGTACTTTATTGGATCAAGATCTTTTTATTTAAAAAAAAAAAGAGCAAAAAGCCGAAACATCTTTGATGTATGAATTACAATTGGAAATAAATTGATATTGTTGGTGTTGTTTTTTTTTTCGTTTTTTTGATCTTCAAACAAGTTTTTTTTTAGTTTTAACATTGATGCAAACTGCAGATCTCTCATACAGCTCGCTCACAGGAATCAAAACGATGAATGTTAACAGTTGGTATTCTATTGCTGGATTTATTCATAAACCCAGTTAACGCTGGCTGGTGTCCATGAGACCAATTCTTTGTCTTCGAACCACAATGCGATTTCTTTGTTGGCTGATTCAACGGCATCTGAACCGTGAATGATGTTACGGCCAACTTGAACGCATAAATCACCACGAATGGTACCTGGCAATGAGTCAGCTGGATTGGTTGCACCCAACATTTGACGGCCTGTTTTAACGGCATTCAAACCTTCCCAAACCATTGGAACAACTGGTCCGGAGCTCATGTATTTAACCAATCCTGGGAAGAATGGACGGGCTGACAAATCGGCATAATGTTTTTCCAACAATTCTTGTTGGGCCTGATGAAAAATGAAACAACGGTACGAAAAAAAAAGTTTGGTTAGAATTGATGATTTTCATATGATTTTATCACGCGAAAATAACAAACGTTATTCGTTTTTTTTTCTCTTTCGAATGACAAATTAAAAATAACACTTTCTCCAATTGAAATGAATTTAAACAAAGAACGGTTACATGTTAAAATGTACATTTGCACATGTGGCACAGCCAATAAATGTCCCAAATCAAAACGACAGTAAAATGTAATGCGAAAAAATGTTGAATTTTTGAATTTACTTACCCACATGAATTTCATGGCAACCAATTTGAAGCCTTTGGCTTCAAAACGTTTGATGATTTCACCAACAATTCCACGTTGGACACCATCTGGTTTAATCATGATAAAAGTACGTTCTTGGTTGCCGGCCATTGTTCTTGCTATATATGAGAGAAATGCCAATAAAGTACAGATCATCAGACGAGTACACAACTTGGAATGATGGCGATTTAAAATTCAGTTTGGCTCAAAGGGTCTGTATGTTTCATCGCAATCACCAGTGCGCGATCGGTGTGTATATGCACGTTTGCCGGTGTATGCGTACCAATGTTACATAAGCGCTACAAGTACGAACAATCCAAATTCAAGACGAATAGTTCGCAATTTTAGTGGCGCTGATTGTATTTATGCAATACGTAAAAACTATAAATTCGAATACCAAAATTATGATGGCGAAAAGTTACATTTTAATTGAAGCGTATTTAGTTATCGTATGCCAAATAATGCCAATATTAATGCTAAATGAATATAATAGTTGGCTAATAATGTAATAACCAAAATGAAATTTAAATTTTAGCGCCAATCGTTGAATGTTGAAAGGCTGAGTGTTTTGTGTCAAATTTGTTGTGTGAGCCAATTGGTGCGGCCATCTTGGTGTTTTCAACGTTTCCGAGTATCCGGCATAGAGTGGCTTATAGGAAAATTACTGAGACTCTCACATACATAGGCACAAAGTGGTGACGCACATCTACACACATGTTTGACTGCAGAAAACCAACGCAAACGATATAAAGCAAGATGACGATGAAAAAAAAAAACCAACATATATGAATTCAAAGATATAATCATATGCAGGAAAATGTCATTTTTTCTACCATTAGATCCAATAAAATTATTATTCGCTTCAGAGCTCAGTAATAGTTATTCAAAAACGACATAATATTTCAATGTTATATTGAAAATTAACAACGAAAATAAAAAAAAAAACACGTAGGAAGAACAAACAAATGTATCTACATATACAATGAATGAAAAATGTGGACAAGCAAATCATACACACACTAACAAAGCCACGCACGCATACATACACACACACACGCGCCTGCAAATATATGATCAATTTTGTGAGTGAATACCGAGACGGAGCGAGGAAGTGTAAGACGACGCACAGTATTAAAACAACAAAAGAGAGAAAAAACAGCGTATTAAAGAAAGAAATAAAAAAAAGAGTTTACCGTCTTCATTTGGCATTGAAGGCAAAAAAATTGCACACAAGCACAGAATAAATGCTAACACATTCATCATAGCGATTACTAGAAGCGACGAGTTACAATTAAATTTGCTGTGTAAAATCATTCGCGTTCAATGAATGTTGAATTTGATTTAATATACGCGATAAAATAAGTTAATTTCGAAAACAAAGTGCAACTCAGCAAGCGCATTTAATGTTAAATTGTTAGTTTAAACAAAAAGAAAAATAGTGAAAAAAAGGAGAAATCAAACGAATCAGTAAGTTCGATTCTTTTTCTGGTGTCACATTACAAACTAGTGGTAAATCTAATATCACGAAACACACATTAGTACGCGGTACTCAATCGACGACTAAATAAACTAGCAGAAGAGTTATTTTTTTGTTGTTGTTGGAGTTTGAAATAAACGTAGAAGACAGCGATAAACGGTGAAAAAAAATAAAGTGAGTGAGAAAACAAAATAGCAAATGATGCAAGGACAACAGCCAGTCATACGGCAGGCAGACCAACAAATTTTACAGCAACCAGCCAGCATTGTAATCAAAATGACTGATGGTATCCAACAAATCACACCAGTCGGTAAGTGTATGACCTTTCTTTTGGGCACAAATCATTTGATTTTTTTTTGTTTTTTTCAAAAAAAAGCACTAGTTGAGAAATGTGCTTTTATCGATTTAGTATTTGTCTTAGGCGTGATTTCAATCAAAAATTGATTTGAGACCAAAATTCGCAAATATTCATAACAACTCACGTTACATAGTGTACTCGATACACAAATAAAGTGTACAAAATATCACGATTGTATTAATCGTTGATGAATATACAATGCAGCTATGTAATAGGCGGAAAATTTTCCGATGACTTTTTATTTGAGACTAAAATGTCGGCATTTTTGTTGTTGTTTCGTTTTTTTTTGCGTTGTTGTTACGTCATTTATGAGAACAACACACATTTTCACTTGATTGTTCGTCATATTCTGTCAACATGATTTAATTAGAATAGCAATGTGTATATATAGCTGTACAGCTGACTAAACAAAAACGAAATTTTCCATGCCAAAAATCTCGTTGACTTGGCTCGATATTTATCGAAAGCAATGAATTTGAATGAACGCATTTCGATGAATAGACACATTTTTTGTTGCTTTTTTCTTTTGTTCAACCAAAACTTCTGTCAATCCGAATATAGAGTACTCTACCAATATTATTATCGAAACGAATATTCATCTAGACAGTACATCAAAAAATATAAATAAATGAATTAATATCAACAACGTTGACTCAGTCACGTAAAAAAGATATTATAAACATTGGCAACGTGATTGTCTTAATCGCGTCATTTCGATTGTCGATGCTATTTTATGGAAAAATTTCGCCGCAAATCATGGAAAATTTTTGATGTTTACAATTATCGAATGTCTTCATGATGCGATTTCGAATTGTTTTGTTTCTTTCTTTTTTTTCTTGCGTTTGTTTACTGACAGCGCAATCTCATAATTTCCATTACAAACGAACCATAGCAATGTACTAGATATTTTTTTCTGAACATTTTGTTTTTTGTTTTTTGTTTTTTTTTAAATTTCAACAGGTCTATTGGAACTTGCGCACCGAGAATACCAAGCGGTAGACTATGAAAATGCTGAGCGGCATTGCATGCAATTATGGCGGCAAGACAGCAGCAATACTGGTGTTTTATTGCTACTTTCATCCATACACTTCCAATGCCGTCGATTTGACAAGTCAGCTCACTTCTCAACGCTGGCCATTAAACAAAATCCACTTCTTGCCGAAGCCTACAGGTAAATTTAAACGCTGATCACCATATCTGATCCAGTAGCCACACTTTATGAGTCTTTGGCATAGCATTCAATCGAATTTGAAACATGTTAAATATTTGGCAAATGCAAAAATTGAAAATTGAAAAAAAAAACAAAAAATGATGGAGAAACTCTCAACAATTCCCAAAATCAAAAATGACATACTGAGGGGAAATTTTACGAATGTGAAATGTGAATAAAATGACAGCCATATCACATTCGAAAGGTTTCCCTTTTGTTTCGTAATACAAACGACTGGAGAAAAATGTTCTATCTAAAAGTTAAAAAAAAAAACAAACAAAACACGAAAACACAAAATTGATTGGCAGCAGGAACAAAATGTTCAAATTGGAAATATTCGGTTTATTTGGCATATTCATTCAACAAATGTTCAAATTTAAAACACAATTTTTTCTTTATTTGGCGAAAAAAAAAACATACAAACAAACAAACCGTTTGATACATTTTTCTTTATTCTGAGTTTTATCGTTCACCAGATTCGATTGTAAATTTATCTGTACCGTTGAATCAAACAGCGTGTTAACACATTAATATGTTTATGTCTGTAAATATATAGCAATTTGGGCAATGTATACAAGGAACGTGGACAATTGCAAGAAGCATTGGAGAATTATCGTCATGCGGTTCGACTCAAGCCCGATTTTATTGATGGATACATCAATTTGGCAGCAGCATTAGTTGCAGCCCGTGACATGGAACAAGCAGGTCAGTTTTTATTCGAAATTTCCTTGAAATATTTTATTAGATTGATAAAAATCGAGTGATTGATAAATAATAATATAATCATTATATTTTAATTACAGTACAAGCATATGTAACTGCTTTACAGTACAATCCGGTAAGGTTCATTTGAATTTTGTAGATTTATTCAAATTTAGAGATGAGTGATACATTAGGTGCTTTCGACAGAAAGTACGAGAACAGAATCATCCTATCTCAATTATTAAGCGCTAATTTTCTCGATCATTTGACAAGTGAACGATTAAGAATACAGATTTTGGCGTTTGTCGAAAGCATCTAAATTGAATCTTTCAGCATTCATATTCATATTCATATTCATATTCATGTTCAACGATCATGCTAACAAAAATGTGATCTCCACCAACTAACTCTTCAAAACCGATTTTATTTTTGCTATTTCCACACAGGATTTATATTGTGTACGCAGTGATCTGGGAAATTTATTAAAAGCATTGGGACGATTGGACGAGGCAAAGGTATGAAAATCAAAAGACATTTGCAATTTTAAAAACGAAATTATTATGCAACAATAAATTTGGCGACAAAACAAAACAAAAACAAAACAAAATATAATCGATTCAATTCGAATTGGCTCAATTGTGATTAGTCAGATGTTTATTTCAAAATTGTTTTTTATACAAAAGATTTTAACATTTTTCCACCAAGCCTATAATAAACCCAAAAAACGAATCAATATACATTTATTGAGTCAATTGAAATGATTCGATGAATGCTTTATGATGTGTGATTGTGGATTTTGTTGAATGTGTCTGTTCGATCAACTCATATCAATATCCACTGAAAGAGGACACAAAAAGGAATTTAGCGATAATTTTTGTTTACCAATCGAAAACACAAAATCGTCTTGGGTGCTCATATCATTTTTTGTCTTTCTCTCTTCCCTGTCGTTCGCTCCCCCTCTCTGTCTCTTTGTCACATTCACACACACTTTTCATACGGCTGAAAATGCGTAATTAGATTTATATTGCTGTCTCCTCATTGATGCGTACGTTTTATTTCGATCATAATTTTTGAAAAACCAAACATAAAGTGGATTTCATTCACCAATGAATTTATGTATATCCTTTGACTATTGATCAATATTATGGTATGCGTAAATGGCGTTGCAATTGCAAATTTTTTCCTTAAAATACCAATCAAACCGTCAAATGTTATACATTTTTATTGAACGATTTTAGTGGTTGGTTGAATTTTGTGCGTAGTATTCATGAATATTAGTTGGCGTAAATATATCTAGTTTTGCGTTTTGATTTCTTGTTTAGATTCAGGAAATATTTGTATTGTTAAAAACGAATATAAAGCGAACAGTTGGACGCTACTTGGACGAAACAACTCACGAGATTTAGTTCCTGTGTTTGTGTGTGTTTAGAACACACACAAAAAGCCGATGACTTTGTGTCATACGCCTAGGGTGTCTGTTGCGCAGGGAATTCATAGCATTTTTCGTTTCACAATAAATCATCAATCAAAAACGCAAATTGTTTTTATTCCAAGCGATCTTGTGTTAAGCAAAAATTAATGCACAACAAATCGGAAAACTAGCTTCGTGTGAGAAAATCGTTGATGTCTATTCTAGTTGATGGCAATAGAATTTTTGGCGATTACATTGAAATACAATATTTTTGAATCGAGTAGCATTTCATGCGTGTAAACAAGAGCAATGCAATGAATAGAAGATACAAATTAACGATTTTCCCACAAGTAGTGAGAACGAGTTACAGCAGGCATATTCGATTTGGTTGATTGAATTACATCATTTTTGGTATTTGGAGGAAAAAAAAACTTAAATTTTTTGTTCGGCTATCAAATTCAAATGCTATTTTAAAAAATTAAAATTGAACATTTTATTATTCACCAGATTAAAGCAAATGCAATCAATCCATTTGCCAGAAATGATGGCAATAATTTGAATGATTGTGCAATGAATGTGCGTTTCTATGTATACATTTATATATATTTATATTTTTGTTTATCAAATGACATTTTTTTGCAGCTAAAACATTTTTGTATCCTCTCTCACTTATCAAATTTATTATTATTCTTAAATAAAATGATTTCAGTGGATCACATTCGTCACATACATTTAATAGGGATAGAAAATTATTAAATGACTGAATCTTTCTTTTATAAATACAAACCAAAAAAAAAATCAAAACCAAATCAATCGCAAATCGAAATGTGAGCAAAAATGAGTTGCAAATCAGCATACACAATTGCAAATACCGAAATGAATGATTTTCGCCCTCCCAAAAAACCGAAAACAAAAATTAAACACTCACACACACATACACAGACACAAAAAATGCAATGCAAATAAAATTCCAAACAGCCATTGCGTCCCGGATTTAGAAACTGAAAAATAAATAGAAAAATAGCGGTTTAATATGTTCAATAATCTGTACCAGTTCAGGTAAAGTAATGTGGATACTAAATGACAACTTATTCACAAATCAAAACAATATTTACAAACCAAAAAAAAACCAAAAAAAAAAAATGAATCATTTCCAATAGATTAATCAAAAGAATTAAATTAGTAGATTTAGCAAATACGATTTTGTTCATGAGAAAAGGTGCGTGGATTTTACGTAAATTTTTGTTGTCAATCCAGTCAATCCAACACATTTCTAATGCTCGATTGTGCGTTTCTAATTTTCAACATTTCTGACGGATTTGTTTTTCGCCGTCAACGAAATCAAATATTTTCCACCATTCAATACGGATATTCTTTTTGTTTTGTTGTAAAAAAAAAATTGAATCAAATATTCTTCTTATATGCTGTTTAAAGTTGAATTTTCACGAGGAGCATTCAAAACGATCGAATGTTCGGCTAACATTGAAAGAAACGAATCAGTCAATTACGTAAAATCGGTCCATATCCACTTTCGAATTCGTATTTCGTGTTGTTTTTTTTTTCGTAACAAATATATTTGTTCAATCACAAATTCCATTCTGTTTAATTCTACATTTTGGCAGTTGTGCGCACATGATTTGGCATCGAACAATGGTTTAACCTGGATATTAAAATTATATTTGTTGACGACAATTATCTTTAATTTTAGAATTTTTATTCTTGGCGTAAATTTGCATACCATATTTAACTGAACGGCTTTGAATTTCCAATCTCAAATCGAATGGGCTCATTAAAAAAATTTGAAAAAGAGATTTGCTGATTTTGGAATTTATGGAAAATGCGTCCATTCAAATTCAAAGCAAATCAAGTCATTTTGGTTCGATAAAGAACGTGACACAAATATTTAGCAATTTTTTCAATTTGTTGTATAATCTCAAGCTATTAGAGCATTGGTTCGATTGGAAACGGTAGCTAAAGGTAGATGTGGGTATTTTGTGCGTAAATATCTTTAAACAAATGTTGCAGTAAATGGTTTTTATTTTGGCGTAATTTGTTTTCAGCATCATCCATAAATGGCAAAATAGGAGAGCGTTTTCATCTGTCAAAAATACATTTGCAAGTAGATATCACTTGAGTATTAAGTGATATCTACTTTTTTGTGCGTAAAATGCCTTTTTTTTTCTTTATTATACAATTTTGACGTTATATATTCTATTGAAAGTGTGATTCCATCTAATGATTTACGGGATTTATATGGTTTTTTGTTGACATCAAATAGAAAATCTGTCACTTTGACACATTTTTTTTTGGCTGGAATCAATGAAACGATTCCATAAGCATTTGATTAGTTTTTCATTCGTTTGTATATATAAAATACACACTTTCGATAAAATATACGCAAAGCATTTTTGTTGCTTTATAAGATTCTTTTTTGTTTCGCTAGGCTCTGTAAAATGTTTTTTCAAATGATATGTGTGGAGCAAAAAAGTGAACACAATTTCAAGATAAAATGACAACAACAACAAACAAAAAAAAAAAAAATTAAAAAAGCAAAACTCAACACAGAACCAAAGCAAATGAAGTATGAAGTCAAAATTTTGATTTCACAGCATTTGTAGTCCAAACTACAAATCGAAGCGCAATTTTTTTCTCTTCTAAAATTCACCTTCTTCTTTCTTAATGCAACAGATTTCAATTGCTTCTTTTTCATACATGTTAAGTTATACGTTCATTTTGTTAACGCAGCTTTTTCTTTTGTTCTCTTTTAAATCCATTCGTCGATGATCAACCATTTGCTTTGCAAAATTGGTTGCGCTCCTTTTTAATAAAAAAACAAACAAACCAAACCAAAACAAAACAAAACAAAACAAACCAACACAAAATGCAGGCGTGCTACTTGAAAGCGATTGAAACACGCCCTGACTTTGCCGTTGCATGGAGCAATTTGGGCTGTGTGTTCAATGCACAAGGTGAAATTTGGTTGGCAATACATCATTTTGAAAAAGCAGTCACACTTGATCCCAACTTTTTGGACGCGTACATCAATTTGGGAAATGTGCTGAAAGAAGCCCGCATTTTTGATCGGTAAGTTTTTTTTATTTATTTCTACTATTTCATTATACAAATTCAACTGATTGGCGTTTATTTGTTTAAATATGGTATCGAATGAATTTTCATTTCATAAATGGTATTGATTATAGTGCACATTTGACAATTCAAATGTCGTGTATCGAAATATTAAAACTATATAGAAAACAATTCTAATGCTGGAATCCCATGAGCTCTTTTCCCTTTATCACGATAAACATCTGGACATTCAAATGGTCAAAAGATCGTTTTTAGTGGACCAAATTGTTGTTGTTGCATTCTTTGGGAAGAAGGTCCATGCATTCCACATCCACTTTCGTTTCGTGGTTTTTTCTTGAAATTTCTCATTGAAATTAAAGTCCCTTGCGTTTTGAAATCGGTGGATTCATTCAATCCCAAGGGGCAACTTTAATTTATTCGTTAGTATTTGATAGATGTCATGAATCCAAACGCGTGTGATAAATGATGCGTTCAAATCTCACAAATCTATCATTGTATTTAAAGGACACTAAGGTCTACGACTAATTGACTGAATTATTTGAGGATTGATTTTAATTGAACAATCAGTTTAAAAGTGAGCAACGCCAATATTCAATAGTCTCCTGAAGTGAACTTTTTATTTTTCTGTTTCAATTTATCTCCATTAGAAATCATTTATTGGAATTTGTATTTTTTTTTTCTATCCCTTGAAAGAAAATTGTACAAATATCAAGCTAACGATTTAACGTTTTTTTAAAACAATTTTACATGAAAACGGGACGCTATAGTCTCTTGATAATATCCTAACAATGTGAAAGTGGATTCAATGTTCTTCGTTTTTTTATACCATTTGAAATTTGTTTGAAGTGGTTCATATTTCATGGAATAGCTTATGTTCGAAAAAAGAAAAGTACTAACGACAAAAAAAGTAAATGGGAAATCGAGAAGAACCATATCAGCAGCAGCAGCAAAAAAAAAAATTGAATGATTGAATCGGTTTTTGGGATAATGAGGGCTGGCTAAATGATAGCGTTCACCGAACTTTTTTCTTGATTTATAGATCTTTTGGCAAACGTTAGCAACGCCAAGAGTTTTCGGAAATTATTATGGAGAGAGAAATTTGCCTAAAATACAATTGATTTCACCCAGCTGTAGCCTCATTATTTCTTTTACTCTGGATGTAACATTAAACCGGAAAATGGATGAAAACAAAAAATGCTGTATTAAACGAAAACCAAACGTCACTTGTTCATATAATGTGGACACTATTCAATGTATTTTATTTTGGTATGTTGTGTGAGCGTTATAAAATGCGAATATTGTTGGCGCGTAATACTTGGCAGCATCTTTTTTATGTTCTGTGACTCCTTTGTGTCATTATTCGCCTCGATTCTGTGTGGTCGTGTGTGTTTGTGTGTGTCACATACTCCCACTTTGTTCAGCATCCCACAAAGTCTATTGTTGAACGATACAACGCATAAAAGGCTCAACCACCATTTTAATACATTGGCACTGGAATCTTATGCGAATGAAATAAACACATTTGCGAACAAATCTCGAAATAAATTTTAATATGGTTCGTGTCGTCATGATTCTCTTTGATTTAAGATCAATTGGCATTGCCTCTTACCGACATTCAATTACACGTTGATTTACACACCGTAAGCTATAGCCGGACAGTGTATATTACTCTACAAATTGTTACACTAAATTGAAATGGATTGAGTGAATGGGTTCAAATGGTACGAAATGCACCAGTGTAACAAATTGCACAACAGCAACAATAAAACGAAGAAACGATGAAATGAATCGTGTTCAAATTAAATAATCGACGTAACGTAAGCTGCTCTGTTACACTTCACTTTGCTATGAAAAGAAATCTTTCATTTGATCCGAATATAAGATTCGATGTTAAATATTTGCAAATCACGTTAAAGGGCCCCAGTGTGTGATTTTCATCGAATGACATCAGTTCACTGGCATTTTTAGTATTTTATTATATTCATACCAAAGCAACTCGCGGAAAACTCCATTTTATGCACACACACAAACACACTCACAACGAACACCAACAACTGGAAATCTAATCAATTATGTGCATACACAGAGCAAAAAAGTTCTCAATACAATCAGCACACCGAATCAAAAGGAGACAATCGAGTACATAATATGTGAGTTGATACAATACAAGAGTTGAAAAATTTTACGACGCATTTTTTATGGCTGTCTGTCAATTTGTATGCAGGTTCTAGTGTCAATGTTCGTTGATGCAGTTTCTTAAATTGAATAGAAACATTCGTTCAACGAATCATCACAATGATGAAAAACAGTGCGCACAAAGATTAAATATGAACAAATGAATTGAGGTTAGTCATTGAGCTCAGAAATAAAGTAAATGATATCATCTTCATGAAATCGGTCGAGACAGATCCGATTTTATAGCTGTGTGTACATTAGGGTATTTCCAAACCTAGGAAGAAAAAAAATGTCTAGTGTTAATTTAAAGTCCATAAAATTCTGGCATTAAAAATGGCACTCACTACGTTTAGCGATTGATTTTCAGACTTCCCGAAGCTAAAAACGGTTTCAATGTCCGAAAAATCCATCACTCTGAAGTGTTATTGCCAATAAAACATTAAAATGCATACGGAAAAGAACCCAGTTAGGTACTCCACTCTTAAAGAGTTACTAAACCACAACTTCAGGAATAGCAGAAGCAACAAATTGTTGCAAATTAATTTTTGAATTAAATGTGAATGATTTGATGCCTAGGGCTGATTGGGCTGATTGGGCTGATTGGGCTGACGGCCGGTTGGTCTCTGCAATGTTATCGGAATCGGTAGATCAAACAGCGTACATAAGCCTAAGAAACACAAATCAATCGAATAAATCAATCATTATTTCATATGTGATTCAATCATTCAATACCTTTTATGAGTATGCACTTGGCGGCGACAACGTCGCGATGCCACACGGTCTTATGTGGATGTTGAACATCAGCATCAGCATCGAAATCGAACAGATGTTCGGCAGCAGCATTCACGATTTCACCAGTTGCACGGTTAATTTGCCATAATTTCTTATATGTCTTGACCTTGGTCAAGAGTAGTCCAACTGGTACATCTTCTGCTTTCACATCGAGTTCTTCTGCAATCTGCTCTCGTTCCATTTTCCGGAATGCTTGAAGTTGTCTTTTCCCTAACTGCGTCACAATTCTGGATGACAACATTGCATTTCGCTGTGGTGTGCACACATCTTTAGGACATTCCCATACAAATATACAGTGATGATAGATAGTCAATGACAGACAGCGCCACAGCTAATGAACTACATTTTCACTATAGTTTCTTATTGACATTTTTCAATATGGCGCCGGCATGCGGTACAAAATGTATGGAGCAGTTTCGAAAAAGAAGAAGCAGTATAGGGTACACTTGTGTCCTCACGATGTGTGCACATTTGGCACACTTTGAATTTGTCTTTTTTCGTCCGAACATCAAAGCGCCTGAAACATTTCGCACAAGTCTGTGATGAGTAGTATTCATCGACAGGTAGCACAGGGCAGTCACGTTTTTTGAAGCCATTGACCACCTTGCGTGAACCAGGGCATCTCACATTCTTTTTTATTCTGAAGGGACAATTCGGTGCTGTTTGCCCATTTCCCAAAAATACGAGTGCCCGCTGGTAGTTGGTTAATTTGCCGGTTATTTGGTCAATGGTACGGTATGATTCTATATGCTTATCTAAGCGAAGCCGCGTGTATTTTGCGGTTGAATACGCGTTGATACCATCTTTAAGCATTCTCAGACGATGTTGAATATAGTACCACCAATTTCTTTCACGCGGAGATGGCATTACTGGGTACAGGCCGCGATTATTTCGGTTATTTTGTTCTTGAGCTACAAAATCTTTCGTAAACCGTTTCGCCTTACTGTTATGCTTGTTTTGCACTGCCAACCAATGGTAATCTTTACTGCTTATCTTGAAGTTGACCTAATAAATGAAACACAGAATAATAAATCAAATCATTGTATTTGTATGGTTGAGATTGAAACAAAAAAAAAACAACAAATGAAATCATTGTATTTGAATGTGGTTGAGATTGAAAAATAGATAAACACTTACCTCTTTCCCAGTTTCGACATCATGTTGAACAGTTGAATTCCATTTGTTCAGGCCTGGATCAATGCCTAGCACTTTTTTGAATTTCTTTTGTTCGAAATCGTCTCTGATTTTATCCAAATCGAGCAGTGTGGACTCCGATTTTGACGATATGAATTGCAGCGAAACTGATATACCATCGGAAAGAATGCGAAAATCGAATTCTTTTTTACGTCGCACAAACCATTTTATTCTCCGCATGTAAAAGAACTGATTCCATAAATTGTCCTTATTTTCCATGAATGGCTTGAACTTAATTTGCGCTCCACCTTTTCTGGGAAGCAATCCGAGTTGTCTCAATAAGCAAAACAACGTATAATTATCCACGGTGTAGTGTGTGCGTTTGAAATCGCATTGTGGTATTACGAGCAAATTATGAATTTCTGGTGGATCATTTGCGTTGTCAAGCATTTGTTTTTCACGGCGCCATCGACGACATTTTTTCTTTCGTGCGCCTGCACCTTGTGGCTGTTGTGACTGTGGATGATTGATGTTGTATTCGTCAATTTCACGCTGCATTTCAATCCATATCGGAATCGACTTGAACCAATTCAATTTATTGCATTTGAGTATACTATGATCATCAGCACCCCACCGATAATGTATGCGTCGTAAAATTTGAAGCAAACCGTCGCGTCGCATACGTTTGAAATCGTTGTTGTTCCCAATTTCAATGTCCTTTCCAAAGATGATGAGGTCGATTACGTTTGAAATATCTTCTGGAAAATATTTGAAAATCACGTTCGGCTGCGTATTGTTCTCGAACACTTTCAATTTGAGGTAATTCACCAGCCGTTGTTTGCAATGCGTTTTCAAATTTGTGATGACACTTTTGACGTATGGTTTCATTAAATCTTTCAAACCATTTCCGAAACTTACGTTATTGGGCCACTCAAATACATATCGTTCATCCATATTTTCCACAAATTGACGGAATTCTGGAGCCATTTTGTCGGTGTTTTTGTTTATATTATGCTCGAGAACACCTTCAAAACACTCTTTGATCACGAGCTCTCCGTTCTGCCAAAAAAAAAACACATTTCCGTCGCCATACTTTTTCCACTTTGTACACACATATTTTTGTTGACATCAAACTTTTTTATGATTTCTTTATATTCAGGTCGAAGAACTTTTTTGAATGTACATTTCACTGTTGTATACTTGATGGCATCCTCCTCATCATCACTATCATTCTGCCCATCGTTCGTTTTCTTTGATTCAGTTTTTCGCTTGAATGATTTCCACATCTCTTGAAAACACGCCAAAAACCACTGTTTCAATTCCAAAAAACGAGTCTAGTGAAAAATAACAACTTATTTTTATAATAATTGAAATGATGATGAAATTCATTAGTTTGGTAAACAATGCAATCCATTGATCACACTTTGGGTAAGACGAAAAAACACAATTCGACTTACTTCTTTGAAACTCTAGCTGTATCTGATGCGTTCGTGGCGAAATTTGCATGCCATAAAATAATCCGCTATCCAAAACATTCTCTTTTGAGCAGGAAATCACCAATACCAATGATACAGACAACATGATGAAGTACAATACATTGACTTCATTCATTCCAAATCAAATTCCAAATGGCACAAAATTTGATGATAACAATGCTTATTAATTGATACTGCATATTTTTCTGTCTCCTTCAAAATCGTTCACTTGTGAATGTAAACAATATTTGGATGTGTAGCATTTCTCTGTGACATCTGATGTCACCTGATATTGAACTTATCGATCGAATGCAATAAAGTTGTTCACAAATTATAAAAGTGGGAAATTTTGAGAATTACTGTTAGTAGTGTAACCGATTCGGCGATAATCTGCGAGGAATTCAATTGTATATTGAGATTATGATTTTTTTTTCATGTTTTGCTTCGGGAAGTATGGATCGAAATCATATTGTTTTATGAATGCTGTCAATTTACACAGAATTTAGTACTCTTTAAATTAAGACTGGACATTTTTTTATTTTAGAACTATGAGAAACGCTCTAGTGTACACAGTCTTTTGGTCACAGCAATGTATGTCAACAAATTGTCACAGCATGGCAAATTGACAAATGACGCAGCACAACAATAAATTCGAACCGTTTCGACTGAAAATGTTTATTTGAACCAACCTGAATATATTATTTTAGCTTTTTCACTCATAGCATTTTCATAGATTCATAGATTGTGTGTACTTTACTTGGATTTGTGGAAAAATAAACAATGCGTTTTTAGGTGAAATCATTGCCCGTGAGGCAAATCGATTACCATTAAATTGTATGAATCGATGATATATCCGATGTAATTTTATCGATATAAGTAATCGGAATGCATCAAAGATTGGATTAATCTTTAATCTCTCTTGAGCAAATGGAATCAATATATTCCCATTCATATTTATCTATCAGGGTGAATTGGAAATGTGTGTGGTTTTTTTTTTTTTGAAAATGAAACCATCTCGAACCACCCGCAAACCAAAGCCAATCTAAATGCAAAACATTCCAGTGAATTCATGGTTTGTGAGCTTTCTGTAGGAGAAAAAAAAAGAGAAGAAAATTGTTCTATGAAAATCAGATTTAACTTATGAATAAGTGCCTTAGTATGTGTTGTGCATCTTTATCAAAACTAACCATCTATGATGATGAATCATTTTCATGCGATTGAAATTGACACTCTAGAAATCATTTCAATGCAAAATGCCAAGTATTCCATTGTTATCGAATTGCTGCTACAGTAGCAAATTGGAATTTATGACAATTATTCGTACCCATTGACCGTCGTCTAATCAGTTAGACGTGGCGGCTGTGGGCATGAATACACACATGCAAATTCAATTGAATTCTTGTTGGTTTAAATGTTGGCGCTCCAATGCTTTGCATTTCTAATGATTCTGTTTGGATTATTTTCCAAGTAAATCACTGTTACCACAGTCACTATTGGCCGATCGCTTTCAACGGTTCATACCAAAAACCTATAATGTGCAAATATGTTAATATGAATAATTGGCCCTGACATGAGCGGGACACTTTTCACACTGTGTTTTGTTAGTTATACGATTACGGTATTGAGCGTTGTTACGCATCGAAGATTATTCATTATGAGATCAACATTTTTATGTGAACTCACCATAAACAAATAATGTGGCATATGATGTCCCTTGGGATCTTCATTCATGCACTTGTGTTAGTGTCGTTTGTATTTGGTATTTAACAACAACAACAACAACATCGAAAGATATTTGCGCAAGCTCGCTTCTCAAATTCAAACCAATTCATGTATAGTTGCGTTTAATGGGAAGCAAATCTAATCGAAAATCAGATTGAATCCGATGCTGACAAATAACATCGTCGATGGCATTTAATTTATGGGGATTTCTAAGTAAAAAGAAAAACAAGAATTGATTTCGATGCGATTGAAGCAAATGTAAACATCAACAATACGAGTATTCGTTTCGTGTGCATACATTCTCTTGAAGGCAGCAAGGCAACTAACCATTCAATCCATCCTTCCATTCGATGATTTTATATTTGGCAGCGATATCATGCGACCCGCGAAGAGGTTGCGCACAAAAAACAGTGTCTACTGAAACAGAGACAAACACACGAGGAAATAAATCGAAAAGCTCAATTTGCAAATTGCTTACAGAACACCCCCTAAACTTGCTGCCAGCTTTTCATGTGCTTTTACGCACATATAATATACACACACACACATACGCACTCACACACGCACACAGAAAACACCGTGAGCGAGAGACACACCGACACACATGTACGACCAAAAATGGGGATAAAATGAATTGGATGGATAAAATAAAAACACATATACCACTTCATATAATACACTCCTTTTGCCTCGCGCACATTCACATGGGGCGAGCTTAGACAATTGGCATTTGTAGTGGTGTATAAATGTTGAGTGTGACCACGACACACACGCACCACTTGGCCGATTGAACGATGAGATGACGATGAAAATACAACATACTCTCTACTCAAAAGCGAAATAGATACAACAACAACAACAACAACAACAACAAATACGGCACGGCAAGCATTCACAATACAACGGCACCAAGTCTCGAACATGTTTTTGGAATATTTGTGCTTGACAAGAGCTTCAGTAGTAGCATAGCATAGTTCGAACGTACATGTTCTTTTTGCTCTTTCTCTCTCTATCTCTTTTTAAGTTTTCTTTCGATATTTTTGTTCTCAAAACTCGAGCACGCACGTTCCCTGCTTCTCGGGCAGTTTGCATAGAAAACAACCAATGAATTTTACCCTACCAAAAAAATATTGTTCATCCAGTGTTTGAAGTTCAGTTTCTTTTTTTTTCGTCGTTGTTGTTGTTCAATTTTCTACGAATTTTAAAACGGTATTTATAAATAAACTAACAGTTAACACTTAAAAATGCCTTATTTTCGATTTAGTGATAGTCGTTTCAACAAAACAAACCAAAACAGCAACGCCAGTATCATCCGTCAAAGTCAATCAATCTATTGAAACAAATAAAACATTTCAATAAACATTTTATTTTGACATTTAAAATTGTTTGATCCTATTTTCGGTAGCCTTCGAAAAAAATGGACCACTTTTTTTGTGTTCAATCTAAGAGATGCGTTTTATGGTGTTTCATCGTTTGTCTTTAAATATTAAACAAGACGTACAATTCCACAGATTTCACCTCATTCACATCGTTTGAATTTTTAGTCGCAAAACAAATCAAGTGATGAAAATATGCTCACGTTTTCCGCAAATATTTTAACGTACTTAATTCAATAGCTGACAGTCATTTGGTGTTGCAAACTTGATTAAAACCTTTTAGCTGTGCAAAGTTCACACACACATGTAATCCATCCTCGTTAAAAAGATCAACACCGCAATATAAAAAGTGAATCAAAGCAATTTAATCCCACAAAAACAAAAATTAGTGCCGATCAAAAACTCAAGCAATCTCATTTGAAATGGGAGCTAACAGCCAATAGATCTTTGACTGCCAAAACATGCAAATTTAATGAAAAATGTTGCAATTTATTCGCACACACACTGCTAATGATTCAAGCAGTAAAACAATTTTTGGGTTATTAAATCTATAGCTCAAGTTGAATTAGTGACGATCGAATAACTTGACGAGGAAAAATGAGCACACATAAATCAATGCGTCACCCAGCATCCGGTTGCTTGGTGGGTAAATGTACACCAATCGCATAATCGCTCCTTGCCTATCGGCACCATTCTTCTGTAATTATACATCATTTTCAATGTGAACTCAATGTGATGCTCATTCATTTCAAAATAATCAACACACAAATGAATGGAACAACACATACAGTTTCATTTTACGACGCCCCCATCGTTGCTAAAAGCATCACTGTATTTCATTCGCATGGCTGATTCGATTCGTAAATAATATACATCACACACCATTTTTGCGGGAGATAATGCAGAAAGGTAAATCCTAAATAGAGAGACCGACGTTTAGAAGAAAAAAAAACAAAGCAAGTGGAAGAAAGATTTCTTCAGGGGTAAAAAAAAGATGTGATAAGTATGATACACAGAGCACAGAACACACACATACAAAAAAAACGCTCACAAACAACAGTATTTTGAAACGCAAAATACAAACAAAAAAAACTCTCACAATGGGCACGAATAAAATGCAGCTGGCTGTCTGTTGTTATCCAACGTTATGAATTTTATAGCCAACTGACATCATGCTCTCCGCGAGCATCAAATCATTCATATAATGTTTCCATGAAGACCGTATCATTTGGGGTATCATATTGATGGTTCCATGTTGGTTCAGGTTAACAGTTTACCATTGCCCATCGATTCCATACACTTGATTTTTCGTTTGAAATGTTCTGTACTTATTGTTTGAAATGGTCAGAATGTGTGACGAAATTTCAATCCGTAGAGAGATATATATCGACAAAAGTACGGATGTAGTTCCTTTACATATTCATATCACGTGAACTTTGTATCATAAAATTACATGAAATTGCGGACCAACATTCAAATGGTCTAGTTGTCTAGTCGTTGGTGTATTGGCGTATTGGTGTATTCACTTTGCTCAGAGAGTAGAATGAACATTTTGAAATGTTATACATTAATTTCGCACATTCAATCTCTATTTCATTCATTCACTGACTTGGTCACTCTTTTTCAATCTCTCTCTATCTCATTCGTCAACACACACAAAAAACCAACTGACAAAGCTTTCGTCGGTAATAGCAAAACCACTGGGGAAAATTCGTCGTTCCCAATTGTAGCAAATATCATACAAATTAAAGACTGCGACATGAAAAAGCAAAAAAAAAATGTTTATCAAGAATGCTTTAACCAGTTAAACAGTTTCAGTATGACTGAGATTCGATGTGAATTGTGCAAAAAAAAATTGGTTTTATAAAGAAGTGATGATAGTTTGATTCATACTTACGCATTTTGCTTGAATGATTCCATATCAACGATTTCAGACTACTTTCAACATTCCAGTTTGTTTGTCCAGCGATAATAAAGTATTTCTGATGGTAACTCAAACAATTCAATTGCATTTTGTTTGAGGCTTTCTGGCGCTTTTTTGTGTGGCATTCATTCAAAGCACTGCACCAACAACGAACACAAAACAAGCGTTTGTATCACGTTCATTTTAAGTAACTTTTTCGCTTTTATCTAGAAGTTTATCGCATCCCAATCGTATCACACATTTATTGTGCGGCAAGTTCAGACGTTGATTGCTTTTTTTCTCTCTCTCTCTCCATTTAAACGCAATTTAAAGAGTTGTGTTCATCAAATAATGAAAAGAAGAAGAAAAAACAAAACGGTTGAAAATAATCGGCTACAGAAAATCCATGTTTATTGTTTATGGTTTATGTTAAAAACCCCCAATCGAGAGCCAAATAAAATCGTTTCTATTTTACGTAACGGCGATTAATATCCGAAACCAGAGAATATAGTGTAACAGGGATGATGTTCCGATCAAGTTCGGAAAATGGTGTTTAGATACGCTTGCTAGATGATTTAAGTCAACAAATCGAATCAGTTTCAGTAAAATGGAATCGTACATATCTGTTATTGAAACGCGTGCTGTAGAGGGTGTGTGTGTGTGTAAGTGTGCTTATATCTGCGCCTGTTTGTTTATCGAAATCGCTTTTTTCGGTAGAATACTAGTCAAATAAAACTGTCACTATTGTGGTAAATGTCATTTTCTATTGTGTGATTTTTGGATGGTTGTTTATTTTTTCTCTCGCTGTATTGTTGACTGTGTGTCTGCGATGATAGGCACCAATAAATGCTAACAAATACATTGAAAATGTGGAAAAAAACCAATTGCTTCACCAAACAGCAGCAGCCGCGCGTTCATTCCAATAATTTCGCTATTGTTGTTGCGTGTGTGTATGTGCCAGTGCCATGATGTTTGGCTCAAGATGTGAATCACAAGGCGAGTTACATTTGTACCGAAATGCTGCGTATTTTGTATCAAGCGTGGCATACATACGATGTATTTATGATCGATTAACCGTGGGGTAAAATTCAAACCAATTTTGGCTACAATGCTATCCACTTAGCTTTCGTCTTTCACTCCCCACCACACAGAGATTTATGTGTTCAATATCTAATCCTTATCATTTTGATATGAGCCATACCGCGGACGCAAACACACAAACAATGGCACCAAATGTCACTTTCGAACTACACAATCACATCTCATGGGAAAAAAGTGTTTGACTCTTCTATTTGATTGTTTTTCCCCGTTTTGTTGTTGTTGTTGTTTTCTTGCAATCGCGAACACGCGATGCGTGACATTTTGTATGAATTTCAAAAATAAGTGAATATCCCTCGACCATAAGCTACAAACAATACGAATAAATTTCATATAAATGCGATAACGAATTATGGGCCGGAAAAAAAAGTGTATGCAAAACCACAAAAACCTAAAATTACTTAATGATAGCCCGAAAATTGAGTGTTTTCCACATGATTTTAGGTATTGAATTCGTTGCACTTGTTCAGCGGGACACTAATAGTGATTCATCTTTGACATGCAAGACCATAAATATACAGTGAAGCCGTTGGACTCGTGGCTTTGGGACAGGAGGAAGGTTCATAAGGACAAACCACTATCAGCAAATTACTAATTACAGCTACATGAACTTAGCAAATTGAGTGAGAACTATCGATAATTGAATTTTTAGCTGCGCCGGAAATTGTGGCGGTCTACATAATGGTGCTGTGAATAAATATTACTGGTGACGTGATGTGGACATGTCTAGTGCACTGTACAAATTGAGGGAAACATGATTCACGTTTACATATTGTAAATGAAATACAAGAGTTGTGATCATTCAATAATTGATTTTATTTTGTTGAAAGATTCGATACAACAAAAAAAAAATTAATTGATAAAGTAAAGCTAGAGAGCCACAGTGTATGAACTTGAAAGGAGTCACACACATCCTTGATGTATGTGTGCGTGTGTGTGTGTGTGTGTGTGTGTTCAAGTGCACGGGCACACAACGAATACAATTAACAATTTATGTTTGCGTCGATTGCTTTCTTATTGCTATGGCTATTTTTAAAGCTAACCGACACACATAGAGTGTTCGGGTGTTTGTTGTTCGTCACGTTCCGAATATCAAGCTACGCGGACTTGTAATGACTCTGGCAAGTGTTGAGCGCGTGCGAAAATCATTCCTCTTGATTTAAGGATTTTTTCGTAAAAATTATTTGACGTTTTATCGTTCGTTTCAATATTTTTGTGTGTGTGCTTTTTCTTCTTCCTTGAGTAATCCCTATTTTCAGCTCTCACACGATTGCCCTGACACGATAATTAATATCATTCAAGATTTACACTGAATAATCATTTACACACAAACATTTAATAGCATTACGACAGCGGGTATAAGGCGGTTTCTGTTCAATTTCCAATTGATTTGATGCAAACTAAAAATAAACCATTCATCTAGCTGTTGTTTCTGTTCTGTTTCATCAGTATTTTTGTTTATTTTGTTGTTTTTGACGTAATTGGATTCACGGACACCAATATGTATCTACGATCCATGGAAAAGCTAGTTTCATCGTAATTATTTTAATCGTTATTGAAACAACATCGTCTAAAATCGATCAGTGCCAAATGAATTAAGCTCTCGTTAAAATTACCAACATAAACTAGTGTTGATTCGGTATTTATGATTACAAATTGACCGATCCTCGCTATACAATCGGCCGAAGCCCAAAATCTTATTCCGAATACAGTGATTGGTTCAGCTCATTTAGGAAAAATCTGTGCTGCATGTGGCGGCAACGGGCGGAAAATTGTTCGAAATGACGTTGCTGTTTTGGTTTCCTGACATTACTAAATCGAAACGCAACTCTGTTTAACACTCTCGGTTGGCATTCGCTTGGTTTTTCATTTTGCTTTATTCTTGTCTGAATTTCTTAATAAATTTGTTCTTCTCATATTTTCTTTTTCGCTTCCGAAACATGTGATTTCGCTAGACGCTGATGTTAACAAAAATTCAACGTTCGTTACTATTCGACACCAATCGAAAGACTGTGGAGTGAATTCATTCTAAGTACCGTTTTTTGTTGTTGTTCAGTATTCTCGTGTGAGCCACTCTCGCTACTGCTCATTGCGTAAAAGAAAAAAAGAAAAATGCGGCACACTTTGTGTTGGGACGAACACAAAACACATTCCGTGGGTGAGAGTGAGAGATACGCACTCAACGAGAGGAAACCAATGAAAACGGAACTAAACAGTCAATAGTTATTTTTTTTTCATTCTTTCGCGTCACGTTTACAGTTCTTTTTAAACCGTATTTCGTTTTCCGTTCGATGTTTTTTTGTGTGTATGATATTCATTCATTCAAGTTAAGAGGAGACAACAATAAATAAATCAACAACAACAACAACAACAAAAAACCATAGTGAAAAAGCTATATTCATATTTTTAGTGTTGTAACGTTTCGTGATCAGTGATTTTCGGTAAAATGAAACAATAAAAACATATAGACAACAACAACAAAAAAACAACAAATGAAATATTGATTTAAATGGAGTGACTGAAAAAGGATCGTCTTTTATAAAATTAAACATTTCTCCAAATTAATCTTTACCAAGACAATAATACGCCAATTTATAGAAATAGTAACAATTAAGTATTATTTTTGATCATCAAAATACAAATGGAACAAATTTTTATTGAAAATAAATGAGAAATATAAAAAAAAAATAAATAAAAAAACGCACGTGTAAATGGGAATTAAAATTCTTTTGATCAACTTAAATATTTGCTAATAATGAATGAACTTCAAATACATTTTATTAGCATTCAAATATATATAAATGTTTTTAAACTATGTCGTCTTTTTGATGTTACAATCGCCGTCCGATTTTCACACATGATCAAAAAAAAATGATTAATCGAAAAGATTTAAACATAAAAATAGCTACTTGAAAATAGTATGATTGAAATAACATGATTGACGGCTCATGAAACGTCCAATCAAATTCCTAACCCCCCCAATAAATAAAACACTAACTAACATACAAAAACATCGCAAATAATTGCAGTGCATTACATTTGGTTGTGGAACAAATAGCGAACAAATAATTTATTTGAAATAAAATAATAAAAAAAATTTCGTCAATATTAAGAAAATCGTTTATGTATACACAAAGAAAAACAACCCTGAAACAAAAGATAGGACATTCAATATTTACGTATATTGTATGAAAACAAAACGTATACATATTTTAAAATAAAATGTCAAATGTGAAATATGTCCAAATACCATGAATATAAATGTAAAAAATTTTGTAACTGGCAAAAAATAATCAAATTCAAATTTATAGTATTTGTAACACACACACTCACTCACACAAACAAACAAGCAAACAAATAAATAAATTAATTAAAAGAATCGTTTGGTTTAATAATTTATATACGTGTAAATAAATGTTATCAATAATTAAATGTTGATTAAATGTGTAAACCAAAGATCAGATCAATCTGTGTTTAGTCAGATAGAGAGTGAAACCATTTCTCATCGTTAAATGTTTTTTTAAATGTGAGCCAAAAGACTTATAACAACAATAAAAAAAAATCAATTGATGGAGTATTTTTTGTAATCGTCAAAAATTAAAACCAAACAAAATCTCGATTCGTAGATTTGAAAAAAAAAATCGTCGTTAAATTTAGTCTAAACAAAATGGATTATCAGTGTATTGTTGTTTATACAATCGTTAGAATATGCCCGTTTTATCCATACACTGCGGAATTTTTGCAGAAACAACGGCGACAAGGTTGTTTCTTCTGGATCAAAAATTATATAAAAAGGTATGATGATGTGTAAATGAGGTTAGACAACAATTTTTAAACACAACAAAACACAACAATCGAATGAGCATCATTTGAAGCAAATATTCGGTCGTTCAAACTTATTGTGAATGCCCAAATGCAATCCGAACATTTCTTTGTTTTTTAAATTTTCTATAGCAAAGTGTGGAAAAATTTGCTAAAAATGTCCCAAGCCCATTCATCTCTATGGTTAATAGTTACCGCAGTGCAGTCTCTGTACAATCTGACAATTTCACACGTTTTTTGTGTGTGTGTGTGTGTTGCTTCCACATTTTCATCACTCTGTTTAATATTTCCAGGAAAAATTCCATGACGTTTAATAATTGTTTGAATCTGTAATACCACTTTGAGGTGGTTCATTTCATTAATTACATTGAAATGTTTACGACTAATTTTGGTTGAGTTTAAATGCATGCGTATCATGTTTACCCATAAATCGGATAAGGATTCATATACCACCAATTGAAATAAATCATGTAACATTCAAAATCTGTGCAGCCTTCTGTAAAATTTATTTAAAAAAAAAAGTGACACTCATCAAAACATGAATATAAATAGATTTTTCTCTGTATTTCCACATTCACGGTGGATAACATTGAATTGGTTACAGAGTTTGTGTGCATATGGTGATGATGGTGATAAGATAAACGTCATTTTTTTTATCATCTGCGTTGGATGTGATTGGTGCCGGTTATGAATAAGAAAGCACATGATATTTACTTGAAATGTGTATGTTTTGTTGAAAAATTAAGCCGCAGAATGAAACAAAATTATCATAATGTTATGCATATAAATTGTGTGACACAGTTGAGAAGAATAAACAAAAAAATGATAAAACAAAAATTTACTCAAAACGAGATGAAAGTGAACAGATTCCCATTCATTCGGAAGCAAATGAAGGTGACGCAATTTTGTGACAAGAGTTGTGAAATATCACAATGAGTTTATCAAACATTGAAACCATTTGGTAAAACTGAATCACTTTTTTTTCGAATGAAACATTAAATAGATTCATTACGATGAGCAAAGAATACAATATATAGTCGAGATTGATTCCTTCATATATTTTTTTCAAATATTATCGGTATTTATTGTAGCACTCCGCACTCCGCACTCCGCACAATACCTCGTAATTCCATTGAATCGGAAGTTGTTATCAATATCCCAACACAAACGAAGCAAAGACATTTTCCGATAAAATGATCGAATTTAATAAATAAATTCTAACTTAAATTCTCCTGGCTTTAGATATACATCATTGTTTGTATTATATATATGAACATTTCAAACCTACTTTATTCGCATGAATTTTCGACTTATGAAAACATTACGGTATTTGCTATAAATGGTGAAGGATACTAAATAAAATGTGTGAACTCAATATTCAACGTACGCAAGGCACAGCCACAATGCAATAGAAGAAAAACCACGACAAATTATCTGCGTCAATAAAATACAGTTCCAGTGGTTTTTTTTTTCACCAATAAAATAAATCCGGATAATACTGGTCATGCAAATATAGTAAATCGGAATGAGAAAAAAAAACAGCGAACAAAAAATAATGTCAGAAAATAGAAGCACGCGAACATAAGGTTTGATTTTTTTTTTCAAATTGAATTTAATTTCATTTCAACGATTTTCATTAGAACAATGGAATCGAGGCACTCGCTTTACTCGCATTAATAATCGATGTGAAATCATTGTTTGCTTCGACAATAGTAATCAGAGCACATTTGATTACGTGAGAAAGGCTCGTATTCGCGTTACCGCAACAAATATTTTCGCTGTTCGCTTTTCGACCTAGACATCAGAAGTGTTTGCAGCGTGTGTGTTTGTGTTTGTGTGTGTATCGTTCTTGAGTTATTTTACTTTCTTTTTCACGCTTGTTTCCCGTTCAATATTTTTTCTTTCAACGTTTTTTTTATCCCGTCGATCTTCAACTATTTTTAAATGTTTACTCTTCAATTATGAATTAAGTTCGAAAGTCAAGCGCTGTCCGATCGCTATTGTGAGCTATTTTCTCTTTCATAAAACACAGTTCTGTTGTTGTTGTTGTTGCTGCTGCTGCTGCTGCTGCTGTTGCTGTTGGTTCTATTAAAGCGATGCTAAATATAGCGATTTACGGACAGTATACAACGTAATTATCGCATGTGTTGAGTCAGTGCAACGTATACAATCAAAATGAGATGTATTGGTGAAAAGTAGTTGTGCAGAACGAACGAACCGGACACAAACGGATACAAATTTTCGCGATTTGAATATATTAACATGAATTGTGTGTTAGTATTTCAGTTAAGCCTGAGAATACAGTAGCCTATCTTATAGAGATATACGTAATTGACAACATCAACGTCTGTCCACCCCTTTGGCATTCAATCTAACATTCGATTTCATTCTTACGTTTTGTTGTTAACCATATTTTATAAAACGAAAGATTTTCGTGCGCGCGTGTGTCATTTTCATTTTTTATCGTATAACCCTATAATATCGATGTATATACCAATATCATATCATATCATAGTGTATATATGCGTTGGCGTGCTGACATTTTTTTTTATATATACTCGAACAACTTTTGTTTCTTTTGATTTTTTTTTCACACGCACGTTTACACACACACACACACACACCCAAACACACATTTAAAGTTCTTCGAATAGTGGACTTAAGTAATTTAGTTTTGTAATTTGCGCTCCAATTAATCGATGTCCCTCACCAACATCGATGACAAAACTTAATTCTTTGGCTTTGGCTATCAGCTTTGACTAATGCTATCAGCTTTGACATTCGATTCATTAGGTATGCGTGGAGTTTAGCATACGTTTGCAATGCAATTTACATATTGATATTTAGAAGAAATTGTCATTTTTCCAATCTGTTTTTGAATCTAATGACTGCAAGAAACTAATCATATGTTTTTCATGCATTGAATGGTTCAAACTAAAATTTAGATTGCACATCATTTTTCCTATCAAAACCATTTGGTCAAGCTTTAATAAGAAATAAATGCATCGTTAGTGAAAACATTAACGTTTTTAACGGTTTTTTTTCTTGTTATTTAATTATTTCTAGACAAATCAGGAAAACTAACATGAACAGAGACATTTTAATGATAGGGCATTGGGTTTTTCTTTGGAGGGATGAGAAAAACAAGTTCATAACTAAACAGCATTGAAAATGTCAGTCGATAAATTTTGAGTTAGTATCAAGTGGTAGAACTCTTTTCTCCCTCTCTCTCTCTCTCGCTCACTCTGTTACTTTATCGATCAATGAACAAATCTTATTCAATAAATAAGTTTTGTGTGCGTCGTTCACAAAGGTTAACTCCATTGTTATAGGTTGCTATATTTCCAATATCCATTCAAACATACGACTTGCGTCTAATGGAATGTTGTACTTTCTATTTTTTTATTCGTCTGTATCCGTAAAGTTCTTAAATTTAATAACGTAATAAGGTAGATCCGATGATATGACGCAGTGTGTGTGTGTGTTTGTGTATGTGCTGAGCAATTGTATTTAGCCCATTATCACAATCGAGACAAGCCCAACATATCCATTGTCTACGTCAGCTTTGATACTGTTGGTTGAGGCATAAAAGTGGTTCATGTACATAAAATACATTTTATAAACGGACTTCAATCGGTATTTTTGCATTTAAATTTATGCTCAAATGCTCTACAACAACCGGGTCGTTGATTGTTAAATTAGAAAATCAAATTTCATTGGTCCACTGGCTCCGACACGTCACACAAAATACCAATTATAATGCAGTTTTCTGTAGTCACTTTTACTATCTCAGATGTAATAAGTTTGACTTCGAATATATCTCAAAACTACTTGGTTCGGGCATTCTGCAACCAGAATAGCATCCAAATTTCTCGTTTGACATCTCTGTGTATATATACAGAGAAAAAAGAGCATAAAACACGACATTGACAGCAATGTTAAGTTATATGTAGCTATAACCGGGTGGTAGAAAGTTTTAAATATTTATAAGCATCTCAATAATCATAGCTATTAGTTAAAGTAGAACAACTTTCCAACCAAAATAACTCAATCAGTGTAGAATTCAAGGGTACATTTGAGAAAATATAGTTTATGCATAACAGGAGCTAGGTGCACTTTTGTTATATTAATTAATTTAAAAGGGCTACAATGAATTTTACGGTCGTAAATTCAATGTTTAATGCAAATGATAACCGTAAAATGGTTGTTGTATGCTTAGAGACATCGCATATTATACATTTTCACCACACAGGTAGAATTTTCTTCATATTCGAATGTTAAATAGACAATTTGGGGAAAGAAAATACACACATTTGGTGAACAAACTTACTCGATTTCAATGGGAAATGGGTGTAGTGTGTGTAATAACTAATAGTAAACGAGACCATATACTTAACGGGTTTTGGTACAAAGTATTCCACACAATTCTCTAAGTTTAATGGGCTGGTTAACATTGTATTCAGCAGCAGCCATAGAAAGTCATATATTATACAAAATACTCAACTACTTTGACAGATGTTCTTTGGGGGTGTGAGATAGAGAAAACGAGTTAGAATGAGAGGGAGAAAGAGAGAGAGAGAGAGAGAGAGAGAGAGAGAGAGAGAGAGAGAGAGAGAGAGAGAGAGAGAGAGAGAGAGAGAGAGAGAGAGAGAGAGAGAGAGAGAGAGATTCATATTGGTTTTGCTAACATCTTGAAGGTTTTTGAATATGATACGATACACAGAACGAAGGCGCGTGTCAGACATCTTCTTTTTTCTTTATTTAACTTCCCTTTTGAAAGAAATTTTTTGTGTGTTGTTTACACAAGCATGTATTTGGATTTATTGTGCACTCGGGCCAAATTCTTTTGAGAATGTGTGTGTTTTTTTTCTCTCTCACAAGTTTGTATAATCGGGATAATGTTAACAGTGTTAACTCAACACAAACATTTTCTACATCAATTCCCATAATCCAGTTTGCTGAATATGCCTTTTTTTTTGTTTTGACGCAGCCAAAATGTTCAATCTCGTTTTCTTTGGTGTTGGTGACTTTGGCTTTGGGATAGAGTTTATATATGGCGACGAATGATTTATACACTTTGATTTTAAAAACAAAGAAAAAAATACTTTTGTATGCCTGTCAATCAATGAAAAATGAAAAGAGAAACAGTTAGACATATTTGTAACATTGTTGTACAATGAACATTATTGTAAATCACCAGAAAATATTGATAAAAACGAAAACTTCAATAAAATAAAGAATGAAATAAATGTTCAATAACTTTGCATCGATGGCGATAGAGTGAAGAGCGAATTGTTCACTTCGTAAAATGAGTTATATAAATGAACACACACACAGAGATGACGAATAACCCGAGAACTCAGACCGGGTTCAATGGGTCAAAACTCCTGAAAGCCAGTCAAATAAAATAACAACCAAATAAATATACTGTGAGTCAAATATTAAACTCCCTGAAAGATTAACAGGCAAGAAGGGTATGGAATGCGTAATGTACAAAAAAAAACAGTATAACGTTTACAACACCATCAATTCAAACGATGTGTTATAACTCGGCATAAAATGTTTGAACGGTTTTGTACGTTTTCTGACTTGAAAATGTATTTTCACACTCTTTTTTTATGGTTGGGAAATTGCAAGGCTCAATTCATTTTCATTTCATTTAAACAGCAAATATATGTACATTTTGTTGATTTTGCACATTTACTCAATCGAAATTACTGTCTGGATGGCTGGCTAGCTAGCTGGCTTTAGTTAATCAATTTAGAAATTGCTGTTGCCGCATTTCATCCAATTCATCCCACGTAATATTTCAACCTGTTTCACATTTTCACAGCTCCATTTTTTCATTCTTCTTTCCATTTTATCCTGAAGCTTCAAAAAAAAAATATATATATATATATATATATATGAAATGTTCCGAGCACCCGCACTTGGGCGCACCCGCTCATGCTGTAGAATAACAGGCGTTGATGGACATAAACGAAGATTGCTACAAAAATTGAACTTTAAAAAAACGCTTTTTTCATATTTTTTCTCGTTTTCTGATATGAAAAATGAGATTTTTGTTTACAGATTAAATGTTAAGCTTAGAAACAGTGCAGACTGCTTTGGTTTTCAGAAAAAGAAAGAGGCATTAACAATACGCCACGAATTGATTTTTACGCAAAACGAACAACAGTTGCCAGCGTGAAACGTGGACCGTTTTTGCTAGGCTGATCTCAATTGTGTGGTGCAAGTCAAGTGTGGACCCATCCACGTGTAACAATCGAAATGAACCCAAAAAAAGAATTCTTTGCGTTGAGAATTTCAATTTAATGCGTTCCCTTTTTTTTCCTCTCGGTTTTGCTCGAATCGATTTTTTTTTTGTTCGGAATTATTTTTCTCTCAGTTTATTTAGTTCATTCTTATACTCTCAGTATATTATTTCTTGTTGATTTGAACCTTGAAAAAAGAATACGATTTGTATGAAATTTTCAAACAAACAACAAAAAAAGTTCATAGCTTCAATGCGCCATTTATGGTTTAAAACAAGCAAGACAATCCTTATTATACAGTACGTGATGATTATAGATAAAAATGAACGTTTCGTTATTACGAACAAGCCACAAGTTATGCTTGTCATGTTGCGCCGAATTCATGTAGTCGTATCATTTTCCACAGAAGCTTATGGTTAGAATATATGTTTGTGTGTGTGGGTTTTTAATCTAAGTTGTATGCTTCTATCAAATGCAGAAATTTTGAAACTTGAATTTTTTTTTAGCACAATTGATGAGTACCATTTCCAGTGAAATGTTGTTGTGTGTTATGGGAGACACTAGTCACCGTGACTCTGATTCTTCGTATCCAATAAACATAAAAACGGCGATTTAAAATGATTGCTGGTTGATTGACATTTGGGAACTAAAATAAGCCAATTTCACTTCTAATGATGCATATACTCAAATACAAAATAGCGTGAAAACTCCATAATCAATCATTGAATAAAGAAATATATTGCGTGCACGTGTCAATCGATGTTTATTTGTTCACTTAGATTTTATCAGTTGCAAACTTGAACCGTTTATTTCGTTTCTTTTCGTGAAGCCTGCTTTATCAATCTTGATCGAATCAATTGTTCTTTCAATGTCAAAATACACAACACGCAACAATATCGACGATCAGTTATGAGTTCTGAAAATCTTCGGCCATATTCAGAAATATGCATTGATGTAATAAGTGACAAATACAAGGTACATAGGATTTGATAGAAACATACAAACATTTCTTTGTGTGGCGAAATGATGTATTACTATCGCATTTTACATATACATTTTATACCATACACCATTTGACATTTCTGATTACTGCAATTTCCATCATTTGCAAGACTGATTGACATAATTTGTTCTTGTTAGTGGGCGTCACAACACTTAATAAGTGTCACATTGTATTGGGCAAGCGTTAGCAAAAGTATAGCTTAGCAGCAAGCATATCGTATGCTCACATGCTCAGCATAATATGCTTGCATATCGATATGCTGCGTTCTCGTGTCAATCATCATCAGTTCAGTTTGTGTGTGTGCGTCGATACTGTGCATACCAATTTCGCGTCTTAGCGAACGCAGCAGATCGATATGCAAGCATATTATGCCGAGCATGTGAGCATACGATATGCTTGCTGCTAAGCTATACTTTTGCGAACGCTTGGTATTGGGTTTTGTCACCGGGATCTTTGAATTGCATTCTTACTTTCTTTTTGCCTAATTTCAATGAAAACCGACTATTTTATCAAATTAGAAGCTTAAGAGCACCAATTGCTGGTTGATAATGCTCTTACACCGAAAGACTATTCAATACATTTCGTAAATTGTGACCAACTTCAAACTGTTACCTAGAATGCTAGCGTTTCATATGTTTATGTAGATTTTCATTACTTATTTTCTGCTATTGTTTTCCACTTGTTCACTCGAATGATGTGGTTTGATAGAGTCGTTCATGTCATTGCTATAGATTTTTTTTTGCACACACACAAAAAACCACCAGATTTCAAGGGATTATCGAACATCTTATCTATATTCTCGGTAAATTATCTGATGTGTGTAGGTGAAACATGTAATATGTAATATCTGTTTGAAACTTGAACTTGAGAACAAATAAGCGGAGGATACTGACACGATCAATTGCAGAGCATTTATTGTTCATTTGCATTTCATTTTAATCCCCCATGGAGCTTTCAATTCATTTTGTTTGGGTCATGACAACTCTGTGCAATATGGTTTATGTGCCATCGTGTCATTTTTTTGTTGTTGCCCCTTTCATTTTCTGAAGATATTAATCGTAATGTTGTGTAACAGTTTCCTTGTTTCTGTAGTATTTATGTATACAGGTTGGTATTTACAATAGACAATTACAATTTGCCATTCAATTACTTTGAAGTTGTTGAATGTTTATTGGCTTGGGCTAAATTATGTGCATAGAAAATATATGTCAGCATTCAATTAGTACATATGTGTGCAGTGGAACATTGTAACAATGAACACACCCAACCGTCTCAATAGTCATTAAAATGGAAATTTATTTTCACATCATTCCCATTTTACGTCGTCCACTTACCTTCAAGTCTCATGTCCGTCCCCAAACCTAATAGAAAACAGAAAAAACCGTGTGATGCAATCATTCATTGAAATTAATCGAAATTGAATTTTAATCGGAAATGAACATATTTATACCTAACAAACATCCACATTTTGGGTTACCGTAGCCATGTCAGGTTGAATCAATAATTATTTTTTATATTCTCGTTAAGATGGGATCTTAATTGGGTCTATCGTTGAAATTCAAGGTGAACTTGCGAATGCCGATGACTGGTCAACATGAGGAAATAATAATTAAAGAAACCGACCTGAAAATGTGCCATGTTACTAATGGTTGTTGAAGAATGTTGTTAAAATGGAAATCATGTATGAATGAAATCGTCAAAAAATGTTGCTTGATCAGGAAATGACAGCAAGAAAAATTAATTCTTATGAATTGAGTGCGTCCAAAAGAATTGTGGGCGGTGGCTACTGCTTTTATCATGGGTTCAAGTTTAAATGTACACTTCGTATAAAATTCGGAACAAGCGCAGTATTGAATTTATTTGGAATCATTAGATTGAATCAAGATGTTCGATATGGTTCGACATCGACAGTATATATTGAGTCGTATATTTGGTTTTTATTTGCTGTGCGAAGGAGCCCATCAAAATCAAGCATTAATTAATTTGGTTATTTCTTTTTACTTGACGATAAGATGGTTGGAATCCTTTGGTGACCAACGGTTGAGCATACAATCTTCTTCATAATTAATGACCTGATATCAAGTATTGCCTTCGACTTTTATATTTCAATAGATTAAACCGGAACCGATACACTCAATTCACATGTGCACATGGCATATGACAAATGGAACGTGTGCTTCAGTTTGAACTTTATATGCCAAACGATATCAATCCAAATGTTATATACGTTATATATTGTTGTTTCCATCACTCAAAATAAACACTCATCATTTTACCGGGGGGAGCGGTTTAAGTTTCTAGGCCTTAGCCTGCAATCTCTGAACATAAAAACGGCAATGAATGAATCGATCAATTCTAATTAATTGTAACTAACATGAACAATAACAGCTAAATAAATATTAATTAAAACAAAACAAAAATACGGCCAAGTGGCTCTTCATCAACATAAGATTGATGCGATGATGGATGTTGTCGAAGAAATCTGTTTTCTGCCCTTAAACCTAGCCTTAAACAATGCTTGAAATGCCATTACGGAAAAGTATTTTCCGTTGAGTGGAGTTGAGTTGAGCGTAAAATGGGAATGAATCTTGAACTTTCAAGACCATTTATGATGAAAATGTCATAATTTAGACGATGACCCTCTTCACTTTTTAATATCCTTTATTTTAGCGTTGGCTATTTGTTAATGCAACAATCACATTGGCCACAATCTCCGTTCTACTTTTTTCTCTTTCAAGCGACTCATTATTGTCCAAAAGCAATAATTATAATTCATTTCGGTTTTTTCAAACATCAACACCATACTTTACATTTGCACGTGGAGTTAAAATAGCTATAAAAACCAACATAGGATTTTATGATCGAGTGTATTGGATAGATTCGTATGATATCTAGATATTTACAGCTGTAATTTGTATATAATGTGAAAAGGTGAATTCGCTGGAGATGTTCTGTTTATATATAACCATCGCATTACATTGGGAATATTGTGTGTTTACACGTGTATTGTATCGCATAGAAACCCTTGCAAATTTTTGTTTATGGTACACAATTTCTCGTGTCGGCAATCGGTAACAATTTAAGTAGCTGTCGTTTATGGTGTGCCACACACGCAAGGTCAATGTGAATGGATTGATACAAATATTTAACGCTCAACTACGTTCTCTCCACCACAGCCACTGCCTGTATAAATATTGACAGCCAATATTCAAATGCAAATTAACCCCACACTTTGTGGGAAAATGATTGTAATTATTATGTTAAAACGGATGGGATACACGGGTCATTCACAATATTTTCTTTACATCATCAATTTCCTCTGACAACATTTACCCTGTTTTCATTTGTTGATGATTATAATTTATGGAAGATTATTTTTGGGCATTTATTCATCCTACAAACACAAACAAATGTTTAGCATTCAACTTGTTTTTTTTTCTTGCTCTTGTTATTTCTAGCCAGATCTAAATTTTATTTTAAGTGTTTCACAACCGACAATTTACAGGCAAATTACGCCATTCAAGTAAATTAAATGGCGCTGCAAAGCACCTGTTGTTACTTCCGTGATTACCTTTCGTACGGTTACGAATTTTGGGTGAAATTTACTTCAGACAACTTGTTTCGTATAATGTTTGCAAAGGTGTGGTCGGTTAATATGAAAACAATGTTTGGGCGATAAATAATTGACATTATTGATGCACTTGAATATGGCCAAGCAAAGATTTCTATTGAATATTGTACAATAAATGTTTTCTATTTTGATAGCAAGGTCAAGGTGATTCTAATTGGAACATAATGATTTCGTTCATTATATGTATAATTCTTGATAAAGCAATAAAAACATACAAAAGCTAACGAAACAATATTCCATCTGATTCCACGACAATAGTCTGTCTGACATAGTTTTTAATGAGACACACGAAAATCTTAGCGAAAATCCGGCATTATCAGTTTGTGTGCATTTAATGCACTTCAGCAAATACAATTTTTCTTTGATTTTTGTTAATTTTAACTCTTGAACGAGCAGAGTCAAGTACTAACAGCAGATTCTTATTTAATCAATTTAAGAAAACTTATTAAATTCTCAATTCTCGTGTAATTTTTTTTTTATTTATTTTACAAAAAACTGACATTTTCCTACAAGAAAAAATCTCCTTAGAGAGCTTAAATATTATTTAAATAATTAAAGTTGTTTGAGAAAAATAATAATCGAAATTTAATTTAGAATTTTTCGTCTTGCTGATTTACTTGTGAAATTGTTGAAAACATAGATTGCACAGTTCGCACCTTCTGAGATCAGCACAAGGACATATAAAAATGTTTTGTGGAAAAAAAATCCAGTTCGCCGGTTCTCAGCGGCCATTTCCCTTCTATGATTTTAATAAATAACAACTTGAATTGCTCATTGAAAACAGTGCTCATGAACCTTTTCAACTCGAACAGTTGATGTTAATTAAAATTACGTAAGGGGCATGAAATTTGGTGAACAACTTAAGCACTTCATTGAAAATTTCGCATCAAAACATTTGCTAAAGTTGCCTTCTATTTTTTGCAACTTATATCGTCCTTTTTTGAACGTAATATTCATGTTTAACGCAAACTATCGAAATGGATGAATGTAATCACTCAACTTAATTACATTTTTACCACAGCTTTAGCTCCATTAGTTCAATATCATTATATATTTGATGCAGAGCATCGACTCTATTTAGTGCCAGCCAAAATAATGATATCAACAAGCTCTGGAAAAATGTACAAAGTTATTTACTCCAGAGAGAAAAGTTTTATTGTGTTCGTGTATGTTTTGTTTGTCTCTGCTCTCTTATATGCTAAAATGTATTGTTGTTTTGACTTTTGGATAAGCTTAAAGTCAAACTTTCTCTCTATACGTACGTGGTTTTGTCACTTGTATTTGGTTTACTGCATTGCATTTCATTTTGGATTTTGGTATGATGCATTTGACATCTAGCGCATACGTCCATGGTTTATTTCAGCCAGAACTTATCACAAATTTATTGTTCATTCTCATGTTTCAATGAACGGGTTTCAATTGGTTTTGTGATTTCAGATAATTCATTCTCTGTTCAATCTTTCTTGTGAAATGCACATATTATGGTGTCAGACGTCATTTCTGTGATATCTTTGCAAAGTCAAATATATTTGCATATAAATTGAATCAATGCTGATTTTTAAAGTGACGTTGGTTTGGAGCAATGCATTTTTATAGAGTCTGAGTGATTGGGAAAAATGCTCGTTTATGAAATGTGGTTTGATGTACGTTTATGTTGATTTCGGTTTGGTTGAGTGAAAACTAAAACAAAATTCTCCCTTTCGAATAACTATGTCGTCTTTTTGAAATCTTAAAGGAAAATTGTTTACCCAATAATAATTTTATGGCGATTTTTCTTTTCAAAACACCATTATGACGAACGTAACAAATAAACGCCAATCGAAAAATTTAATTGTTTGCTTTGATAAATTATTGGATTTTCACTAATAAATGCTATTCTATGTTTACAGAGCTGTAGCGGCTTATTTACGTGCATTGAATCTATCACCAAATAATGCCGTCGTACATGGAAATCTGGCCTGTGTCTACTATGAGCAAGGACTTATTGATCTCGCCATTGATACGTATCGACGGGCCATTGAGCTACAACCGAATTTCCCAGACGCATATTGTAATTTGGCTAATGCACTCAAAGAAAAAGGACAGGTAAATATTAATGCAGAGAACATGTACCCATTTAATACAGTTAAATAAACGAAATCGAAAAATGCATGCGAAGAAAATCGAAAAACAAAACCGGTTGACGTGCGGCATTCCTCTGAACTGTTGAAGCAATATAGCTGCAATAAGCGTATCAGAAACCAAATAATCGACGCACGTTTCAATCGAGTAATAAATACACAATATACAGCGTTGCGTGCCTCAACTTAGCAACAGAACTTGTACGCACAAGGCAATCGACTCACAGAATTATATTCTCACTGTAAGAGAAAAAAACTGTAAGAAATTTATTGAAAAACATTGTAATTAGGTTTGTTTTTTTTTTCTTCTTCGTTGTTCGTGTGGAAAATGAAATTCAATCTCTTCATCTCCCATCAAATATAAATTCTTGCCGTCTGGTGTGCAGCAAACTTTTTCTTCGGTTTGGATGATGCCGAGAAAAGAAGCGAGCAAACATGATGGCGCATACACATGGCAATTTCAGGCAAAGATTTTCAACTCGCGTCAATAAAACTGCAAAAGCATTTTTATTACATTCGAACTTTTATTGTTGAGCCGGCTCAAAAAATTCAACAGCATTGGACAGATTGAAATGTTTAAAGGTTGATGCAGTCGCAATTGCAACATGCAGTGAAATCAAAACTTTAAACTCAATCTATGAGGTTGAATGACGGGTGCACTTTATTTCTCAACTTGAACATTTTATCGTCAAGACTGAAAAATGTAAACGAACTGTGTTCATGAGCTGTGAACATTCGAAGACACTGTAAACAATATGGCAATTGCAAGGATTGAATCCATCGACATGTTCTCTTTGCTTTGCTTCGCTTTGTCTTTCTTTACTTTCAGTACAAAATTGATAAAGTTGTGGTAATATAGTCGAAAATAAGTATCACAAAACTAAGAAGTTAATTTGTCAAATAAGAAAATTGATGTCAATTTATGAGAAAAAGAGATGTTAGACGAGGCAACCGTTGTCTCTGCTCATAATAAATCATACAGCTTTTGAACACACGAACAGATTGAATAGAATAGTTAATAAATGGACGCGCCCAGCACAGTGGGAGTTGCACATAAATATGGATTATTCGACGCCAGATCATTGTTGACTGGGGCATTACCATCAATTTGCAAATATCGAATGACATTTACTCCTTCCAATGAGTCTATTTTCTCTTTAGGTTGAATAAACTTATCTAACGTATTGGATTTGTTTGATTTGTTTTATTTGAATTTAGGTTCCCGAGGCCGAGGACTGTTATAATACAGCATTGCGATTATGCCCAACGCATGCCGATTCGCTAAATAATTTAGCAAATATAAAACGTGAGCAAGGTTTTATTGAAGAGGCAACACGTTTATATTTGAAGGCGTTGGAAGTGTTCCCCGAATTTGCAGCGGCTCATTCAAATTTGGCCTCAGTTTTACAGCAACAAGGCAAATTAAATGAAGCATTAATGCATTACAAAGAAGCGATTCGTATTCAACCATCGTTTGCTGATGCATACTCAAATATGGGAAATACCCTAAAGGAAATGCAAGATGTGACCGGAGCATTACAATGTTACACACGAGCTATTCAAATAAATCCAGCATTTGCCGATGCGCACAGTAATTTGGCCAGCATTCACAAGGATTCAGGTAACATACCGGAAGCCATACAATCATATCGTACAGCGCTCAAATTGAAACCCGATTTTCCGGATGCATATTGCAATTTGGCACATTGTTTGCAAATCGTTTGCGATTGGACCGACTATGACAATCGAATGAAAAAATTGGTGGCCATTGTGGCCGAACAGCTTGAAAAAAATCGCTTACCATCCGTACATCCACATCATTCGATGCTGTATCCATTGTCACATGAATTTCGAAAAGCAATTGCAGCACGTCATGCGAATTTATGTTTGGAGAAAATTCACATTTTACACAAACCACCATATAAATTTGGCCGTGAATTGAGCTCAAATCGTTTGAAAATTGGCTATGTGAGCAGCGATTTTGGCAATCATCCGACATCACATTTAATGCAAAGCGTTCCCGGAATGCACGATCGCAGTCGATTTGAAATCTTTTGCTATGCACTTAGCGTTGATGATGGTACAGCATTTCGCAGTAAAATTGCCAATGAAGCTGAACATTTCATTGATTTATCGCAAATGCCATGCAATGGCAAGGCTGCTGATCGAATTTTTGCCGACGGCATTCATGTTCTTGTTAATATGAACGGTTACACAAAAGGAGCACGCAATGAAATATTCGCATTACGCCCGGCACCAATTCAAGTTATGTGGCTCGGATATCCGGGAACAAGTGGTGCCAGCTACATGGACTACATCGTAACTGATGCTATTACTTCACCACTCGAACTGCAGGTACAACTCATTCTCTCTTTCGATACATAACAAACACATGTTTTGCATAACAAACACATGTTTGAGTCGGTGTCTCTAACTGGCATTTATTTTTTTTTCATCTTTTTTCGATACAGGACCAATACAGTGAAAAGTTGGCATACATGCCGTACACATATTTCATTGGCGATCACAAGCAAATGTTCCCACATTTAAAGGAGCGACTCATAGTCAGTGACAAAAGTGGTAATGGAAATTTGGCCGATAATGTGGCTGTTATCAATGCAACCGATTTATCACCACTCGTTGAAAGTACTGATGTCAAAGAGATCCGTGAAGTGATCATCTCACAGAAACCGGTCGAAGTGTCAATGAAAGTGGCCGAATTACCAACAACGACACCCATTGAAACAATGATTGCAAACCATCAAATTCAAACATCGGTTAATGGTGTTGTATTACAGAATGGTTTAACAACGACACAAATCAATAACAAAGCCGCCACCGGCGAAGAGGTACCACAGAATATTGTGATAACGACCCGACAACAGTACGGTTTACCCGACAATGCAATCGTTTATTGCAATTTCAATCAACTGTATAAAATCGATCCGCTGACTTTAGAATCGTGGGTTACAATTTTAAAGAATGTTCCACATGCAGTACTATGGTTGCTCCGTTTTCCTGCCGTTGGTGAGCCAAATCTTCAACAAACAGCACAAAATTTGGGTAAGTGTAGATTTTATTCGTTTCGAAGATTAATCAATAGACGTCAATAGATATTTCATTGGTTTTCGTTTTTGTTTTCGTCTTTGTGTGGTTTGCAGGTTTGCCAGCTGGTCGCATCATATTTTCAAATGTTGCCGCTAAAGAAGAGCACGTTCGCCGTGGCCAATTGGCTGATGTATGTTTGGATACGCCGTTATGTAATGGTCATACAACTTCGATGGATGTTTTATGGACCGGAACTCCAGTAGTTACATTACCTGGAGAAACACTTGCGTCACGGTACGATTGAATTAAATTGTTGTTTTTTGTTTTGCTTATTTATTCCAATTTAAAAGCAATTTAACAAATCGTTCTTCATTTTGCCTTTGTTTTTGCCAAACAAACAAACAGAGTCGCTGCATCACAATTAAACACACTTGGATGCCCAGAATTAATCGCCCGAAGTCGTCAGGAATACGAGCAGATTGCAATTCGCTTAGGAAACGATCGTGAATATTTGCGTAGTATGCGTCACAAAGTGTGGAAGGCTCGTGTCGAGAGTCCATTGTTCGATTGTAAAGAATATGCAAACGGTTTGGAGGGTCTTTTCTTGCGAATGTGGGATCGGCATTCGCGTGGTGAAGTGGCTGATCACATAACAGATACAACAGTTCAAAAATAAACAAATTCAATTGAATTTGAACTAATTTGACGCATAAAAAGCGACCACATCTCGTTAGACACTTAAATTTTAGTAATATTAACTTTATTTGTTTATACACATACACACAAACACACAAACACACACACACATACATTTTGTTCTCTTTTGATTTGAATTGAACCCTCTTTTATACGATGAAATTATTACCAAAATTTAAATGTTTTTTCATGCTTTGAGCTAAAAAACCAAACAAAAAAAGAAAATCACTTTCACATATATGTATTCATTGGAATTTTTCTTTCATCGATTTGATTTTAGCTCAACACACATCGCAGCATATTAGGGTCTCACGAGATTTTTTCTTTTCAATGCATAAATGAGAAGAATTTTTTTAGTTTTTTTTTTAAATTTTAAGAATGAATGAATCATAAGAAAAGTGGAGCAGTAACAAAATAAACAATATTATTTTCAATTTAATTTTTAAACTTGACTTAAGCCAATTCCATCGACACTCACAGCCAGCTCGGCTGTTTTGGTGCGTTTAAGCAAAATGGTTGAGACACAAAATGGATATATATATATATATATATATTACTTTTGTTTGATTTCATATGTTGCTGCATTATGTTATTAAATCAAAAAGCGAATAGAAGAAACACTTCAACAAAATATAAATTGTGGCTTTATTTATTTTATGAAAGAAATTCCCCGTTTTTTTTTCAGTGTTAAAATTTTATGAATCTCAATGAAAATGTTTGTCCAGCATTTTTGAGCTTCCTTAGATTTCAGTTAAATTGTATAAAAAGTCCGAACCACTTGAACGATTCGTGGGATCGTCGGCCCAACAGTGTTTTTCCGTAAAAAATCTCAACTGATGATGGCGAACAATTCATTAAAAAAATTATTTTGACTAAAAAACTGTATATACAAAGAAACACTTAAGTGTATATAACATAAAATTTGAATCGAATTGCAAATTCATGAATTTGAGTATTTCTTCAATCATTTTTTACCTGAATGACTGCTCTGAGCGGATCTGAAATATTTACACATATAAATATTTATCGGCCATCTACAAACCAATTAATTCTAAACGGAATTAATCTCGTTGAGAATTAATCGGTTTCGTTGTTTACAACTCATCAGTGTAGCTTGCCAAAGAATTCTATTTGTTTGCATTTCTATTATTTTATTTATTTAAAATGTTTTACAACAACTGTGTGTATTTAATCAGTCGGTACACGCTGTGGACTTGATGTATCAGATGAGTTCTGGTTTGTATCAACTGAACGCTCTGGACTTGGTATAATATTCGGAACACGCCTCGAAGTCAATATTTCAGATGATGCGGTCGAATTGCGCCGTGAACTTCTTGATGAATTTTGTGAACTGAGTTCATTTTGCGAGCTTGATGAATTAGAAGAATTCTGTGAGCTTGGAGTGCTGTTATCAATTGACGAATTATTTGATTCTACCGAACCTAAAAATGCCAATAAATTTTCATCTGGATGAAGCGACAATATAGGTGATGTTTCCTCCTATAGATTTAAATTTTTCAACTGATTCAGAAGAATGTGCTGTCATTTCTAATATTGTATTGCAATATATTCTAATATGTACCTGTTCTTCAATTGGTGGTAACTGTTGAGTTGGGGGAGGTGAATGTATAATTGAATCGAATTCATTTAATAACTCTCTCATACAATTGAAACATAATAGTTCATTTGGTTCATATCGTTCAAGAAGCCAACGTTTGAATTCGGCATGGAATGGCCATTGGCACAATTTTAAACTTGTATGTTCCGGTAGTTGGCACTTTACACACAAATTTTCCATTTTCTCTATAAAAAAAAGAGTGATATTTTGTACGTGAAAAAGAGAGAAAGCCAATTGAGAGAGAAAAAGAGGGAGAGAGAGGGAAAAAAGAAATGACCACCTTATATATTTTGTAGAGCGTGGAAAAATACCACAATTTCATTATACAGTGAATAAACGAGTGTCGTAGATAAAATACAAGAAAATCGACTAAATTATCACAAACGCACTGACTCAATTGAACAATGAGAAATTTCTCTGCACTGTTTAATACATGAAATTTACTGATTGATGATGGAAATTTGTATACACAAAAAAAAAACAAAACTGATTCACTGTCATTTCCATATATCAAATCACCTACACATGCACAAGCGGAATTTCCAATGTGTCAAACTAATAAATATTGATGTAGCAAACTCTTTGAATGTGAACCGTTGCTCAGTTGAATCTTCGTTGAACATTTCATTACTTAACTGCGTCAAACCATTAAGGCGGAAAATAGCTGTTGCAGTGAATGCAATGTTAAAATGTATGCTTTTGGCTGTCTCACTACAGATGGCGTTAAATTACAATCAGTAAATGTCTTATGACGCACACATGCTTTCGTATTATTGTCAGCTGTCAAACAGAATGAGGCATAAAAATTTTGTGTTGGAAACTTAATACGCAGGTGTAGTGGTTCTGTGTGTGAATTTCATTCTTTTGGCACGCCACATCAAGTCACCCTTATTCTATTCGCATTGAATTTTATCCATTGTGGATGGATTTATTGTTGTTGTGCTGCTTTTATATGTGTTTGTACGAGTCGACGTAGATGCGTGTGGGTGACGGATTTGATGCCGACATTCATATATTCGTTTCGATCGCACTACAGTTTGCCGCCACTCAAAATGGTTCTGGTGAAATAGCAACGGAAAAGAGATAGAATTGAATATTAAGGAGCATATAATACACACACAGACACACACACACACACACACACACAAAATACATTGGCACTAACGACAAAAAGGACAAACTCATACAAATCGACAAAGGAGAAGAAAAGCGCTGAATTTTCCATATGTGCTTCCTGTGGAATGCCAATATTGCGGATCAATATATAGAGACGACGGTAAGTTTGAATTCATACAATTTTATGTGTGCGAGAAGATATCGGGCTGTTTTGACTTCCATCACAACACACAATTGATTTATTTCGCTTTTATTCGTTTAAGTCAGTAACGCGTGAAAATTCAATAGTGTTTAGCTTATCGGTTCGGTTCACTTGTTTTTCATTTATTGCATTAGAAATATCAATATAGAATCAAATAAAAAAGAACACAAAGTTATTATCGACCACAGAATAGATGAAGTGGGCAACAAATCTGAAAATGAAAAATGCATTTAAAGTGCAGAAATCACAAATATTCAACCATTGAAAGGAATTCCAATATATGCTTGGTTTTATAATATCGCCAAAAGAAACAAACAAACAATCGAATTATCCAGTGAAAAATAATATGATTAAGTAAGCAATTCTCCAAAAAAAAAAATATCGCAATCGAAACGAACAAACTACTGCGGCGATGATTGCATATCTTTGACTATTGGACAATATAAAACGACGACTTTCATACGCAAAATTACGATAGAGGGGAATTTTTCGTTTGGAAATTCACAACAATTTGTGCATAACGTGTTTATTTATTATTTCCGGACATGTCTTTAGAAGATCCATTTTTTGTGGTAAAAGAGTAAGTATCTTGTAACAATAACATCTTCAATGCAGGGCTTTTTTCTTTCGAAGCATTGAATGGCTGGCTTTTTTTAAAATCGAAATATCATTTACTTTGAGTTTTTTTTCTAGTTAATTAGAGAGTTTTAGGGAGAAAAACAGTTTAGTGTTCGAGATCATATTGGAAAACCGAGTGTACACTGTACAGTGTACACACGCATATGCGTAGAATTATGAACAGAGAATGAAATTGAAATACCAGTGTTAATGAAATGCCTAGGTCATACAAGTACTAGTACATACATTAAAATGGTCCTTTGGTTTTACACACACTCACAATCGGCCATAACAAACACAAGTTTCCTTTTTGTTCAAAGTCCATAACATATGAACACTTTTTTTTTGGGATTGAAAATATTGTGTCGCACATGTTGTCGCTTATTTTAAATTTAAATGGATAAAAGTTTTTGGATTTTCGTTAAAATATGGTTTAATTTTACAGTGAAGTATTCAAGGCATTGAACAAAACACGAGGCTTGTACTTGCGGTGGCGGGATTTGGGCAATGTTGGTGGTGCTGAAACTGAATGGACTACAACTGAATTGAGAAATTCACTGCGTAGCATTGAATGGGATTTGGAAGACTTGGAAGATACAATCAATATCCTTTTGAATATTTTCATATTGTTTCTTTTTCCCCACCCTTATTCTCTCCTTAATCGTTGTGTGTGCTTTTTTTTTTAAATATGTTTCACTGTATTGTTGACATTTTATTAATTCCAAATTTGAAATTTTCCTTAACCGAATAAATACCTATTGTTGAGAAGAATCTGAGCAAATTTAAGATCGACCAAAAGGAATTAAACAGCCGACGATATTTCATCGATGCCACCCGAGATGAAGTCAAGTCGATGAAGGAGAAGATGAGCTTGAACCGAAATCGGGACAAAGATATCACAGCAAATCAACCATTACTTGATAATAATAATCAAACCATTGGCGTCACCAACACATTCAACGATAATTGCAATAATTTGATTGCAAACAATTGTATCAATAATAATATTACATCCTGTAATACAAATTCGGCATCTAGTTTTACGGTAAATTTTCGAAATCTAAAGCTTCTGCCTTGAAGTCAAACACAAAAACACAATGAATCTCAGATTTAAAATAATCTACACAAAAAAATTCTAGACAATAAAAACAGATTTTATTTGATGTTTTTATTTATATTTTGAATAATTCAATGTTTTATCAATGATTTAGACAACAATTGTCGGTACAATGGCCAGACACAGCGGAACAAAATACTCCAAATTGGAGAATTCATTGGATAGTCCTGGACATTATGGAACGTCAGCATTGGATAGTCCATCGCATCGCTTTTTAGGTGAAAGTGTGTCGGTTCAACAACGAATGCTACAGGGACAGGATGAGCAACTCGATGTGATAAGTGATTCGATTGGCACACTGAAAACAGTCTCACGGCAAATCAATATTGAACTAGACGAACAAGCTGTGTAAGTAATAAAAGAGTTGCAGCCGTGTTGTTGTTCATAAACATTCACCTGTCACTCTCTCTTTCTATCTGTTGTAGTATGCTTGATGATTTTGGCAATGAACTTGAAAATACCGAGTCAAAAATCGATTCAACTATGAAGAAAATGGCTAAAGTGCTGCACATGAACAACGGTAATTTGTGTCCCATGAGCTCTATTTACATGTTCCACGCAATCATATGGAATGAATCGCTGATCCATGCTGTTCAATTTTCTATTTTTTCTTTTTTTACATTTCTCGTTTCAGATAAGCGCCAGTGGATTGCCATAGGAGTACTTTCACTCATTTTATTTATTGTGATACTTTTGTTCATTATTTTATAATTTAGTTCAGTCAACACACACCGTGGAAAAGAGTGCAATGCAAAAAACAAACATATTCTGAGTTGTACACAGCCGGATGAGCTGTTTTGAGTGTCTGTTTGTTATCCGTAGGCAAAATTATTATTATTATTATTATGTTTTAAGTGTAATTTTTTTTTTAAATCAACACAGAACGATTTCGGGTTACAACGTCATTTATTTTGGATGGTATCAAACATGGAATGGAACAAACGCGCGTTTGGCTTGTTATTGCTGTATGAATAATAGTCTCTGGCACTATATTTAATTTGTATTATTTTTCTTTATCACACAAAAATTGGTAATGTCATCATTTTGCACTAAATCTTTGATTTTCGCGCAAAGTTCGAAAAACACTTGAAAAAAAACCATGTGCAAGTATTTAATCTGTATATATGCGTACAGTTTCGTTGTAGTGAAACAAAGATGTTCAATATTTATGGCACCAAAAACCTATTTAACCATTCCAAATAATCTACGTATTCTATTCACCTATTCTACCGAGCCGTTGGAGCTCAGAGCCACGCAATAAAAGTGCAACAGGACTCAACAAGAAAGACAAAAAAACTGTTACAATTGATTTCAATTCTTTTTTTTTCGTTTGTGTATCGTTTTGCATTTAAACACAAGTTTGGCATTCTGATGAACATGTATAAAAAAGAAAGAAGTAGGCATTCGCAAATCAAATTTTGTACATAGATTCCAAATCAACGCAAATAGGCCGCAACAGTTATTTATAAGGATTTGTTGTGTGATTGGAGTAGAAAAGACAAGATTCTTTCTTATTTTGAATGATTTGAATAAAAATTAAAAAAAAAAAACAATTCGAAAATGATCTTATTGTATTTGGTTTACGCTCTCGTTCCATATTTTATTTAATATTATCTAAAGTTTCAATCCGATGAGTTCTAGTCTGTACAATTTACGAAGAAGAAGAAAAAAAACACTTGATTTGAATTGAAATGAGTGTATGTACGATAAATCGTCATCATTTTTTTGACCATTAATTCCAGTACTACACATTGTAGAGTGATTGCACAATTTTTGTGGTATTATCTCTTCGAATCACAGATAAAACAGGTCCGTAATATGATATTATGTATGCAGAACCATCGGCCGGTCCAACCATTTGTGTTGCTATCAATATCACATCAACCAATTGGCCCAGAAACATAAAACCAAATGTGCAAAATTTCAGCAAACCAATAGCTGGATAGCCCAAGTAGAAGCGATCCATACCAAACATTCCCAAAAATATTGATAATAATAGAGCGGTGTCAAAATGATATCCATTCCTGTGGGCACGAACAAATATGGTCGAAACATACAAGAAAACAATCGGAAAAATAATAACCATTAAAATACATTGTTGAACAAAAATGAAATGTCAATTTGAATACTTACGTCCATCTGCATGGTATTTCGCCTTGGAAGCTTGTATTCTTTGATTCGCTACAAATGAGTCCTTCAACTGCGATGCATCTCACTTTTGCCACATTATTTTTTGTACAACCGATTGGTTGCTGGGTCTTTGGATCGATATGATCAAAATCTGGATCGGGGCACATGTATTGTCCTACACGCAATTTACTACAATCGACATCCGCGGCGGCATCATACAACTCATTCAATAAAATTAGTAAAACAATTACAACTAAATTGTATCGCATTTTGACTGCTCCCAATCTCCCTATGAATTCATTTATTTATTTATTTTTTAATGTTATTTTCTTGTGCACAACACACATTTTTTATAGACCTAATGAAATGTTCATTTTTTTTTCTTTTGTTTATTAACGCTTCATCCAATTATGATCGATTACTAATTTCGATGTTTTAGCTTCAATTTTAAAAGAAAATAAAAAAACAACAAAATAAAATGTATTTTCATTTGAGAATACCTAGTGTTTTTATTCGTATTTTATGTTGACATAGGCATAAGTCAGTCATTTCATTTCATTGGAAATATTTCCAGACATCTGAAACGGTAGACAACTTCAGACTGGTATGTGTTTTCTGCATTCGAAATTATTATATTGTGGAAATCTAATAAGATGGTATATCGGACAACAAGTAGTAAAAAAAACCAATTCGATGACGAAAAATGATGGACAAAATGAAGTTGACGCTTGACTAAATATATAAACGCAGTCAATGGAATCAATTAAACAATTAATTTACGTTTTAAAAGTTTTAAGAAAACGATTTCATTTTACCTCCTTCCAAAGATCTAAAGAGCACAAAAAAACGATACTGTCAATGACTACTAATATTCTATAAACATCAACTATGCATACTGCAAAGTAACAAATTGGTTCAATGCGCTTTTAATTCAGTTAATTTTCTTTCTTCAATTTCAATTCATGTTTTAAACTCACAATTTGACGATAGTTTGCTGTTTGTCAAAACTGAGTCAATGAGCTTGTTTGTGATGATTGAGCAGTTCACTTGCGATTGAATGATGTATGAAGTGGTCAATCACTGTGAGAAAATGGTTTTTGCTCGGACTGAATCCAAAATTTACTGCAACTTTTGATACATACCACTTTGTAACGGATATTATTGGTACAACACAGTGTGTATAATTCACACTTGCACTTGCTTTTGAATAAAGCTCAACCAACTTCATGCCGCATTTTTGCATTTGCGAAATTCAAATTATACAATTCAATTTAATTTAATTTGCAAGAATAAACTTTTTTATTAAATCTGAATACATTCTCAACATAACCGATGGGGACTATTTCTTATTGATATCACATTCTGCAGCGGCGGCTGCTTCTAATTCAATGCTGGCCTGTCGTTCAATGATTTCCCGTTGCTTTTTTTCGACGGCGCGCACCTCGGACGGTGTTAGCATGCCACGTAAAATGGTTTCGTAGCTCACCGAAATGCCTTTTTTGGTCATTTTTTGAAACAACAACCAACATTCTTTCTCCTTGATGCTACGCACATATTCGGGATAAACGGTACTCGGATCCAGTATATCAATTGATGATTTTCGCAATGGAGCCGATATATTAATGGGTATTTTGGATATTTCAGCAACATTTTGATTTAACTGTGAAATCGAATGCTCTTTGGCATCGCCAGAAATGTCGGGAAAAGCCAATTTACTGTCAGCGCTCATGCCGTTTTCACTGAATAAAAGAACAGATATGTTTTAAAAACCGAACAACATTCTTATGCAAATCAAACAAAGTCAAACAATCAATTCGAGCGACAACTGATTTTTTTTTTTTTTGGTTGAAAAACCATAACTTCTTAAGTGAACGACAGATATGAATCGTCAGCAAACATAAATCAGCTTATTATTTGTTGACATTGTGATATGATGCGTGCACTTCAGCGATTAGGCACTCGAATGGGATTATTACTTCGGCACCATGTACTTGAACCGTTGTGCCTTTCGTGCAAATGACTTTAATTGAAATGTCATGTACTCTCAAAACGATTTCTGTACATTTGCACACCTACTTTACATTGGCAAACAAAATGAAGGAAATTTATTGAAGCCGTCAAGGTGAAAACGTCATACGACATTCATTATCCGAAATTTGTTTGATTTGTCGTTTTTGGCAATCATTTAGCTCATTTCATTAATGCATTGCAATCAATATGATAAATACGGATAACATGAAAATTCTACCTAATCACACTTGATTTATGGAATATCGATCCAGGCGGTGCAGTGGGCGGTCGATTCAAACGAATTTTGGCGGCTAATGGCACCAGAGATGCTCTACGTAAAACGGATGGTAAATCGATCACAGGGTCATCATCACCTAAACTATCATCATCCTGAAATGAAACTGTATCGAAAGGAAATTTGCAGCAATAGAGTGAATGTTATACGTTCCGACTATAGTCTTACCCGATTTTCCGATTTTTCGCAGTGACGGAATGGTTTTGTCATTTTGACTGTCAATGGAGCCATTTAAATAATCTTCTTTTTCTGAGTCACTCGCACCTGGGCTGAGTAGTGAAACAAGAGTTACAATTTCACTGCCGTTGACCGCTGACTTTGCTCTTGCTGGTAGAATTGGTTTTGGCGGTTTTGCCGCTTTCATTGCACGAGAGCTCAATGCTTTGGCCGTTGATGGACGCTCATCAAATTGTCGTTGTGTTACAATTCTCTCAGCAATTGGCTGTTGATTTGTAATTTTCAAACTGAATGGATCCATTTCAACAGGTGCTACTTTTTTACGTCGTAGACGTCGTTTGGTTGCATTTTGATTTTGATTATTGAAATTGGTTAATTTCTCTTGAACCTCTGTTGGTGGATTTGGTCGAATCGGAGCAGACATTGCACGCATTAATCTTGGTCGTGTCTCATTTAGCGATACACTTTTTTGACGAAATTGACTCCTTCGTGTTTCAGCCGTTAGCCGATTTATAATTGGCCTGGTTTCACTTTGATCACTTACATTTGTCTAATTTATGGATTTTAATTTGTATTTAGGTTAAAACTGTTTTGAGAACTATTTTTAAAGTCTTCAAAACGTACCGTTTTCCCATTGGGTTGCCTGGTTCCACTCTCCGAATCACTACCTAACTCTAATTCGGCCACATTATGAGCTAAGAAAATATTGATGTTGATTTTTTCCTCACTCTTCTTGCGTGATGAACCATTATCGATGGTTTTTTGCACTCTAAATTGGAAAATGAGAAAAGAACAAAACATGTTAACTAAGATTGGCAAATATGGTGTTGGTCTTATATTGCATGATGACGAAGAAAATTGAGCAAACAAATTCGTTAAGTGCATGAATGGAAAATGGTAAAATACGAGCATATTTCTGATTCCAAATGGAATTCTTTTGGAGAAAAATTGATCTTTCAACCGGCTCAAAGATGATTGATAAAGTGTTCGTTTGATTGATGACCGTTTGATCCTTTTTGACGCCCTTATATTTCCAGTGATTCGCACTCTAGTCATACCGTGGATATATGGATTTGATGTCTCTGACATAGTAAACTCTAGACACCAAATTATAATTTGATTAGGCTTATAAGTGGAGGAGTAAAAGGCGTGAACATGAACAGCTCGTTATTAACATTTGAAATATAAAATTTTGTATACGCGAACTATGATTACCCGAAACGATTATTTTTTATTGACTTTTGAAATATGTGTTGCTAGATCAATTGTTGTTATCCGCAAATATGCGGGCGTACATCAAGTGTCTGTGACCAATCATGAATTGTAATTAATGTGTGTTGCAAGTGAAAGCCATTCATTTTCACGAAAATAAATCGATAATTTCAAATGAACGCAAACGGTGTCAGTAAGACAGTGGCTGTTTATTGAATGGAACACATAAACATAATTTCACAATAGAATTCTGTAAGTTGATTGTTACAGCAATGCAATTGCATGAATCAAATTGAACATCACGTTTGATAGTCGGTGAGTGTGTGTGTGTGCGTGCGTGTTTTTTCCAACTGTTTTCAATAAAACCAAAATAATTCCAGCCAAATGAACAAATGAACACTGAACAATGCACATACAAACACCGATACAACATTTGCATTGTTGAATATAATACGCACTCTTCATTTGGTTCGCATCCATGATTTTGTGACTTATTCTTTATAGCCGTAAAAATCCGTAAACTAGCTTCAGGTGATGGGTTATTGTAGTTCCACGATTTGCTGGTTAGATGTCCATTTTTCAGTTGATTATGACCATTGCCGGATCGATGATTAGTGGAGTTTATGTCACGGCTTTGATCGACCGAATACTGTTTTTGCAAACGCAGCCGACGTTCCCGCGTGTTAACTGTTGGTTGACATACTGACTCACAAACTAGCGACTTTTGTTTACGTAAAAGAATATTGGGCGGTCTTGAACATGACATTTTCTTGATATTCCTGTGCACTTTATTACGAATCTTTGAATCAGCTTTCAATCCTCCAGGCTAAACTTTATGAAAGAAACAAACAATTGACCAGTCATTTACAATTTGTAAGAGAAAAAAATCAATCTCAATAAGAAAAACATAATCAACTTTTGAATCTTTGCTAAGTAATTTATCCACTTTGAGATTTGATTCAATGAAAACTTACTTGGTATAGGAAAATCGCGTGTTTTTGGACTCTTTATTGAAATCAGTACACAAAAACCGTGCTAAAGCTTATGAGAATTTCGTTGTTTCGCGGAACAAAAAAGAAAAAAAACACTGGCGTCGATTCGTGTTGCGATGATGGTGTTTTGTCCAATCCATCCGTTGTGATACTGAAATTTTTGGTTGAATCGCTTGCACTGACAAGTTTTCGGCGGAGCGCGCAATCACCCTTACGAGAACAAAACAACGAAAAATACAAAAATATACACAAAACTGAAATTCACGAAAAACAACATACAGCTTGAACACACGATAGTTTAATCGATTTTGATTCAATTGATACACATATTCAACGACGATAAATAATTCCATTCCTTTCTCCCACTCACACTTTCCATGTATGTGATATCGATAAAATAAGTTAGCGAATAATGAAAAGCAAAAGTGGGAAAAAACGCCAATAATTGAAATATATTGACGACCGCCAAATAAAGGGAGCCATGCAAAAAACCACGAAACCCCTCGCGCTGATTTCGAAGAAACACGACAACGCAAATTCAAAATGCATCGATATATACCAGAACCTACGGTAATGTAGTACACCATGGATTTCGAAGGCCCAATCCAAAAAAACGCGCTATCGACATATCTTGATTTGCCTTCAGTTGACATATTTATGAAAGTGCCACTGATTAACAGGGCACGAGGTAATTTGAATTAATTGCGCATTATGATCAATCAGGGATTTACAATGGCTGTCGTAAGACCTTTGATGTAAACTACCATTAAATAAATCATGACTGCGCACCTTTATTGCTGATACTTCATAACTGTAATGAGTCTCAATTTTTCGTTTAAATAATAAAATCAAATAAATGATCGATGCGATCGACCACCAAGTAGCACCATTTGTACCAACGTACAAAAATTTATTTGTTACCCCATTGTAGGGTGGCCAACACCGGATACCTAGGGGCGGGTCACCATCCCTCGCGGCGCTGTTTGCAACGGCGAAAGCTAGAAATATTTTGACAGCTGGATTTTGACAGGCGGCGACCGCAGCGCAACTGGTGGCGAAAATTGGAACTAAGGTCGATTTTGGCCAAGGAATGTAATACGAATCAGATATTATCCACTAGATACTACTAACGGAACGTATGCATTAGCATACGGCAAATCAAAGTGTATGGGTGCGTCAATCACATACGCTGCAAGCTGAACGAAGTTTATGGATAGCGTCAATCGCATGCGCCACAAGCTGAAAGGAGTGAGCAGGATACGGTGACGACGTATGTTCACCTGCCGTATTCCACTGACTTTGCTCAGCTTGCGGCGCATGCGATTGATGCACTCATACACTTCAATTTGCCGTATGCCAATGCATACGTTACGCTAGTAGTATCTAGCGGATAATATCTATTCGTATTACATTCCTTGATTTTGGCTGCGCCCCATATAAAATCGAGGGGCAAATCACTCATGCAATTACTTTTTTTTTCGTCAACAATTACTTTATATATTTTGAAATTACTTTCTGCAATTACTTTTAGATTTCTTCACATTTTCAGAATAATTTTTCACGATGAGAGTAATTTTGAAATATATCAAGTAATTGCATTTATATGCAATTACTTTTGTAAATTTTTAGTACTGCAATTACTTTGTATATTTCCAATACAATTACTGCGTTTTTGGCAATTACTACACATTTTTGTATGCAATTAGAAATTACTTTTTAGTGATTTGCCCAAGGGGAAAATGACAACCGTTTTGCCATCAGAAACGTCAAAAGAACCTTTAAGTACCTTCCCAATATCGAAACTACAGCCATTGACTCGTATTTTTCCAGCACTGTGATAATGTGCTGTATTGCTGGAGAAATACGATTCATTGGCTGTAGCTTCGATATTAGTAATGTACTTAAAGGTACTTTTGACGTTTCTAATGGCAGAAAAGTTGTCATTTCCCCCTTGGATTTGCCCCTCGTATAAAATATATGGAGAGAAGTCCTGGAAACCGCCTCTTTATACTATTATTGTGGTTTCGTTGACGTAACCGCAACGGAAATCAGAGCATAATATACACAATAACCCAAATACGAAATGGGTTGGAAGCACAACATAACATAAATGCTAAACATCAACGACCTGAGTCTATACAATTGTATTTAAGCTGTTCCTAAAAGAAGTTATACCGAAAAAATGCCGAAACAAAAATCGAACACTGCATGTTTGTAGAGGTTGTTTGTAATTCCTTTTTTTAGTCTTTTTGGGAGCGTGATTTTATTTTATTTTCATTTTTTGAATTCTCATGAACCCCAAACTTACACGTTTACCACAAAATGACTATTGCATGTTCTGCTCGCTTGTATTTATTGAACGATTTGTTTGTTTGTATGTGTACATGTTTTCGCTTTTCGTGTGGGGGAAAACTTTTCATTCTTACTTTTGCTCACATGCAGCATGAAGCGAATGCAAATCAATTCGTGACATAATTACCTAATGATCAGAATTGGTATAGTAGGCCAGCAGAGCTAAACGAATTTAATCTGCATTTTTTAGACAGCTGTTTGATTAAGATTTAAAGTCAACACCTCTATATTAAGTGTTATATATAAAACTTGCTTTATTCATACAAATAAATGTTCAATTCGATTCAACGAACCTCCTCGTAAGCAATTTGATGGACGAAACGAGTATTATAACTGATTCTGTATTTCTTTGTCATTGTTGTTGTTTTTTTTTCACTCGATTAAAAAGTTTCGGAAAATCGAAATCATTATTAATTAGCATATGCATAGTGCTGAGAAAAATAAAATATCAACTCATAAGAACTGAAAACCAAATGGTTTATTTTTGTTATCTGGCTAGTTTATTAAAAATGAACTAGTCCCTCAGTTTCTTCGAAACTATCCCCATACAAAGATTTTATGGCCAAAACACGATTTGAATTAAATTCAAAAACGTTTGCATCAAATTCGAAAGCGAAAATATTGGATCATTTCGTTGAAGTCTTAGCAAAATTAAATAGTCTTCAAGTCATCCATGCCTATAAAATATCGTGTATGAGACTGAGAGATAGTTATCATTCTATTCCCATGTTATAGGACTAACAAATTTGATTGCGTCCGAGTGTAAAATACTTTATAAAATGTTAACATTCGTTCAATCATCTGTATTTCGTTTGTTTGCAGTCATACGGTGCACTATAACAATATGGCTTACAATTGAAATACTTTGCTAGTTGTTCATCTCCGTAAATGGCACTCTCTCCTTCTCTGCTTCGTTTTCTTGGTCTCTCTTTCTCTTTCTGTCTTTCCTTCTTTGTTCGATCTTTTGGTCGATGTAATCGTCATGCATTATCATTCATTCATTCATTCTGTTCACATATATTGATCGCTTAAATGCTAACTAACTAGGTTTCCTTCAATGCTTTGACGCCCCCCGAATCAGGACTACTCTGATAGTTACATAAATAACTTCACAAAATTGAAAAAATAAAATGGCATTGAAGTTCGCAAACGATTCATTGATTGTTTTGTTTTGTTTTTTCTCTTTCTTTCCTTGTAAACAATAAATTTAAAGACTACAAATGTTGAGTTATATAATTTATCTATTTCAATCACTTTTCAGATACGACTCCAATGGGTTTGGCCCTTTAAGCTTAAGAGCACTCTGTGTAGGCCGCTGTTGATCTAATAAAATAATATTGAAAGAAAAAAAAATAACATCAATCAATAATACAGCTTTTAATAAATCTGTTATTCATTCATTTACTTGTCTCTGATGCTTTGGATTTTTGCACATTTGTTTGCACTTGAAGACAATTCAGCCACTCGGATAAGGTTATCCTTTTATCATTATTTACATCACAATATCGTGGCATTTTTTTGCCACATTTCTTCAAAACACTGAAAAACAGAAACAAAAAAAAGGGGAAAAACGAATGAGTTCATTCAAATGCATTTCGTGACTTAAATGTGGGTCACAAATTGTAGTTATCGTGCAAACCTTGCCGCGGTGACAAGTTCTCTGAATATTTTCCACTCCTTTCGTTCCCAAACTTTATTCTTGTTTTTATCAATCAATACAAAACTTAGTGTGGCCACTCGTTCATCCTCACTCGTCCAATTCGTCACGTTCGCCCTGAAAGCAAAATAAGCAAATATTGAATAAAAATGTCTTGAATAAACTCCCCCCATCCCCGAAAATGTTCGGTCGACGGAGAATACGAACCCGGTGGTTGTAGCGATTTGTGCTCGCAAAAACTCCTTCAGCTCTTTGAGAAATTCAAGTTTTCGCGGCTCTGGGCATCCTTTCATCGGTCTCGTCAAGTTTATTGCACAATCGGGACGACCATCTTTTATCGATGTGCCAGGTATATTTTTGCCCGTGTCTTCATGTACACACCAACAATAGCCAGCAGAACGATAACATTGGATCCGTTGATACCGGCCATCTGGCGTACATTCTGGAACATACCATGCCTGAGCTCCATTCTATAACAAATGTATGTTCAATAAAATTGATGAAATCACATGAATTAAATTCACGACAACAACAACCTTTCGTAATCTATTGTTAATTTTTTGTTCATACTTTTTGTTCGTCCAGCGCAGCTGCTCGATCGGCCATGCAATCAGATTCAGTTTCAGCTTCACGTAATACTGGATCATTTTCCACAATTGTTTTCGATCGAAGCACTGTATATTTTCAAAAGGGGTTTTGAATTTTTTTTAAGCAATCCAAATGTTCGAGGTTGAAAAATTGAACGAACAAAACAAATTCAAAAGACATACGTACAATAAACGGGTGGATATGGTGTGACTGGTGTGAAAACGGGAAACGGTTTTCGTTCATCTTCGTCATCGTCATTTTCATAATCGTTTTCATCACTGTCGTCATAGTCTTCGCTTTGCAACCCTTTGCTGTGATCAGCTGAACCAAATATATTTAAGTTGAAAAGAAAACAAATCGCAGCGAAATGGAATTAAAAAAGTTCACACTCACGAATGAATCGCTCTTTTGTCAAACAGTTTGCCCATTCAATACGTGACAGTTTTTCATCGAAATCTGAATCACAGCTTAGTTGCTTGCCAAAAAGGCGAGCACATCGCTTTGGTTTCACCGCCTGATGAAATTCAATTGGATTTTAAAGCGCTTGAATTGTTTGTGCAAAACACCAAAAATAAAAATTATAAAAAAATGCTATCGCCTTAAATTACCTTTCGTATTAGACGTCGCATCTCACGAAATTCTAATTTATGAATTTGATCGTCTTTGTTAACATCCAATTGATTGAATTTCCAATCCAAAACGATTTTATCCGTGGGCATTCCTTCTAGTAGATGAGCTCGACTATATTCACCATAAAAACTTTTCATTAGATTATTGTTGAACAGGCGCTGATCATTTTTCCGGCAAATGCGATTTCGATTTCTTGATCGGCTGATACTTTGCACCTGTCCCGGTGGTGATCGTCGTATATTAACTTTGCTGATTTTCGGACAAATCGGTTTGCCACTGGTGGTTGTTGTATTCGGTATTGGTTTACCTTGACCATCAGAACACCAACATCCAGCGCCTCCCATGCATTGAACAGCTGCATAGGTGCCATCTGAACGGCATCTTGGTACAAATTTCTTATGAGAAGATGATCGATGTGCTATCGCGTATGTACGAGTTTCCAGACACTCTGTATACGAATAATATTCTAAATGTTATTGGCAAAAGATGATTTAAATTGATTTTAGTACGAGTTCAATATGGAATTGGATTATTATTTGTAATGTTTTCAGACATAGAGATTAGAGTGACAGTGACAGTGACAGTGGCAGTGAGCAGTGAGCAGTGAACGGAGAGCATGTGAAGTGTGGCAGAGTACGTAAGCATGCAATCCAAAACCAATCCAGCTTTCGATTAATTTCTCATTTTCTTTTTCAAATGGAATTTTCAATATGTTTTTAAGCGATTTACAAACGCATCTATCTACGGAACTTGATATAGCGGAAAATGCTTGAAAGTTGTGTTATTTTTTGTCTTGATTTGATGTTGTTGTTCGATTTTGGATAAATGAAAAATACCTTTGCATGGACCACGATGCTTTAAACTCACTTTGTGCCCTGCACATTGTGCTCGCATCATATGACACCGCGTTGGATATGTTTGACTGTCCGTACCGCAAACAGCTCTTGCTTTTGATTCATCACATTCAATTGCCTTTGCTGTACAATTAAGCCTCTGCATCTGGAATGGGAAAACACATGATGAGAAAAACCCATTGAAGTTGGGCTGTTAAATGCGAATTGATCTTCAAGTGAAACGATATTTTTTCCATACAAATTTAACAAGAACTGTGCGATCATATCTAAAAATAAGAAAAATTAATCACTCGTCGAATTACATGCAAATGCCGAATTTCATATTATTGCAATCGCTGTTGAAGAATATACGCCGTTAAATGAACTTGATATGAAATTCATTGTGTCGACATTAACGAGATTTTCGAAACAAATATTTGATTCATAATTTTCAACAAATATGTGTGTGTGTGTCAGCTGTTGATGTGGAAACGGAATACCGTTTCTTTTTAGTATTGTTGGAAGTTGCTCGTTTTTCAATGCATTTAGTAATTTGCATTTAAAAATGTTTAATATAATGTTTTAACACACAAAAAATGCTCGAGACGAGCAAAGTGACGTAATACAGAATGTGAGATGAACAATAAACATTCTACAACTTATAAACAATATTGAATTATAGTTTTTGTTCTATTTACAATCTCGAATTGATTGTCCCACATATTTGAACGCATCTCAACATAGTTTATTATGCTGATCAGAGCTTATATTTGAGTGTTTTTAGACGAGCAAATCTATGGAATATTTTCGATTGGAGTGCATTCGATGGAGTTTTAATGCCGACAATGTCCAATCGAGTGGGACAATCAATTGAATTGCTTTCTATTTTAGTGTGCATTCGATATATCCATATATATGAGACCACATATATCTCATATATAGACCGCATTCTATGATAGATCATTCACGAAAAACGACACATTGTGTTTGCACGCGCAATGAATCAAATTGGCGCCGCTATTATCATTACTTCAATTTAAAACATGATTTATTTACACCCTTTTTGAACAATTTCTTTTGCTCTAATTTATTTGAGAATGGAATGTGTTAATTCGTTTTTGGAACGATAGCGTTTGAGAACAACATACGTAGCGACAGCTTTGAGGTGTTTTTGAAAAAAAAAACAAAAACAAACAAACAAAAATTGCAATATGCTAACGCAAAACAATATTTCAAACAGATGGCAATTGTTGCCTCTAAAAACCTCATGCGACATTCCATATCTCATATGATCGGTGGGTTAAAACTTTTTTTAACGGTTGACAAAAGCGAACTTGAATAATTAGCCCCATTGAACTGAATCAGTTCAACTGATTATGAATCTGCTGCATAAAATAAATATTGCGATTAGGTTACCAATGTACGCGCACATATTTTATGTGATATGTCCATTATCTAATGCGTCAACCAAAACCGAAACCGAAAATCAAATTGCCAGTGAGGACAACAGTGTTTCTATTTATATAAACCCGTCAATACATTCATCTATTTATCACGTTTATGTGCTGTAATATATTTAAAATAAAGTAGAAACGGCAGAACGGAAAAAACAAGAACACTGAACGATTGACGCCATGCCGCCACTTATTATAATACATATTATTTCATTTTCTATTTTCTTTTTTGAATCCCGAAAAAAAAAAATCTTGCTCTGAGTTTCGAGATGGCTAAAAACAATATTGTTATACATTTGTGAATGCGAAATGAATGAAGTCAGCTTTTAAAAAAATATTTCATGACCAAATTTCATTGGATTAATTTGTTTGCGTTTCTTTTCTCTTTATAATTCCATGAAATGATGCGAAAAATGACAACAACCAATTATTAAAAACGCTCTTAAAAATACACCAACTGATTCATAATACAATCTACAGAACAGATTTTTTTTTCTTTCGTTTCCTGAATTTTGAGGCGAATTCTAAATTTCAAACAAAATCTAAATTAAATTCAAATCGTGATTTTGCGATTTTTTTTTCATCATATATGAAATGAACATATTCGACACTCGTTTATTCAGGAGAATCATTGAGTAAAAAGTGTCAATTGTGTTTACTGCTTTTTATTTCAATTTAGATTAAAAGTTAGTACGCAAAATGCTATTTTCAAATTTCCAATCCGTCATTTTGATTTCAAAGGACATTTTTTTTTCGAGAGACTATTTGCCAACTAATATAATCAAGCCGAGGAAGTTTGAAATTGTGAAATTTCATTACAAAATATTATCAATTCGCCGGTAAATTTGTTCGTTTTACCGATTCCATGAACTAAATCTATCTACATGATGTTTTATGCAATTGTTATTGTTATTATTTCTATATATAAAACGGTTTAGTTCACCTAAAAAACGGTTGCAAAAACGGGACAAAAAACATTTCCATGAAAATAAACTACAACAAACTGTAAATTTGGAATGCCAAAATCAACACTGCACACGCAACCAATATATTGTTATATTTTAAGTAAAAATCATTTGCATACATAACTAGAATGAGACAAATGTGTTTGTATCGTCGAACCGCAAAAATAACTTATAATCAATGATTCCGTCGAACGGAATTTCCATCAGGATGACAATTGCCTCACATATTAAAAAAACGTTGTACTTGACGTTGAGGTAAGTGTAATGTTTGAATTTCGAAAAAATAAACATGTATCTTTTCGACATTCCAGTTTAGTCTAATAGAACTATAAAACGTACAACCATACAAAAAACAAAACGTATGCAGTGCTCGATGTAATACAAAATCGCATCGAAATAAATAATGAAAAAAAAAATTATGCGAATCTATGACCAAAAATTCTCTTTTCAAATGAATATTAAAAGAAACACTCCAATATATCCTAATTTGATATTGAATGGACAATCACAAGAATCGTATAAATATTTAAACTGTTAAATTGTTTCAATTTTAAGTTTCGTCTTAGTGAATATAAACAATCTAAGTTGTGAGTCAAATAAGTCACATCGGTTTAGGTGCGACTTCAGCAGGAATTTGAGAGTTTCGTGAATTTGTTAAGTGTGATACATATTTGAGTTGGAAATTGTAATTTTACTCTTTATTTTGTTTATCACGACTGCGATTTAATCGCATCCATACTAATATAAGCTACCATGCAGTTCTGATTTTTTAAACAATTGCAAGCATTGAAGCGATTTTCAATCCATTTGTGACACAAAGTGAGGGACGTCGAACGGTAGGTGTTGGTTTGAATGTAAACAACAATCAGGTCCATTGCTTTAGATGGCAAATATATTCGCAAACATTGTATCTTTTAATGCGAACATGGCCTGAAAAAGCCCAAAATTTGAGTAAATTGAGGAAGTTTTACTTATTAATTGCTCTCATTAGTAAAACTACCTCAATTCACTTCATAAAACCAAAATATTGCGCAGTGCGAAAAAGCGAATGAAAAATACAATGTTCGCGAACATGTTCACAGCTAGCACTGTACCTGAGTCTTATTTTTTCCATAAACTATTCAAGCTTACATGATTTTTATTTTCCTTCAGAATATATACCGTCAAATAACTTGACTCAAGTGTATCTCGGAAGTAATGTTTGATTTATAAATGCACAAACTGGGCGAATTCGAACAAAATTGTACGAAATTACATGAAAAAACATAGATATTTCTGATATGGATGTCTATCCAAACTGCAAATTCCACATTTACCACCATTGATTTCAAACTTATACAGCTTTTCGCTCAACAATTTTCTGTTGATTGTTGAAATTTTATGGCTTTAAGTCTTCTATTATTATTCGTTTCATAAGCGAATTCTACAATTCTTCCATTTACTGGTTAATTTGAAATATACAAGATATCGATGAAACGCTGGATAAGTGCATATTTAAAAATGATTCACTACTTTTCCGTGCACACATCATGTGGTTAAAGTATTGGCATTGGTCCATCGGGCTAGACATTTTTGGTGTTGAGAAAGGAAGTCTCTACCAAAAATTCAATATCTGGTGGAAATTGGGTTATCACTGACACTCAAACTGTTGAAAAGTTGTACAAATACAAAAAACTTATTGAAATTAACATCTGCGTGAGTGACAAATCAGTCCAAATTTGAAATAAACCGAAATCGATCATTGTAAATCAACAGACAGTGTTGTATATTCAGGTCTCGATATTAATTTTAGACAATACGGAAAAGTGCAACTTACATTCGTAATGGACTTACGAGCCCATTCATTTTATTTTAATTTGTTTGTTTTTTTTTCTTTCGTTTCGCTTGTTTTTATGTATTAATGTTGATACTTCGTTGATTTGAACATTTATTTCTAGTTTTTATGTTGAAGAAATTGTTTTTTATTTATTTTATATAAAATCGTTTCGATATTCTCATATTTGGATAGATGAAATGTGACTGAATGAAACTGTAAGATAACGTAGTCTTGCCAGAGCCATGGCTGTTTCGTTGAAGCAACAAACACGATTAAATGTGTTTTTATTGCTTTTGCCAATCAAATATCTGTAGTGACTGTGTTTAAGCTCTAAATGTTTGAAATGAAATCATAGTCAAGAGTCGTTCATGGATGTTCACTCTAATTAAATATTTCCGTAAGTAAATATGTGCAGTGCAGACATACTGCAACTAGTAGTACAACTACTAAATACAGGCCGCGTTACAGTGAGAAAACAAATGTACACTTCGAATATTATTCGGTATCACTTACAAGCGCTTGCTGAATCAACAACAACAACAAAAATTCCATTCAGCGCAGAGCTGTGTCAAGAAAGCGTCGGAAGAATCGACCATTTCAGAGCTCTGACATTTTTGAAGCTCCCAATTCGTCGAGCTGAGATTTGACAATTCAAAAATAACATTCTTCACCGAACATTTTTTCTTCCAATACATTTATTTCTGTTATGCACTTCATCCCGTGGATTTGTTCTTTATAGGTGCTATTTCCAGCACATACACCCCGAATTCGGTGCAATTATGTATGTGTAACGTTTTTCACAAAGTCAAAATATAACTTGAAAAAAAAAGTACAATAAGATTTCAAAGTAAGCGAACCATTTTCAATTTTTTGACCTTTAACACAGGTCATTAAATTAAAATGAATGACAACGTCTGCTTGATTATCGAAACCGTTAAATGAAACAATAATCGTTAACTCCGGAGATTTAATGATCATCAGTTGAATGTCTGTTAATCAAGTGCTTTCGACTAAATTTGATAAAAGTGAAATGATCAGAGAAAAGAAGATGAAAGCCTAAACAAGAAGTCAATGCTCTTCGCAAAATGAGTGTGAAGAAAAAGAATAAATAAACCGCAATTCATTGTCGTTTCGATTAACAGGATACAAACGGGACAATTTCAAATTCTATTTACGCCACGTTTCAATTTGGACGCAAAAAGAATTGCATGTTATTAATTGATGGAACAATATAGAACGCTGCAAGTTATCAGCGTTAATACCATTCAACACCAATTGATGTTCTGATTGCGACTTTGTGTGATAAAGTATCAGTTTATAAAACCATTAGATGCTATACATTTTTTTCATCACATCGATTGACCGCTTCTTGGGGGCATTTAACGAAAGGTCACATATTTAATAAGGAAAAATTTCGTAGAAAGAGATTGCATACACAACAAAATATAATTTTACACAAATTTAAGTATTCGTGTGACATGATGGCCCCTAGATCGCTTCTCACCTAGGGATGCATTCATAATTTCTAAAGGGAACCCTTGTGAGAAAAAATTATTGCCAGCCAGTCGACTGTTATACGACTATAGTCGTTTGATTTGGGACAATAGACATCTGAAATCGATTTTTATGTACTTTAGACCGTTTCAGTCGATTTTCAATCCATTCAAGCGATTTATTTTCACAAGGGGTGATGAGGGTATGTAAAGTAGGACAATTCCTTACACCTAGAAGTTATGAAATCATAATATAATCTAGATAGATAGATCATAGGGATGAATGTGTGCTGAATACTCCCTAGCTATCTCAGAGACTTACTCCTTCTCTCTCTCTCTCTCTCTCTCTCTCTCGCTCTCTCTCTCTCTCTCTCTTTCTCTCTATTTCTCTCTCTGACGATCATATATAAAAAAGTGTCTGGACGACAACCTTCAGAACGGTATAAAATGATGCTGTGCTGCGAACAATATTCTTTAATTCAGATCTCTAAAATGTATTAAGTGAATGAATCTGGCTGTACAGGCTAAAAGGTCAGTGAACAAAACTTTGTAGTCGTTCGAAGTGCAAATTGAAAATAAACAGAAGCGAAGCGAATGACGGGCAATTTAACAGCTATAATGAAGTGTTTATGACTTACTCCTACTTGGTGTGAATATTTAAAGCGAAGCTATTTCTTAAAATTCGGTCGATATACGGAAATGCGTGGCGAGAAATTTATATAATTATGCGTAATGTGTATATGTGAATTGGCAGCACTCCGAATCAAATTTATGCGTTGAAAAAAAGGAAACGATAAATTAACAAAATCATTTGCCACTCAGTATAACAAATAAACCCTGAACATTTCTCCAAATCATTAAATGTTGATTGCCCAAACCAAAATCTGGTTTTCATTGTTTTACGTATGAAATTTAACTCACCATTTGTTCTGTACGTGGTTCTGTTTCAGTGGTTGATTGTGATGCGATCGCCGATGAATATGATGACAATGATGACGAAAATGAAATGCTCCTCGAATGTGGTACTAACACAATGATCAAACACATTGATAACAACATGGTCTTTGAATTCTGTAATCGATAAAACACAAAATAAATCACACACAACAATTTAACATGGACCAAAGGAAACATTTAAAATGATTTTTTTTTTAATGAGACTAACTAGTTCGAGTTGTGATTTTTTGTTTCTTTCGGATTTGGCAATTGACACACAGGATTTTCTGCGTGAAACGGCCATTTCATTCGTTATTCAGTAAGCGTTGAGATTTTTTTTTATGGTCCTTATTCCACATCAGAAAATCAATTCATGCGAAATAAATTATATTTTCTCATATGCAAAAAGAAGCAACAGAAATGTTGATAGTTGAATGCCACTGATGTATGAAAAAAAAGTGTTTATTTTGAGAACGACTGAAGCACGACTGTAAACTGGTTCCAATCCCATTTTTCTTTGGTCGCATGTTGTCTCTGCGCTCTTTTTTTATCTACTTTTATTATTACAGTAGACTCCCGGAATTCTCCACATAATTTATTTTTCAGGCTCTTGAAACTCTTAAAACTGGTACTAAAGGACTATTGTTCCATTCGTGTGTCTAGAGGGAAAATGTATAGTTTTTCTCTTGGTTTTTCATTCAGAACCCTTATTATGTACTAACTGCTGTAAAGTCGTATGAGCCATACGACAGGTCGTGTAAGGAATTGAACATTTTAGTTTGGTAAAAGTTACATAGCATTTAGTCACTTAATCGGCATTTACACGCCTAATTCACTGCAATCAACACCGCAGGCTTTTTAATGAAAAAACGAAAAATATTGCCATTTTGAGTGTTCATCTTCGTTCGGGAGTTTAAGGATACCGGGAGTCTACTGTGCTTTAGTTATTTTGTTGGCTGTTTCATCTCAACTGGATTCGGATTAAATTCTGTTCGCGAAATATTTTCTTCTACCAGAATCTTTTCGGTTTGATTGTGTGATTTTTTTGTTCGCCAAACGATTACGACATCCGACAGTAAAACGTAACTTTCTAATTGAACATCGCTCTTTGACGTGAAAAAATGAGCCGAATGCAAAAAAAACAACAACAACAACAACAACAACAACACACCTATGAAGAAGCCCTCATCACAAGCGAAATATTGGTGTGAAAGTGAATGTAAAGCGAATGAAGAACGAGGCTTATGACATATATTTTGAAAGAGAGATCCTTCGATAGCAGCAAATACGACAAAGAGAATTTCATGAAGAAAAAGTTAAACTGTTGAGCTGTAACAGTGAGAACGACGAAAAAAAAAGAAATGCATAAGTGTATAATGCTGAAGATCAGGTCTTCGATGAAAGAGTGGAACCAAAGTAACACGACGATGATGTGCTTCATTCTTTGCTTTTGTGTGGATTTTTTTCTCTCTTTATTTTTCTCATTTTTTTTTCTGTTGTTGTTGTTGTTGTTGTGAGTCGGATGATAATATACCAGAACTTTAGGCATTAATATTCGCATACGTGCCGCATACATGCATATTACACACATTCGCACCTCGTCTCGGGCAAAGCGACGAACGCACAGCAGAACAGAGAATGCATAAAACGACATAATAACTGAACATCAAACACGAAGAGTGGGATATGCATCAGAATGGGATAGCAACAAGCCAAAGAGAAAACAAGATAGCTTATAGTTAGATCAAAATTAACCATTAAACACTTGTGCACTGACTTTTTTTTTACACACACAAAAAAAACCATAAACCAGACAACACATGGGGCTTGAAAAGGATGGAAAAAAAAGCTACCAAACACACAAAAAAAGAAGTAAAATCCCAAGAAAATGAAATATAAATCGAAGAAAGAACGACAAAGAAGAAAGAAGCATCGAATCTTTGGTGTGCTGTGTGTTTTCTTTTCAATTTTTTCTCATTCCGTTTTTGGCCGTTTTTAAAAACAGTGAGAAATAGAGAGGGAGAAGGAAAGACGAAAACGTAGTCCTATGAAGTTGCCGATCATCATCGTACAATGCATGTGCGTTGTTGATATTGTGTGTTGTGTTTTTTGTTGTTGTTGGTGTTGAATGTTCGCCTTTACTAGTTCGTCTTGTGTGAATTCTCGAGTGTGTGCACTGTACACGTTACTTTGTGGCAAATGTGTTAATGCTAAGGGACCCGCGCCGTTAAACAGTGAAACAGTGAAACAGAGATTTCGAAACAGGCAGACATACCGTCGCCAACATTTTGCCTTCACAACCGTAGAATACAGCATGCATGCTGTGTGGACGAAATGAAACACCTATGCGATGGCACTTTGTTCATTTTCAAAATATTTGAAGACTCGCAAGAACACCAGCCAATAACCAAACGAAAAAGAAAAGAAAAATAAAAACCATGCATCAGAAGGCAATCTGAAGTGTATGAAATTGTTGCATTCAAAACATTTGCCGAATTCGAGTGACTTAAATATTTTTTTTATTAAAAGTTATTGGAAATTATCTAGCTTGGAATTCTCTTTGAGGCGTTCAAAAAATAATTCTTTTTATTTTCTCTCTTGCATTTGTGTGCAGACAACAACAACAACAACAACAACAAAAACACATACAGACATGTAACCACACAGTGCACATTTTCGTGGTCGCTTCAGCATCTTTCGTTCACTTCGTTAGTTTAAGTAAGCGTTCGTTTCAGACATTATGCCGGCATTAGAGTAAGCACAGTGCATCGAATCAATGCTTCGATATACACTTCAAGATTTATATAAATTCAATCAAGAGAATTGTTCGCTGATTTGGTGCATTGCAAGATCATTTCAATTAAAAATCAATCGATTTTATTGTAAACATCAATATTGGTTTATCAACTCTTTTGCACACTCCTTTCGAAAACAACAATTACAATGTAGCTGAAAATGTCATAATCATTTTCCGAATGGCGAAACTTGCAAATAGTGAGACTTCAATGGATCGAGTCCCCTGGCTGTTGCCAGGTTCAATGTTAGAAATCCATTTATGAATTTATAAAACCGTTTGAAAAATGATCTTGATCAGTTTGCAAATTTGTATTCAACACTCAATTTCTCGTCTAACAAAATTATTAATTACATTTGCAAAATCGATGTGATCCGAGTCATTCACAGACCAAAATCCTATTAAGAGCCTATTGCTTAGCAAATCCCGCGGACGAATGTGAAAAAATGATGGAAACATGACACAGTTATGGGCAATGCTAAACTCAACTCAAACACTCATTTCATGATGCTTTTCAATTGCAAATTCATCTGTTTTCCCAAAAGGGAATTTCGTTTCATACATTTTGGAATATTGTTGACTGGCAGGTTATGGCTGTAAGACGATTCAACAGTGTTGAATAAAATATTGGCGAAAAATGATATTGCAATTTGTGAATAGTGATTTTTTTATATGAGTAAATAATATCGGTTGAGTTCCAAGTACCAGTAAAACACTTAGACAATGTGTGTTTTGCTTGTTGTGATTTTCTCTCCGGTTACATTTTAAAAGAATGGACAAATATTGTGTCCGGCATAGAATATTGGAAAAATTGTTAGCGTTAGCATGAAATAGAAACCAACAAAGTGAATGTCAATCGGCATACAGACTCCGCCTTGTTCTCACAAATCACCGCTGCCTGCTATCACACACAAAAATATATGTTCATATAATATAACTCAAGGAAAGTGGTATTTTCTCGATTTCAGTTGTGTATACTTAAGTGGAAGTCGTTTTTCGTATCACGAATTTCAAATGAATTGATTCACAGACATAACAAATTGTCGAATACAATAACGTACTTCGTTTGCCTTTAGGTATACACGAATAGCGCGCGAGCATTTTGTAAATGGCACACTCATAAGTGGATATGCGACTATTAAAGTAGCAAAGAGAACATGCCGCTACTAATAAAAAAGAGAGAAGCATTGAATAGGACCGAAAATGAAAAATAGGCAATAATAATCGATTTGATGTTATCGTATACATATATATATATATTTATATATATAATATGGTCCATTGTTACAACGTGTGCATATGTACGTTGATCTGTGGTTCTCTTTTGTGTTTTTTAGAATTGGCTTTAATACGGAATAATAATGTATCTAAGCGAGAGTATGTTTTGTGATCCTGAACTCACACGTTTACAGTGAGCTCGAATCAAGTTTTTTTTTTATTTTCATTTGTTACTGTAAGACTGCACGTCATATTTACACAAAATTGGCGATGCAACGAGCGTCATGTGTTGAAAATATCGAACTCATACAATGTTGAAAATTAGTGGCATCCACAATAAAAATCATCATCAATCATTGCATTTTATCGAAAATGCTTAAAGGGAGCACCGATTTATTTCTCAAGCGGTTTTAGCATTGGCAAACATTTATCATTCAAAAGATCAATTTGAATGCTATTATTTGTGTAATACATAGCAACCAGTAATCATTTGAATTGGCCACAACAGACCATATCATTAATTGACCGCCAAGAGTGCCAAGAGTGCCAATTTTCCAAAAACAAAAATAAAAACAAAAATTTAATCATAATCAATAACAGTAACGATAAAATTGCATTTTTCGAACATAGTTTGCCTTAATTTTCACATTATACTTATAATGACAGAATTTACACTTTTCATATTTCACTAAATGTTGACAACAAAAAAAAAAGAACAATAAAACTCTTCACACAAATGTTTTGATTAAAATGATAATAACACGAAAATCCCATATGATTGATCGCGCGTTGCAAATTTCTTGCGGCTACAAACCAGAGCTAACGGACTGTCAACTTAACCGTTTCAATATTGAAATCCACGGTAGCTGCATAAAAATCACAAATTTCATTCATTCCTTCACAGAATTTTTTGTTTTGTTCTTTATTTATTTTTTGTTTTTCAAAAATAAATATTTTGACACAACACACACAAAAAAATCAATGGAATTGAAAAAAAAAGATGAAATAAATAAATAAATTTTGTTCGACACTTGAAAATCAACGTAAATATGATTTATAAAAAAAAACACAGCAAACAAACAAAAAACACACAGACGAAAGAAATCGCACGCAAGAAACTTCAAACCGTTTGGTTAGCCAGTCGCATTTAAACTGAGAAAAACACCAAAATAAATGATCATGAACACCAGAGCAAGGAAATTGTTGTAACGCAAACGGATGAACGCACAACGAATGAAATGGGTGAAATCTTAACCGGACCGCGAGAGCGAGAGGAAAGGTGACGAAGCAAAATCATATTATACATCTCTATATGCAGATATACAGAGCACCGAAAAAAAAGACACAGAGAAAAAAAAACTAAAACCTATATTATGTACGTTGTACGTTGTACACGTATATGCCGATCCAATCCACACAAGAGAGCAATAAGCTGAAAACCAATGTGCATTTCGAAAGAAGAGATCACAAAACGCTAAAATGTACCACAGCAGTACCACACATATAACAAACGTCTAGTGTCGATATTTCGAGTGTACAGAACACAAATGTGAAAGAAACTGCGGGATGAAAAGAGAGTGAGAGAGAGAGAGAGAGAGAGAGAGAGAGAGAGAGAGAGGGAGAGAGAGAGAAAGAGAATCAGTAAATGTACACACTTTTTGGCTGGTGCTCGCATTCAATTTATCGTACGCCTTAGATTAGTTTGGAATGATATTGAGACCGGAGACTTGAAATGCATCGCTACAGATTGACCTCTCAGTCAGAAATAAAGTCAGTCAGAAATAAAGCATCCATCCTTTTTGCACATTGTATTTTCAATTGATTTGTGTGTGAGGTTTTTTTTTCTATATTTTCAGCCATCATCCAATATTTGTGCACTGAAATTGGCATTTTTTTTGCAACTTTCGTGGGGGTCCGATCGTGGACGTAATCAACAGAGTTGATAATTTTCCAACTGATCTCTAATAAATCATCTGTAGCTGTTTTTTCATTGCCTGTTTTAAGATTTATTCATTTAATTGACGATTAAATAAACGATTAACGTTTACTTAAATATAGTTTTTTCAATAAAAACTAAATCAAAGGTCAAAAATACTATACCAAATGAAGAATGATATCTTAAGTTTATAACGGCGCAAATAAATAGGCTTAAATTTACATATCAAATAGTTGACTCACTAATACAAGTGAGTGCAAATCAATGTTGATTATGGAAATATCCAATTCAATCATTCATTTAATGCTATGGGCTCATTATTGGCTGTGGTTTGTTCTTAAAATATCACTTTCTGTAAATTTCATCTCACTGTGAATCAACTGGGATTGTGTTTATTTTCTTGTCTCGAAGATTAATTGGTAATTTATGTGGTATTTTTAAATTTGTAATTTCAATTCATTTTCAATTTTCATTAAACCAACACATCGATTGGATAATTTGGCTAATCAATTATCAGGAATTTTCTGGTATAAAAAAGTCGATGTTTTCAACAAATTTTTGTGACGGTGAACAATAATTCCGATGTTATAAAATATTTCGTTTAAATAATGAATATTCAAATTATATTTCATGCATTTCAAATAATTGCGCCAGTTCAATTTTCCATTGTTGTTGACTAAAGCGCTGCACACTTCAATCGATGAAATTAATCTTCACTACTTCCAGTTGTCAGTTGAATAAAAATGAAATGAAAAAGAAAGGGGAATGAGTAACTGTCAAACTGGATATAAACATTTCACGTATTCACACAATCGTTTCGTGTGTGTGTTTATGTGTGATTGTGTACACGGCCATAGTCCATGGTATACGGCCCATACAAATGCATTCCAATGAGCACACACACGAACATTTCGGGCACAAGTATTGTCATTTTTCTTTTTGGTATTGCTTTATTCGATTTGCACCGATTTTTTGTGGGTTCACATGAAATTTGAGATTTTTTTTTTTTTCAAGTGTGCACGAGCACAATTCATATCTCTGAACGAAACAAACAGTATGGAATTCCTGGGAAATATTAAATATGTATTCTTGCGATGAATTTATCAATTAGAATTGAATGGTGCTTAAAAAGTGTAAATATATTTATGCGAGTTGTGACAACGGGCCTGATGATTTGTTTTCTTGAATCAGTTGTCGCGATACCGTAAACAGAGACGGTTTCACAAAATCTATATTGTATCGGTGTAAATCAGGTTTTTTATGTTCATTCTCGCAAAAAGACAACGAATAAATTAGAACGGTACATTTTCGTTTTCGGGTACAGTTCTGATTGTGATTTTGAGAAGAAAAAAAAACTTGTTTTTCTAATCGTTTGAACAGTCATCACTTCTATGAAAAGTACATCGATGTTACAGTTTTTAAGTTGTCTTTGATACTCGAATATTTTATTCGTATTTTCAACAACTGGTTCAATATTAAATTCCATCAAAAGTGTAATTTCCTGTACAGTAATTAAATTATGATTAATTAATCAAATATTTTCGGAATACAACGGGGAGAGAAAAAAAGTAATCAAATTTTAGTCAAAATGATTGGTGTTCGATTGGTCATTGTTTTTATTTCCATTGGTTGCGTACATAATTCAGTGATTCGAATGGAAGGCGAAAAGGCACAAAGTTTATATGATAAGAATGACAAAGTGTTTATTTTAACAAATGAGAATTTTTATCAATCGTCTTACGATCAATCGCATGCTAGTATGGTGGAATTTTATAATTCATTTTGTGGATTTTGCCGTAGTTTTGCACCAATTTATAAACAATATGCGGATGATGTGTGGGCGTGGAGAGATCTATTTCATGTGTCAGCCATCGATTGTGCCGATGATGCTAACAACGATATTTGCCGTGATATGGAAATTATGCGATATCCAACGCTTCGATACTTTCCACCATTTTATCGAAATGAGTCCACACATTTGGGTATTGAAGTTCAACATGTGCCGATGACAGTGGGTGAACCACATCTATTAGAATTGATTGCCAACTCAACAGCAGCATCAAGTTCGTGGCCAAATTTACAGCCAATCGAAACTACATCGACAGCAACACTTTTTGCTAGCCTACCAAATAGCTGTCAATACGTGTTCATCGTATATGATCCACGAAATGAATCGATTGTAGCACAAAAGGTGGCATTAGATTTGCGAAGTGTAAAAAATGTAGCGCAAATACGACGTGTTGTTTCGATATCAGTGGCAAATAAACTCGGGCTAACTGTTCAGTCGGCCATTTATGTGGGTGTTAAAAGTACCAACACCATTGAATTGCTGCAACAATGGAAAGAATTGGATCGAGCCAACGTTCGATCAGTGGTTGAACATTATTTGAATTCCAAAGGGGTACGAATTGATTTCAATCAAAATATATCAACCACACCATCCAAAGGAATCATACCAAGACACGAGACCAGCGAAAAAGATGTCGAAATTATTGAATACGTCAAGTCGAATCCGCAATTGGTGTTTCAATCGGACTTAGAATCAGCCATTCACTTTTCAATTTTCCATGAATTGGTGAAATTTAACAACATGAATGCCGCACAAATTGCCGCACTGAAAGGATATTTGGCTGTTTTAAACAAGTACGTGTGTGTTTTCATAATATTTCCAATTTGAGTTCGATATTAAAATTTTCGAGCAATATTGTTCTTTAGATCAAATTATTATTTGTGCAGATGTTTCCAACATTTATATTCTGTCGTCAATATGCCATATTTATTATTTGTTAAAGTTCTACTTTTCTTCAAACCTCAATTTGTATTTTTTCTCTCTCTCTCTCTCTCTCTCTCTCTCTCTCTCTCTCTCTCTCTCTCTCTCTCTCTCTCTCTCTCTTTCACACATTCTTATTACAGATTCTCTCCATTGGGCGATAACGGACAAAGTTTCTTATCTGAATTAAATTTGTATGTCGCAAGTCAAGCTCAATTGAATGGTAAACAGTTGAGTGACAAAGTAAAAGAGCTCGAAAAAAAATTCAATCCGGTATTTTCGTCATCACGATGGATTGGTTGTAAACCATCGGTTGGAGCACTTCGTGGTTTTTCATGTGGACTTTGGCAATTGTTTCATTATTTAACCGTTCAGGCTACAAATTCAGAAAAATCCCATGAACCATTGGAAGTGTTGCATGCAATTCATGGATTTGTCAAGAATTTCTTTGGCTGTACACATTGCAGTCAACATTTTCAAGAGATGGCCGAACGCAATGGCATTTGGAAGGTGTCAACCAAAGATGAGGCCGTTTTATGGTTATGGTCAGCTCACAATGAAGTCAATCGTCGATTGGCCGCTGATAATACGGAAGATCCAGCCTTTCCAAAAATCCAATATCCATCACGTGATGCATGTCCACAATGTTATCAGCAAGTGATCCCAGTGCAAGGGGTCACTCCAAACGGTGATACACCACATTGGGATTCTGGTGAGGTGCTCTATTACCTTCGACGTGTCTACTCGCTTTTCAATCTTAGCCGTTATGGCGTGGACGATGAAAGCATTTTACCAGAAATGTTAACCAGCGCCTATAGTTCGAAGCTAAACAGTTCAAGCAACAGTGGTTATTCAAGTGCATTCTCCGAAATGGATGTTCGTATGGGCATTTTACTATACGCTTTTTGTATGCTCATCATTGTTGTGGCCGTTAAATTGTTTCTGCAGCGTGGTTACCGGAAAAAAATTTATACACATGATTTCTTTGGAAAAATTTAGATAAATCACAATAAAGAGTGATGACATTTACACCAAATATTTATGTGACAAGAGAAATGACAAATTACCAACGAAATAACTTAATTTCACTTTAGCTCAAATTGGAATCAATTTCAATTTTATTTTTTTTTAATTTGTGTACATTTTAACGACCCACTCGAATGACCAGCTGCATTGTTGTTGCACAGTAGATAGAATAAATGATCAAATTCATAAATGTAATAAATGAAAAACTAAAACGAAAATGGTCATAAATTATAAGTTTAATTTCGTGATAGAGTGAGTAATATCCTCCGCCAATGCAATGTGAAAACATTGAAAACCAAGCGATATCGATTAACATAAGATCATATATCTTCCTATTCGAGGCTCTTTCTTTCTTGATGTTTTTTTCCCTCTGTTGATATGACGTAAATGAATTAGATGAATGAGATGAATGATAGCAGCTAGATTTGTTAAAGTAGTGTAATGCAAATAAAGGAAATTCAATTGTATTTCTACAAAAATGGCCATTATCATTTCAGTTTTTATTAAAGGAAACAAACCCAACAATTTAAACGTGAATCTTTGAAGGTGAGTTACAAATACTGAACACGCTGTATTAATGCCGTTAACTGCATACCATTTGTAAGTCTCTCCGATAAACGTAGACAGTATTGAAGTTCAAACGCAAATAATTTTTCGTCGCCGATGAGAAAAAAAATGTGTTGTGAAACAATGGCTGATTGCTTAATTTGCCAAAATTGACAATTGTAAACAGTCAGAAATCGCCTCACTAGCACATTCCTCGAAAAATGATTCTCATTCTATTCGATAATGCATGAATCATGAATTACAACAAAGTCAAACAAAAACTGTGCACTGATGATATTGTTATCGGACATTTGTTTTTTGTGCTGAGTAAAACACGTACAAATAATTTAATGATTTCTACATCAGAATTGATCAGAAAAAATAAATATTCCAAATAAATTTCTATTTCGATTTCAATGTGGTTAAAATAAAACATTCGTTTAAACCCATGTTTACAATCAGTGGCGTAGCTACGGATTTTGAGGTTCAATCAATTGTTTACCTCATTTGTTAACTTACTTTGATTGTCACACTAAATTTAATAATTAGTTCATGTACCGTAAATAATTGTGATAAATATTTATTCAGGGGTTTTTTATACGATTAGGCTTTCGGAAAAATGCTACAACTAATAAAACACAAAGTTGAGAGTTTCAATGAATTTGAATTTGAATTTGAATGTGATTAAATCAGATTTCAATCAATTAACGCATTATTCTTCGAGTACAATTGTGCCTAACGGTTCGAATAAATTAGTTGAAAATAGAATTCACGCCATCTATATTCATCTATATTGCTATGTTATTTACTTGTGTTAGAGAGCATTCGACTTCGCTATTGCGTCCACACTGGCGAATTGTGTAGAGATAACATGCAAAAATATAAACATTAATGTTTAATTTGTTCATGGCAAAACGAGATGGCGTGGTCTTGCGAGACTACCACATCGTTTACATTACCGAGATAGGAATGTTAAGCACCATTGTTCGCGTAGTTTGATTTCTTACAAAGCAATATGATGACATGACGAATAACACGTACTTTGGTTAATCGATTTCAATATTATAAGTCGCATCAGCATTCTTTTTTTCAAATGGATTCCCATGGATAAAAACAATAAAAATCAAAATCAGCATTATTTTCGGCTTATTGACGTCAACATATTTGTTCATTATTCAAAAATCTCATCGTTTAACAATTAATATCAGCTAACGTTCTATCAAATTTGATGTACGTGAGTGTGAAAAGAGAACACAATAAAATCAAACAATTTAAATGTTTTGCTCTTAATTCCGTTATGTATTTTGTGCCTTTTTTGATTTTGAAACACTTTTTTGTTCGTGTAAACAATGAACTAAATAATTGAACGAAATTGTCTACAAATGTATTAAACGTTTCAAATTATTTTGTCACTTAACAACAATCATCATTAGCACATGGCTCTATTTTTGAATCACACGATATTCAAATCAGCATTAGAATATTTCTTTTACAGTTTATGTACGTGAGAAGTGTCGATAGTTCTATCGAAAATTTAACTCACCAGCCACTTTAATGCGATGTTTCCTGGAAATTCAATTCAAAACATTATTTTGATAAAATAAGATTGTATGAAAACATGTATTCGCAATAAAACGTTCGATAAACACATGTTAAACACAAATTCAAGATGCAAACCTGCAAAATTAAACTCATCAAATTCAGATTCCACTCTCATTTCAGATATGACCTGAATATGCAACATTTTTCTAATTTTTGTGTTTGTTAAAATCTTGGTCCAATATGAAGTCTATCGTTCATTCATATCTTAAAAACGGTTAGAAATTCACACTTGACATGGTCGACAAATGAAGGAGCAATTTCAATCAAAGGAGTGATGCCCGAAAATTCGCTCCTTTGGAGTGGAAAATATCCACAAATATTCTAATATTTTTCATTTCCATAGGTCTAGAAGAGAACCTAAAGAGTTTTGATAATATGATTCCTGATCAGGAATAAACCTATTAGAAAGTGATGTTTTGTGTTAACATATGTAAAGGAAATTTGTGGTGTAATGTTCTCAACTGTTTTTGATTTTTATACCAAAAATTCTAGATTCGTACAAAAACCCAATTTCTCAGGGAAGATCCTCTATGTACCTGGGCTTTAAAGCGTACTCTGAGCTTTAAAGTGCCCCCTATAGTCATGAGGATAGTCATACTATGAACATTTCAGTACACTGCAATATGATTTTTCGTATAGTAGACAGTTTTTGTATTCTCTTTTGTTCGGATGTTCTTCGTTCCTGTTTTACAATACATATATAGGCTAGCAAAGTCTAGTGAGAATCAGACAAGATTGTTGTATGAATTTCCCCATGCCTATACTGGTACAGACAGACCAACAGTCTGCAGGCAGGCGGACTGACAGACCGAGAGATAACATGCTGTAATTTTCTAAGGAAAGTCCTGACTTGCAAGTTATCGACTGGTCCATAAATAAATATATTAATCAGCCACCTAGCTCTCTGTGTGAAAGGTACCTTCAGTTCGAAAATTTGGCAAATTTTACGGATCTTCATGAAATTTGAGGGAAAACGAAGTACAACTCGAATGTGATGCCTACAATCACAGCCCGAATATTAAAGGTAAATGTTTTACTGCTGCGAACAGGTGGCGCCTCGGAGAGCGGTAAAAATGTATTACCATACAAATGTATAGGCCGCCATTTTTAATATTCGGGCTGTGCCTACAATTTTGTTCAAAAGTGCTGAGTTTTTTTTTTTTTTTGCAATTCTCTCCAAGATTTTCATAGAAGTTTTGCTCGTTATATGCTGTGAAAGGTACTTTTAGTAAAAGAGTTTTAGCAATTTCATGGATTTGTTTGAATATTTAGCGGAAATCAAATATAAATCGAAAACGACATCTACTCATGTTAGAATGTTGTTTTCTCAATATTCAAAAATTGCATACATCAAGCATTACTTGGCAGTGTATTAAAAATTTAAGTTATTTTTTTAAAATGAATGTTCATATTTATGATTGGCGTCCAACATTAAACATCCCATTGCAACGTAACGTAATGTTCAAATAATAGCATCTGTGTGCCAATTGCCATGAAGTTGGTCGTCAGCGAACATAAACAAACCGATTTTATGGTTTAAGAAAAGTCATGACAAAAAGTAGCAAACAGTATTTTGGTGTAGTTTTCTCAGTAAAAAGCAAACACTTATTTAGGATTTTTTTTTACAATTTATAAACTTCTTTTGATTTTTTTGATTCATTATTCAAGTGATTTGTGAACATCGAAATGGCAGGCAATTTTTGGCAATCAAGTCACTACCAACAATGGTTGCTAACAAAAGATGATTTGGCACGAGACCGTCAATATGACTTACAATTTTTAACACCCGAAGAATATCAAAAACTCAATATATTTTTTGCCAATTTAATCCAAGTATTAAGTGAACAGCTAAAATTGCGACAGCAGGTGATTGCTACAGCAACAGTTTACTTCAAACGATTCTATGTACGAAATTCATTCCGAAGCATTGACCCCTTACTAATGGCACCAACATGCATTTTTCTAGCATCAAAAGTTGAAGAATTTGGTGTTATCTCCAATTCACGTCTCATCTCAACTGTAAGTTTAAAACAAATGTTGAACAATTTAAATTGAATTCAATCTCATCATTCCATTTGTATTTTGCATTCAGTGTCAAAATGTCATCAAAAACAAATTCAGCTATGCATATCAACAGGAGTTCCCATACCGCAGTAATCACATATTGGAATGCGAATTTTATTTATTGGAAAATCTTGATTGTTGTTCGATTGTGTATCAACCATACCGACCGTTGTTACCCATCATTCAAGACATCGGACATGAAGATCAGCTATTGCCGTTAACCTGGCGCATCATCAATGATTCTTTGCGTACCGATGTTAGCTTACTCTATCCACCGTATATGATTGCAATTGGATGTTTGCAATTAGCGTGGTGAGTACCAAACAACTCATATTTTGATGTCAATTTTCCGATTGTCTAACCATTGAATCGATGACAATTATAAATTTTTCGATCTTTTTTTCAATTACAGCGTTATTTTGCAAAAAGATGTGAAATCTTGGTTTGCCGAAATCAATGTTAACCTGGAAAAAATTCAAGAAATTTCTAAAACTATTTTGGGATTGTATGAATTGTGGCGTACGTATGACGAAAAGAAGGAAATTCAAGATTTATTAAACAAAATGCCAAAGCCACGACCACCACCACAGCAGCAACAGCAACAGCAACAACCCGCTCAACAAAATCAACAGGCACAAAAACCAACTCAACAGTAGATTAGAGTCTCAATTTATGGATTTCACTTAGATAGAATATATTTACCTCAAATCAACTTTTACAGCTTTGATCAAACGAAATAATAAAGATATGCGATTTTGTATTGCGAAAGACAAGAAAAAAACGTGTTGTTTACGATATTTGATATTTTTATTCATTTACTATTTATTTAAATAAGATAAAAGACGATTATGATCTTATCAAGCATTGAGAACACATCAAACCCAGAATTCAGTCAGAAATAAATTGATCAGGTCTGATGGTCCCGAATCTGGTGGGCTTCGGACTTGGACGGCTGAAAACTGAATTTAATCATTTCTCAATTCGAAGTTTCTACTCAAACAACGCTTGCTAGTTCAATTGATTCTGAAATTGACATGAACGTTTCAATTGGAAAAGTAGACAATGTTTTGGTAGGTAACTAATCAGTGAATCACGGAGAACGGTAGTTCTCCCAGTGGCGCACCAATAAATACACATTTGAGTGCAACACTATATATACGCGAGTTTTCGAATTCTGTGTTGCCGACCGATGTGATTCGTGGAATAAGCATTGGCGTGTAGCTTAGGACCTAACTAAACGAAAGCCGTCGTCAATTCGCTTGGGAAACGTATGGGGGTGTTTTTTTCAGATTATATAGCATATCTCCCAGGAAGTAATCCTGACTACTGAGTCAATGAGTGACCAATCGAAAGTACTCCTCAATACCTTTCCAACGAATGCTTAATTATCAAAATCGGTTGACCTGTTCAAAAGTTGTGTGTGTTTGTGACTTTGTACCATGTCTCGATTTCTGTGATGTAAGACATTGTTTTTGAGGGGTCTGAGGGGCAGCTCAAACACGTCGAGAACGGCACAATTTCCCATGGGGTAAATCACTAAAAAGTAATTTTTAATTGCATACAAAAATGTATAGTAATTGCCAAAAAACGAAGTAATTGTATTGGAAATATACAAAGTAATTGCAGTACTAAAAATATACAAAAGTAATTGCATATGTCCCATTCAATTACTTTTTCATATGCAATTACTCGATATTTTACTTGATTAATGGCGAACAGTGTTACCAACTGTTGAACGTGACGAAATGGGCTCCATACGTAGAGTGTGGAGTATGTTCGATGCGTGTAGAGATTTTTCTTTAATTTTTTTTTTGTGATTTTTTACTCGAATCATTTTCATTTAGAAGTTTTTCATTTTTTTTTTTTCCTTGAATAAATTGCAAAAATTTACAAATAAAAACTTAACAAAATTCAATTCATATTATATAAATTCACTCGTACGAGTGAGTGTAACGAACATTGACTTGAATTTGTAAATTGAATTCGGAACGTTGTCAAATTCTTTGCTGACATTGACATTCAATTAAAAACTAGCGTCGGTGTTGAATAACCGTCATTCTGCAGAAAAATAGGTAAACAAACAGAATTTTTTTAGAAATTGATTAAGCAATGGGAGAGAACGATGAAACGCCACGAAAAAAACAAAAAGTAATGAAAAAAAAATCACCGAGAAATACCGGATTAATAATGAAAATGGGAATTAACATTAGAAAATTCGAAGGTTATGTGTCACGTTTATCTTACTACGAGTAAGTGTTGTTTACATTAATACATATTTGTTCACATAACTATATATTATTTCAAATAATAATAATAATTTATTTGAATGTTTATATTTTGCAGTGATGACGTTTCCTTTGATGAACGCATCAAAGAGAGAGAAGACTTATTACGTACGGCTGTGAATATACTCGGCTTCTTGAATAATGCTCAGTATGTTATGAAATGAAATTGTTTACATTCAATATGTTGCAATTATTTGCCTTTCTCTGTTTTAGCACCCAATTGTCAGCGAAGATTTCCACCGGTTCAAATACAAACATATCATCAGGTCCAACCGAGGTGCAACAAACGAAAAAGAGACCAAACACATATGCAAATCACGGAAGTACAAGTGGAAGTGAATCGGAATCATCAGCAAATGCATCGTGGTCAGGCTTTATGGGGCCACCAAATGCACGGGCCAAAAAACCATTCGATGCAAAAACGCTATACGAAATGTGTGGGTCATTTTTAGGTCGAGTTAATTACTCTGTGTAAGTTTGATCTACATTCGTTTGTCTAAGGTTGTGATGCACAATTGCACATATATATTCTTTCAGGGATGCGTCTGTCGACGTGAAATATTTGAAAGATTTTCTACTCGTTGCTGAAGAAGACATTCGCTGTTTAAATACGGTTCGGTATGTTATGAAACGACTATTCAATACGCTGTAACTATAATTTTCGCTGTTTCAGTAATCGATTGGAAAATGAGATTAACACCATGAAACAAAACACAAACAGTTCAGGTGATCTGCCACATTTTTACCCAAGCGAAGACTTAGATTCAGATTCACAATCAGCTAGTGTAAGTAATGCATCAAAAGTGCCAACACATAACGATGAAACAAACCAGTTGGATAGCACAAATCAAACAAATACACCAGAGCTGGACGCAGAGCTGCGATATTCACTGTATGCGTGCTCGCACCAATTCAGCTGTGCATTCACACACAGTGTGCGGCGCACAGACTGCTTGTATTTTCTATGTGCACGCACACATCAGTATATTTTTTCAAATTTGACATTTCTGTTGACGTTTGTCAAATTTGAAATTTAATGTTCTGGTGTGTGCGCGCACATAGAAAATAGACACAGTTTGTGCGCCGCACACTGTGTGTGAATGCACAACTGAATTGGTGCGAGCACGTACACAGTGAAAATCGCAGCTCTGGCTGGACGATGCCCAGCTTTCGACCCTTTTGGACCTCCTCTATTCTCCAATCAAGCACCTATGAATAGACGGGTTCCTCAAATCAATTTAAATCAACTTGAAGTGATTACGATTTCCCAATTTTTGATCCATTTCCAGTCAAGTTGAATCGATTTCAAGTCACTTCAACCTGATAAATTCCCAAATTAGTCCATTCGACTTTCCAGTCACTTTTTTTTACACAAACAAAGTTTTGATTGTTTTTTTCGCCCGTCCCAATAAAAACAAAATTTGATTAAATGATGCAAAATACTGGATAGGAACTATTATCTATTTCATGAATAAAACTGATTCGTTCAATTTCAGGGCGATCGAATTGAAAGTACTACAAGATTGAATACAATTTCATATTATTTCATTTCAGCATTCCAGTGAATAGTTCTGAATCATCAGATATCTAACGACACAATAGATGAATTTGCATCTAATGAACATCAAATAGCAAGTGATATGCTTAATCAAGTAATATTTTTCAATAAATAAAAGTTAATCAAATAAAACACAGTTTTTTTCATTTCAATGATAAATAAAAGTTGAGAACTCGAGTGCATTCATATCTAGGAAGTATGGCTTTTAGTTAAGACAGTAAAAAAAGTCTCATGTGTTCTAAATCTTAACATCATAATTGGGTTGACGAGACCCATGAAATCTTGATGTTGAAAAAGGAAAAAATGGATTCAAAGGAAATAGATTTTAAAACTTTGGCTTAAAAATAGTCAGTTGATCAATATGAGTCGCTTTCACACACAAAAAAGAATATTTATTGTCCGGCCAAACCGAATTATTTTCGTGATAAGTAGCTACCTCACAAAAAGCATGCACCGACATGTTCAAATACATGTACAAACATTTACAAATAGAAGATGCAATTTGTTGCAAAAAATAGCTATTTTTCGTATAATTTTGACCTAGTTTTGACATGAAAAAATAGCTATTTTAATAGCAACATTTTGCTATTTTAAATAGATATTTTTCGAAAAAATAGCGATTTTTGAAAGTAGCTAATCTGAAAAATTGCGAAATAGTATATCTACACTATTATTGCATTAAAGCTGAAGACAAACATTTGACCGATGTTATATTCCACACACGATGTAAACAAATCTTACCTTGAAATATTTTCCACGGATTGCGAATTACTCATTTTTATCATATAAATTTCGAATAAAAAAACCAGACCCATATTTCATAAACAGTGCGAACACGAGAAATTGACAACACAAATCTGCCCTCCAGAATTACTCATTTCATTACCGATTTGTCTCCACATTGTTTCTTATTGAATAGATTTGTTGCGTTTATCTCATATGTTTCGTTTTGTTTTTAAAATACGGTTCACACAAACATATTATTTCATTTTATTTAGTTTATTTTAAATGTGCTACCAAAGAACATATACACTATGGAAAAAAATTGGTATTTGAATCAAATATCATGGCTACAATTAGCATATCATTTCGTTATGTTATTAATATAATGTTCAATTAGTCTAGTTTATGGATTGTGTTTGTGTGATGGGAGGGGGCTGATTCAATGGTCGGAATGATTAAACACTGGAAAAGCTTACATACAACAACACACAAACATTGATTTGGTCTCCACATAAACGTATTCTCTAATCGCCATGATCTAGTGTGTCTGTGTTTCAATGTAAATGTGATGATTTTACCAAATTTCGGGAAACTCATTTCAAATAATTGTTTAAAAATTAAATGTCACTTGTTTTCTTACACAGTTGAAGATTAAAAAAAAGAGAACCGAAACGATATAAAAATGAGATAAAATGCAATCGAATATTGTATGGTAAATAAATGTTAATTGCATCATCAACACAAGCAAAGTATTTGTTCTTTTAACAAAATGATCTGACTCAGAACATTTCCGAAAAATTGAAATGAAGGGTTTCATATAAAAATATATATGTATAAATATATATTTGTATATATTCATTGATTGTTATGTTGAACTGTTTCACAGATGACTGCTACCATAGAATGTTCAATTTGAGTGTTTATTATTTCGGTGTTGGACTATTCATTTTTTTTTTCATTTTATTTTTTACTTCTATAGTAGTTAGAGATGGACTTGAATGTTAAAACTTTACCTACTAAACAGTGTTGTGACTATTGTTTTTTGTTTTCTTTTTGTTTTTCTTGTATATTAGCATATTACTAATGAATAAGTAGAATCAAAATTGTACACACAAATAGTCAGGACGTAATCGATTGCTACAAATAGGCGGTAAATTTACCACAAAATATGTGTATTGATTTCATGTGTATATAATGGTTTTTTGTGTGATGTGTGTGTCGAACGATTCGTTTTGTTTTTTGTTTTTGTTTTTTGTGGGGGAAGAAAGAAAATACATTTTTAAATGTTTTCACACTATGATTTGATTGAAAACAAAAATAAAGTGTTGATCATATTGGATGGAGCCAAACAAAACAAAAATAAATATCCTCGATTTGTTTTGATTTTCTATTTGATTTGATTGATCTGTGTGTTGGTGGCCATTAATGATTTGAATAAAATATATTTTCATATATTTGTGGATTGTTTACACTTGTACGGCATTTCTCATTTTTGAAACATGTTTCATTTTCGTTAAGTGCTTAATGGATTTGTCATACTCATCAAATTTTACAGATTCGGTTCATTTAAAATAGAACTTATCCAGCATGCACCGACTGAAATTAAAAGAGAATAATTGCAATTTAAATGAAAAAATATTGTATTGATTGAATGGAAATGGTGCGTTTGTCTTAATCTCTAAATACGTTTGAATTGTCATTATAGTAGCAGGTTTTGAAATGGGTCTAGCCTACCAAGAGGGTTAGTGAGATTGGCGTTTTTTTCTCTCTTCTTTTTAAATGTTAAAATATAGCGAAAAAATACATAAAACATATGAACGATTTATTCGGTTTTCGCCTAACTTCAAATTGCATATATGAGCTGATTCTTATGAGCTGATTTGATTGTAATGCATTTGTCGGTGAGATTTTTGCTAATCAATTGAACTTAAATATATTTGGAATTAGGACCCACCCGTGAAATGTCGACACCAGTAATTGATTTAACCAATTCTGGAACTTTGTTGACAATTTGCAGCACTTCACCGGTCAATTTAGCAGCACCAACTTCACCGCTACCGCTTGATACCATGGTAATTTTCTTGGCTTGTGATAGTGGAGCCGCAACCTCAGCAGCAACCTAAAATTTTAAATCAATTCATTTTGTTTAGTGGGGAAATTTGTGAGTGGCAGGCCATAAAAAGTGATTTCGAAAGTATTCGAACCTTAGGCAAGGTATCCAATAGCATGTCAACCATTGCGGCTTCACGATATTCTCTCCATGCTTCGGCTTTTTTAGCCATTTGTTCGGCTTCTGCTTTGGCCTTAGCTGAAATAGCAAATGCTTCAGCTTCTCCACGAATACGAATCTATAAATGGAAATTTAAAAGAAATTAATTTCAAGTCCTAAGGTTTGTACGTGTGTGTGGGTGTGCAACATGTGTTTGTCATTTCATACCGATTCAGCTTCGGCTTCGGCTTCCAAAATCACACGATTGCGATTAGCTTCGGCCAATTTTTCTAAGCGATACTTTTCAGCAGCAGCTGGACGATGAACGGTTGCTTCCAATTCACGTTCACGTCGTGCCATTTCTTGATCTTGAACAGCAATCTCCTGTGTACGTTCAACCACTTTAATTTGCATTTGTTCTTCCTTAATGCGTTGCTTTGTTTTGGCCGCTTGCAATTCGTATGCCATTTCAGCTTCAGCTTTTTTCGTTTGTACTTCAACATCATAGGCGGCCTTTTTCAATTCAAAATCACGTTGCGCTTTAGCAATTTCGGTATCGTTTAAGAAACGTGCGGCCATTCGTTGCTCTTCAGCAATTGCTTCTTTGATTTGTGCATCGCAACGTGCTTCGGCTTCACCAATGCGAGCATCACGTTTTACTTCAGCCGTACGTGCCATACCCAAACTTTTCAAGTATCCCTATAAAAAATTAATGTTCAAATTAGATTCATTGACATTGGAATTTGATTGTTCTTTAACATAAACATTAAAAAAACACACTGGAACTGCACATGAATTCAAATGGGGGGAGAGAGCATATGGGGGGAACAGGGTAGAAAGGCAAGCTGTGACTTATCTTTTGCCAGATGCAATTATTGACAGACATAATTATCGATTTTATCGGGTGGTAATTTTGAGTAAAACAGTGTTTTAATGGAAAGAAAACAAAAAATGCACTTCGACGCATGAGTGATACACGATGCCATGAAGTATGGAAAACAAAAATCGAAAGGTGAATGAACCGAATTTCCATTAGCATTAGTTGCCCTGTGTGTGTGTTTGTGTGGGGTCTGTAATTGTATATATGTTAGCAATGCAGATTGATTGGCGGTTGAAATCGAAATCGATATTTTGGTTTAACATTTCACACTAAGTGCAGCGAGTGCATTTGGCCAGCTTCTCTAAGTGATTGATTTTGATATTTAATACGGTTTACGCACACCATTAAACATGCCAAACACTACAAATTACTTGACGCTCTTCAAAACAATACTACTGGTGGAAATGGCAATATAACGACAAAATAGACTTACAAAAATGGAGTGAACAAATATAAACAAACTAAAAAAAAAAATTGGAACAAACAAACACCAAAGCCAATTGATGGCCTTTAAATTGTAATTTCAATCAAAACATACCTTAGCGCCCTTTCATTGAGATGCAGAAATCGCATTAAAGAAAAATTGAAACATACAAAATCATGACTAACACTTGTCGATTTTAAAATGAAACGAAATATCAGGACAAATACTAGCAATAAAATTTGAAATGAGCAAAATGAAGTGAATTTTTAAAATTGAATCAGTGTGTGATTTAAATCAAATCACAAATCTCTCATAGCAATATCAGCAGAAGTGGTATGTTTCGAAACTCGAATCCAAATGAAAAACAAATCTCTACAAACAATTCATTCAAAAGCAGAAAAAAACATAAATAAATCTTAAAAAATCTCAACTCTAAAAATAAAATTTCAAATCATTCCAATTGCTTATTTTTCGTTTCAAAGATTTTTTTTTTCAGTAAATTTCGAAATTACAGGCTCAAAATAAATGTTTGGTAATTTAGTTCTATGGAAATATTTGTTGATTATTTATTGGAAGTCCAGGAAAGTTAGAATTAGAAACAAATACGTTTATTTGAATGGTTATTTGAATGGTTAAATCGATTAAATATACGCTCAAATTGCTAAGAGAATAAATGAATTCAAAATCTAAAAATCACGTTATGAAATTCATTGAAATTGCCTACCTCTTCATCTCGTATATCTTTTAGTGTATATGATACGACAGTGATGCCCATGTTTACCAAATCGGATGAAGCCACTTCAAACACTTGTTTGCTGAATTTCTTGCGATCTTTGTAAATTTCTTCGACTGTCATTGAGCCCATGATGGCACGTTGATGTCCTTCCAATGTTACCAATGCGATATGTTGAATTTCGCTTTCATTTTTTCCCAAAAATTGTTCGCATGCGGTCAATAGCATATCTTCATTTTGACCTTGAATTTTCACTTGTGCAATACCAGTCACGGATATTGGTACACCCTGGCTCGTATAAACACATGGACTTTCAACCTGCAGTGTCATCGTATTTAGGGAAATTCTACAGCAATATATATATATATATTTTTTTTTTAGAACAGAGATTTTATTTGTTCAATGAAGGCATTTGATATCATTTCAGGGTGGCAACCAAAAGAAAAATGTCTCATACCGTTGAACCCGTTGTACTGATGGCCATACGAATGCACGACCACCGGGAACCAGCAATGGTTTCATATAGCAACATCCTGTAAAAATCAAAAGAGAAATTTCCATACAGTCATGTAATCAAATGGCATTTGTAATGTTATTCTTCAAAAACATCGATGCTGAAACAATTTTGGTAACAATGGTAGCTGAATCTTAATTTAGATTGTTTCGCCCAAATTTCTCCGAAATCGATAGCACTTGATGATCTCATCGCTATCAACAGTTTTTTTTTTCATTTGTATTCGGTTGCATATCGTGGCCAATTAATGGCAATGTGATAAATACCAAAACCACAGTAAATACAGTCATATTTCATGAATAATGCTCATTGAGTATGGGCTTATGGCATGTGCAGCCCACAATTTACTACAATGACAGAGCTCTATCGGAATTATTTTCAATTGAATTGCTTTAACAAATTTTAATAATCGGTTCTTGCATGTCGTGTCATACAATCAATTGCCATTCTTCGCTGTTGCTCGTTGTCATGCTATTTTTGGTTCTTTTGCTATACATACAGTTTTAGCACTACGGATGTTTACTGAAATGATGTTTTTTGTTGTTGTTGTTGTTGTTGTCCGAAATGATTTAAAGTAAAAATAGATGCAAGTATGTGTGTATGTGTGTGCTGTTGCTTGATTAAACAAATATTTACGCATTAATTCATCTTTTCAGTTCATTTCATTTCACACACTCGCACACCCCTAACCATAATATGGCATCAACAGAACATTTACTTCTCATATTTAATATTATAAGAGTCTAAAAAAAATTATCAACATCTATTATTCAGCCGCTGTTTTCTTTAACCGCCGAAACATTCATTCAGTCACACATACACGCACGTACACACACACACACACACACAAGCAGCCATAAAAAAAAATCGATACCATAATATACAGTGGTAACCAAACAGAATATAACAGCAGCAACGGCACCAACAACAACCAATAAAAACAATCACTGAGCCATAGGATACAAACTTACCCGAAACAACGAGCGCCTCGTTTGGACCACAAGTTACTGCAAATAATCAAATGAAACACAATTTAATTGCTATATGTCAACTTTGATCGAATGCATGAAAAACAAAAATGTTGTACTCATATGATGTCATCGAAACTGTTGATTTGCACTAAGCAAACAAATTTTTATTTCATTCTTTTGAGAATTGAAAATTCATACAAACTGCTTAAAAGCCGCCACTTCAACAGCACTTGTATAGAATTTATACACACAGACAAATTTCACAAGAACAATTTCATACATACCGAAACCCCAAGTCATTTTTTTATTCTGTTTGATTTTTGTTAACGTTTCGAACTCGTGATGGTGGCTTACTTTATTTATTTACTTTTTCGTTAAGAACAAATGGATTCTTGATTTTTAAAATTTTGTTAAGGTAAAACTATGTTTAACAACACAATTTTCAATAAAACCAGTTTTTTTTCGAATGTTTTTATTGCACTTTATGAACACATACTCGCACTGTCGACACACAGAGAACACAATTCGGCGCCGATATTAATCTGAACGATGTTCGTCATGGAAAGCCATTAGTCGCTTGCTGAACGATTGCTCTCTTCTCTGTACTTATGCACACACATGCACACACACACACACACACACACACACACACATGCAGAAGTCCCTTCATTCAGAAGCGGATCGTGTGCAAGCGTATGAGTGTTTGTGTGAGAATTTGAGAATATGGATGTGTGTTATCGTCTGTACGCATGACAGAATGACGTTTATGCAAGGCCAATTTGTTTAGTTCATACATTGACAACCAAAATACCGACGGTTTTACACATTCTAACTATATTCAATGTTATGATAATGTCTCATCAACTGTTTATCTGTTTATTGGTGTGTTTTTTCCCCATTTCATCTCTAATCTGTGTTAAGATTTGATAAAAAAAAACCTCATCAATTCAGGCCAAAATAAATGACAATTCATTGAATTTGTGTTTATATATTCACTTTATTCTCATAAAAGTATAAATTTGAAATTAATACGATGGCAGTGAGGTCATGTGGATCTCAATTTAGCCAATTGCGCTTCGATGTCGATATCTTTGTCGGATAATTTTGAAGAATGTCCAATACTGTCCTTAATTGCTGATGGTGCATCTGACATCTAAAAATAAATACAGAAACGTTGGTATAAAATGTCCAATCACAAAACAAATCTAATACAAAAACAATTACTTTTCCAGAAATTTCAATGCCAATTTCATCAAGAACTTGGTTTACAATTCCGTTGGTCTCCTCTTCATCGCCAGACTCCTCAAGCATATCATCTAATGTTTCATTTACTGAAATTTACACACAAATTAGATTGAGTGTGATTATTGTCTTGATGAATTGTTTGCCGATTGGCTGATACTTACTCATTTCATCGGTCATTTCCATCTTCATATTCGCTTGTTGGAATGCTCTCATATCGCCGGCTATCTTCTCCGGTCGCATTATCTTATTCATTTCACCCATTGTTTTTGATGTGGTTCCCATCGCATTACTCAACGCAATATTTGCGCCCATCGTTTTATTTTGGAAGCCAACACTAGAGATTTTACTGTTTGCGGCATAAGTGCGATTCTTTTGCTTTCGCACTTGGATTAATTGCTTGGCCAAAAGTGTGCATGCATCTTTGTTTCCTTCCTTTGCAGCTTTTTTTATTTCCATTTCCTTGTGTTTGCGTATTTATGTATTTTAGAATTTAACAAATGTTTAACTAAATTTTCTATAAAAATCCATCGAAATGTTCAACAATATTTACAATTTTCTTTTCTTCATCTGCCAATTTTCGTCGTTCCCGTTCAATATCACGTCCAGCCTTTCGTAGTGCTCGATCATTTTCTCGTTGTTGCTCTAACAAATATCAAAACCGAAAAAATTTCAATAACAATGAGATCAGGTCTATGATGACTCATTTGAATGAACGTATACTCATGACTTGAAATAAACAATGTGAAATGTTTCAATGTTATTAAATTGTGAATTGTCTTTAGTTACCTTTGAGCGTTGGTTTTTTTCCAAAAATATCATTAAACAAATCCATTCTAATTTCTATAAGTTATCAAAAAATATTCAATATGATTTTTGTTTAAAAAAGCGAATAAAATTGTATTATTGGTGTTGTATATATTTTTTTTCTTTCTCGTCGATGTTTGTTCGTGTTCTGGAAATTGATTGTATTAAAACAGTTGTATTTCGCACTGTGATGTTATTTATTCATAGGTGTATTGTGTTGATGTTGATATTGAAATGTCAAATTTGACAGTTCAATTACGGCATACTTTACGCCAGTTTAGAAGCTATTTTAGCGCAATAACGAATCGTTAAGATTGTCAACAATTTTGGGGTTTATTTGTGTGTTGAAAATAATTTCGGAAATTGTTGCGATCAATATCAAGAATACAAATTGCAACAGTTGGCAAAAATGAATGGGATTACACATGGTGACACTATTTTGTCAAGTTTACACAAGACGCTTGAGCTGAGCCTGAAATATGGTGAAGCCGGTTTGTATTTCTACTTCTTTTTGTAGTTTTTCATTGAAATTGTTCAATTCGTCACTGTTTTCTGGTAAAAATTCGATTGTTTTTGTTTTGGACGTTTTAGACGATGCCGACATTGAAAAGTTCAAAGAAATGGCAAAAACGGTTTGCAAAATCGAGCACACTTCTTTGCTCGGGCATGACATAGTTAAAGAAGCAGCCAAACAAGTTACCGTTGAAGACTTTGATCAGGTTTGATTTGTCAAACAACAATATCTTCAGATTTATCGCCAATTCAATTTCATAATTATCACATTATTAACAGTTTTTGGATGAACATCGAAAAGAGCCACCAAAATTCAAACCACAAAACTCAAAACGTTTTATGGATTTTGTTAAGAAAGCACAACGAATGGTCGATGTTGAACAAGGTGAGACGTCACAAAATTCGCAAAATCTTGATACATCGATGGAAACCGATAGCCAGACATCGAGCCAGCTCATTCCGGACATTGATCCAATCACAAAAACGCAACTACAGCATCCAGTGCGAAACAAACACTGCAATCACATCTACGGATATGACAGTGTTCTTCAATTGGTGCAAAGAAATCCAAGATTACGGTAAATTTGCACAATTGTTTTTTTTTTTTGTGAAAAGCAAAAACTCAGTTGACATTTTCATGAAATTGATTTGATATTTGCATTGTAGTTGTCCAATCGTTGGTTGTCCCAACAAACAATTCGTCCAAATGACTGATTTGATTGAAGATGAAGAGCTGGCGCTTCGTTTGGCACGACAACGAAAGCAACAGGATCGACAATAAAACTGGTTTAAAAAACTCCACATTTCCATTTTCAATATAAACGTAAATAAAACATTTACTTGAAATTTCAACATGTATAAATTACAGTTTATTAATAAAATTAATTAAGTTGATTTTGCTATTAGGTAAAGAAATTTAATGAAATAAAACAGCGGCTTATAATTTTTTGTTGATTTTCAATTGCATGTTCATCATGTTATATGCTACACTTTCTATAAAACTAGAATTTCTTGTGTTTGTTTGTTTTTTGTTGTTGTTGTTGTTGTTGTTTTCCTTGATGTTGTTTGTCGGCTAATTTCGGTTGCTGGTGTTGATTTTTGAAATCGAGAAATATATGCATCGAGAAAGAGTGTGTTTAGTTAGTATTAACATCGGTTGCCTTTTTAGCTCCAGTTAGAATGGATTTAATGTCATCGGCATCGAGTGTTTCGTATTTGAGTAGAGCCTCGGCAAGAGCTTTGTGTTCTTTTGAGTGAGTTTTTAATATTGATTTTGCACGTTCATAGCTTTCAGTCATGATTCGTTTTATTTCATTATCGATCTGAAGAACCAAAGAGAAATTACAATTATTGTATTTTCATAATAAGTCACGTGTGTAATGTGTTTAGAATTTCAACAACTCACCAATTCCGTAGTATTGGGACCCAAAGAATCACCACCGCCGCCACCTCCGAATGGTTCCGGATCTTGTACTGTTCGAAGGCCAAATTTATCTGACATGCCCAAATCTTTAACCATATTATGGGCAATTTTAGTGGCACGTTTAAGATCATCACCAGCACCAGCTGTAATTTTTTCCGGTCCAAAAATCAATTCCTCGGCTGCACGGCCGCCCATCGCTGTGTCCATCATAGCCAATAGTTGTGATTTTGTAACATGATATTGTTCCTTTTTCGGTAGATATGCGGTGTGACCAAGCGATTGACCGCGTGGTATGATTGTGACTTTGTGTAAGGCGCTCGCATCTTTTGTATAGTAACCGACAATCGCGTGTCCAGCTTCGTGATAGGCGGTAATTTCATTAGCTTCTTCATCGGGCAATCGTGATTTTCGTTCGGGTCCCATAATTACTTTGTCACGTGCACTTTCCAAATGTTTCATTGTAACAACATCGGCACCATCGATGGCTGCACGAAGTGCCGCCTGATTGATCATATTTTCCAAATCAGCGCCCGTAAAACCAGTTGTACCGCGTGCCAATTGTTGTACATCAATATCTTTATGTAACACTTTTTTTAAATAAAGTGCAATAATTTGTTGACGGCCAATGAAATCGGGAACGGGTACGGATACTTCAACATCAAATCGTCCTGGTCGCAGTAAGGCTTTGTCCAAATCATTGCGTCGATTTGTTGCACCCAAAACAATAACACCTTCATTTTGATGGAATCCATCCATTTCGGAGAGCAATTGATTAATTGTTTGATTTGCATATGGATGTAAAACCGAATTCGTTCGCTTTCCACCCACTGAATCAATTTCATCAATGAAAATAACACATGGTGCACGCTCTTTAGCCGCTTTAAATAAATCACGAACACGTCGAGCTCCTTGACCTACAAGCACTTCATCGAATTCTGGACCAGCCGCATGGAAAAATGGTACGCCAGCTTCACCAGCCACAGCTCGTGCCAAAAGAGTTTTTCCAGTTCCTTTTTTAAAACGTTTTTTTTTTTTTTTTTTTAAATTAAAACCATTAATTGAAATACAAATTCTCTGTTGGGTCGATTCGTGCATTCATCATACCTGGAGGTCCAACCAGCAAGACACCTTTCGGCAGCTTCCCACCAAGTTGCGAGAATTTACTTGGATTTTTTAAAAATTCCACAATTTCATGTAACTCTTGTTTGGCCTCGTCACAGCCCTTAACATCATTAAATGTAACATTTATATCCTCTGGATCGACTTCAATTTGCGAGCCAAGCTGTATCCTACTGTAAATTTGTATCATCATTTAGATGTTTGATTAGAATAGTAAATAGATTGATTATCAGTGGAAAACTGGTCATTGTGACATAACGTGTTCAAATAAATCGAACCGTCATAATGCGATTATATTTACCTGAATATAGAACCTTGTGCTGAAAACAGAAGATAAACCAATGTAATGAACAGTGCCAAAGAAATGACTTGTGAAAGGAGCTAAAAATAGAATAGAAAAATCGAAATATTGGTTAGTTACATCATCATATCATATCGTGTCAATTATTTCAGTTTTTATCATTCAATTTAAAAATGTCGCAATTTCCAATCTAAATTGATTCTTTATGTCACAAACAACTCGGCATGTACAATAACTTCTACAGCTTAGCATTGATTATATAATAGTTGATTATTAATTTACGCCTAAATGAATTACCTTAACGAATTTTGCTGCAATGCCCAATTTATCTTCCGTGTTGGCTGCTAAGTAACCTTCAGCAAATGCTATTTTAATGCGTTGCTTCTGACCGTCGACTGCTGTTGAAGCATCATCAGTTTGTGCCAACAATTTATTCAGAGACTCATGTCGTTGTTTTGATGCTGCTGTTACTGAATCGACTTTGGAAATTGGAACTGCAACACAGAAACGTAATTCAATTTTAGCATTACTGCAGAAATCATGAGAGACATTCATCAAATCAAGTGTGTAATAATCTTACCAAAGAATTGTTGGGCTCTCGACAGAAATGATGGATTCCGTTTTATTTGTGATTCAATATTTCGTTGTGTTTTAAAACCACGTATTTGAATGGAATTTCGAAATATTGGTTGGCTGAGCTGATGAATTAGATTTGCGGCCATTAGAACGGTGTTCGGATGGTTAATAATTTTCTTGGTCGTTTCCCTTGTATCAACCATTGGTTCGGCTTTATTTTCACGAAACGAATTTTTCGATACATAACTCATTTTAATGCTGTTTTCTAATCTATCTAAACGGTTAATTGCACTCTGTGTTGGTATTCGTGAATCTGCGTATGGTTTTTGGTGAATAATTGTTTTAAGCGGTATCTCCAATATTGCTGCATTTGTTGAGTTTTGAAAATTGTGTACGGCTTCACACAAACTCTCTTGGCATAATAATTCCAACTCATTTTTATTCGTTTTGTTTGTTTTCCTACTTGATTTCGACTCCTTTAAACGTATTGTGTGCCGTCGCGGTGTGATTTGGCTTAGATGAAATAAAATTTGCTGAAAACAACAGAAATCACATCAAAAATGAAATTTGTTTGAATTTGTGAACATTGAAACAACAAAATACGCAATAGAAAATTTTCAAGGAGCATAATGTTTGTGGGGTTTCGTTTTATTTGTGACTGTTTAGAGAAAGAGCATAGCACAGGTCACTTATGATGAAATGATGATGTAAAGTCACGAAATTTTCACACGACCAAATACTCACTTGATTATGTGCCTGAAGTGAGAACATTTTTTTGTGTTGTTGTTATGTTTTGGATGGTTTCAAATTAATGTTCCACTTAAAATTATTCCAAAAATTAAAATGAACAACGAAATTTCCAATTTCGATTCAGAAAAATTGATGACTTGATAATTATCAAATGGGTCTAATGTTTCAGAATTAGATTCTGTCTCTGTTTCTCTTCTGTCGATCGCCATGCATTCAAGCTTCAACATGAAACCGAATGAAGTTGGCCGCATAAAATATCACGTAGACACGTTTTGATTTGGACATTATGGACAGAAAAAAAAAGTTCATCATCTCGTTGACGTTCAGCCGTTTGGCAGCCGTTTTCAAAGAACATTAGATTCATTTGTCAAGAATATCGAACAAAACAAATCAAACCAACGTCGATCGCCATTAATCAAGAATCAGTTGTTGTCTTCATTCAATAAAATAAAATGAATGAATGCTTGTGCCCTGAATCCGTCTCAGCTGTATGAATTTGACAGCTAAGTTTGTTGACATCTTTAATAGCAGCAGTGTTTTTTTTTATTTGACATAAAAATCTCGTTCGCTTCGAAGCAGTTCGATTTTTCGTCTTCTCTATTGTACCTCCAGTCAAACAAAATGGTTAAATGATACAAATAAATAGATCAAAAGCTAACAAAAACATTCAATAAATTGAAAATTCTCTTTAATCAATTCGAGCTACGGCAAACTTAAATTTCAAATTCGAATTCAAGTTTAAGATTTTGTGCAGCTTTTTGTTTAATTGATGTCGAATTTGTCGTTGAATCCAACCAACGAAAACACACAAGCATGCAACAACAAATAAAACTATGAACCACGTCGAAGTTGAAGTGACGACTATGTTTACTTAAGCATGAGTTGAATATTAATCGGCGAAACTTTCATCGTGAATTCTTGTGATAAGCGAAACCTACCAAAGTAACACGCGTTGACGGAATTAAGTGGATTGTAATCGGGAACGGGAATTGAGTGGAAGGAAAAAGAGAAAAAATTTCAAAATGAGCTATCGACCACGAGGAACGTTAGCTCGTACACTATACGATAAAATACATAATGATCAATATTTGGAAGGATATGATATGAGACTGGTTCGTACACTTAATATGCATAATATATTTAATATTCGGGACTGGAATTAACAATTTGACATTTGTAGTGGTATACACTATCCAAAGCACTGCCAGATCGGTATCAAACAAAATTTTTGGCCCTCGAAAAACCGGATGAAGCGACATTGCATTGGTTGGATCGGGCGAAAGAATTATCGAGTAATCTATGGCTACAGTTATGGCACTTGGTTGCCCGAACTTTTCTCGGCTTTTTCATGACACAGACATCGATTAATGGGTAAGCATGGCATCATGGCAGTTCAAAATTGGATACAGCAGTTCAATGTCTATGCATTTCAGCCTACTACGTCGTGGTTCAATGTATATTTTATCGGAAGAACAATTCAAGTGGCTTCTTACATTTGGCGGATTCAATGTCAGTCGATTAGCAGCGGCAAACAACGAAATTTCCATACTAGGTACATATGATTTGGACTGCATCCTCTTGCGTACCAATCGATTACATTTCCCTAACATGTTTTTATCCATTTTTAGACATTGGTGCCGGTGATGGGGAGGTTACAATGCGATTAGTTAAGGGAATTGTACACATGAAAAATAACATTTTTCTCAAGGTATTTGCCACCGAATATAGCTGGACTATGCGAGAACGTTTACAGGAGAAACAATTTATGTACGATATCTTAATGCAATCCACAGCTCACATATTTTAGTATTTCGATTCCTCTCATGTAATTTCTTAATGTGTTCTCTTTGTGGTTTCAGTGTGATTGAAAAACTAGATGAAGTGGATAATATTGATTTAGTGTGTTGCTTAAATGTGCTTGATCGATGTGCTGATCCACATCAAATTTTAAAAGACATTCATCGTGCCCTATCGCCCGATGGTCGAGCTGTTATTGCTCTTGTATTACCATATAGTCATTATGTTGAAACCAGTTAGTATACCGACGACACAACTGTATCCATTCAGTGTTCCATTGGCTTTCAGCAGGAAGACACTAAAAATACATAATTGTTATTTACTTATAGACACTTCTCATCTTCCCATTAAACCATTGATGGATGCAAAATCGATGCCATTCGATCAAGAGGCCAAATGTTTTTTCGATCAATTGGAATTGATGGGCTTTAATATTGAAGCATGGACAAAAGCACCGTATTTATGTGAAGGAGATTTACGACAATCATTTTATTGGCTCGTCGATGTCGTTGTTGTTTTATCCAAAAAATAAAACTCATCAAATGAGATAAACAAAACAAAACAAAAAAAAACACTTAACTGAATTGATAATCGTGGAATTTTTTCTGAACAACAACAAAAAAAGATTTCATTGTACTTAAACATAAGTTTTACGAAGCACAAATAAACGATTTTAAATTAAAATTTAAATTTAAAAAAAAACTACCAAAATTATGAAATGTTGGTGTGTATTCGTTTTATTTGTTTCGAAAATGTTACCCGAATCTAGTACAACACCAACACAATCAATTGTCAGCAGTCAAATTAGTTGCGAAAACATTCAACAGAGGGAAGAGAATGAGAAACATCAATTAAGAAACATCAAAGTCAATAGTAAACACGTTGTACGAATTTTTTTTGTTGCCGCATTTTTCTATTCTATTTGCAATGCAACTGATGAATTGTGAAATACACATTTGACAAAAACAAAAAGTGTTGGTGTAGTTTTGATACGGCAAATCGTTTTGATTGATGCTTTAACGAATATGCTGTTGTTTTGTCCAACGTGTGGCAATTTACTTTTGGTCGAAGAGAGTGCAAATTGTTTGCGTTTTTCATGCGGCACATGCCCATACATTAGTAATATAACACGCGTTGTGAAATCGCGTAATTATCCAAAATTGAAGGTAATTTGATAATTGGAAATGTTTAAGCATTTGTTTTATTATTGTGAATATTTGTATTGTGACATTCAAATCAAATTTCATGAACCATTTTAAACAGGAGGTGGACGCTGTTATGGGAGGTTCGGCTGCATGGGAAAACGTTGATTCAACTGATGCTGTTTGTCCTGCATGCAATCACGGTCGTGCCTACTTTATGCAAATGCAAACACGTTCAGCTGATGAACCGATGACAACATTCTACAAATGCTGTAATACTCAGTGTGCACACAACTGGCGTGATTAAAATCGATACAATACAACCACACACACATACACACAAACTTTCAAAACGGTTTAAAACCAATTTTAATGAACAAAATGAAACGGTTTGCGAGTTCTTTGAATACATACATGCAACAAGTACATAAAATGAGCACTAAGCTCGGTGATATAAACATGAATGATGTAACGCTTTCAAATTGTGTTAATACAACAATGGGTGATACGAAAATTATTGGATGCGTTGATGTGAATGCCGTTGAAATTGCCGCCGATCATTTGCATCACGGAGGTGTGATTGCTTTGCCAACGGACACAGTGTATGGATTGGCATGCAGGGCAAATGATCCGCATGCCATTCAAAAATTGTATGAAATTAAAGGACGTGATGAAGAGAAACCGGTTGCTGTATGCGTATCAAGCATATCACAACTGAAACACTACAGTGAAGCAAAACATTTACCTGATGATCTATTGGCCCGTCTACTACCTGGTGCCGTTACAGTCATTCTTAACAAATCCAAACACTTGAATAATCCATTCTTGAATAATGGTATTCGAAAAATTGGACTACGTATTCCAGACTATGATTTTATTCAAAAAGTATCGGCCAAATTTGTTGAACCCATTGCACTTACCAGTGCAAACAGAAGCGGAATGTGTAGCACATTGGATGTGCTTGAATTTAGCGATCTATGGCCAGATCTGAGTATTGTATTTGATGGCGGACATTTGGGTGATAAAGATAATGATATGAAACAAAGGTGTGCATCAACTGTTGTCGATTTATCAACACCAGGATTTTATCAAATTATTCGAAACGGCATTGCCATGGAACATACAATTAGAACAATGAATGAATTTAATATTCGGAATAGCTAGCTATTAAGATAAGCATTTTTGTTGTTATTTTTTTCTTTAACAGATAAATTCAATAAAATAAAAGTCAAATAAAACAGTTTTTGTTGTTCAACACTTGGTGATTTCAATCCAAATCATATCGTCTGTCTTGTTAATATCTATCAGTTTAAACTGCACTATCACATGATCTCCAATCACAAGCCATTTAAAGGTAATATAAATTTCTAGACACGACCCATTTTACTAGATTTGTTCAAAAGAACGTTTTATGGTTATTGTGAATCGCCAAGAGTAAAATTGCCACACCATTTTTCAGAGAAAAACAATAATAATGCAATTACACCTTTTGCGGACAATGATTTGCTGATTGTTTGAAACAAAAACATCCCTTCTGTTATTATGAGTCAATTTTTTTTTTTGAATACATTATGGCATAATGGTGGTGGATGGCTTACATTAAACATTCAACGCATATTAAACAGTTTACAGTTTTGTTTTGTTTTTTTTTTTTTTTCGACATGCCATGTAATTTAGTTGATTTTTCCTAATTTGTAATTAGATGCTTAAGTGCTGCGTATTCATTGTACATCCATTTTGGTTACAGAATAAAGATTACTTCGTCTGTGTAGCATTTACAATACTTTGCTTTTATTGTTCCTGTTCTTTTGTCTACTATTTCAGCATTGACACGATAAATGAATGTCGGAAGCCTAAATCATTTGTTATGTCGCCACATTTGCAACAATTGCAAAGCTACATTCTCAATCACAAACACAATCGAGCTTCACATTTATTTATTTATTTTCACATTTCTTTTCCACGTACACTTGTGCAAAAATACAAGTATTTGAACGGATCGCATTTCGTGGGTTGTTAAAAACAATTACAAATTATTACGGAATTCCACAAATAACCGAAATGACAACGAAAATTTCGTTTTTCGTATTTAGTAGCGTTTTTGTGTTTCTCGGCGATCGATCATCATTATATCCAACAGTTTATAGAGTTTTGTTTTTTTTTTTAACTAACGAATATATCGAGTGATTAACTTTGCTCTTGATTTATCGAATTTTGAAAACAAGTGCAAAGAAAAACCAGTGTTTGAAGAAATTTTTTTAACGGTTTTGATATTTTTGATCAATATCTTGGGTCAACAGTTTGTTTATTTTATTGTTGTTCTCTTCAAGTTTACTCATTCACACGAGTGTGCATAAGTGTCAATAAACATTTCATAATTTTCGGTGTTGTCTTTCATCTATTTTTAACATTAGATTTATTTACATGTGCAATGCACGTTTTTCTCATGCATATCAATTTGATACAAATTACAATTACGCATTTCTGATATGAAATGCCGTATGACCTTAGAAAACAGGGGGTTTGTCAACACGTAAAGATGCTTAATATTCGCTAAAAAAAAATATGCATTCTTTAAATGTATAGAGCTAAGTGTTTTGGTTTTTGTGAAGTCCAACGTTAATGTTCTCAGTGCTCATCAAAATCTTCTAATGGTTGGTACTAAATGATCTATTTGAATACCATTAAAATGAACGCCAGAATGAACGTGTCCATTAGAGCAAAACAAGTAACGAATTGGGATGTCAAAGTAAATGAAATCACTCCCAAATTGCTTATCTTCAATTACTTAATCATTTATTTGAATGCAAAAAAAAACTATTCAATACCGTATAGCGAAGTGACGCTAAAAACTGTGCCCTTCAACTAAAATTAATACACCATAAGAACTTATTTCATCGCTGATAACATTGATGGTACTTCAGCTCCAACTCATGACATTGGACCAAGTTGAGTGTTAAAAAAAAACTTTTTCGGCGCATTTCTGTTTTTGTACCATACCCTGGGCTTTATTAACGAATTTTTCGTAGAAAACATGTACAGTCAATAAATCGTACATTTGACGTCATTGCAATCACGTTTTCCAAAAATGTTTTATGAAAACATAAATTGAATGCGTTTGATTGGCTAGCATTGATGCCACAGCGCAACGCATTCGAAATTGTATTTTGTTCAGTTTAAGTTTGCAATCAGAATCCATCAATTTACATTTGAAATTTATATCATGAATGTGTGAATCTGTGCATTCATAAATTAAAACTACAATATGATAGTCCCTGCAATAAATTCTTAATTTATCAATGCAGTTTTTTGTTGTTGTCATGTAAACTTAATCATAATTGAGGTGAATGGTGCTAGAGCTGTTAATCAGATACAAAAAACATGGAGCCAACGTTATATCCAACCTAACCAGAGGCAAGAATGTTCGATTCTGATCGGTTTATATTTAGTGCGGATGTCGAATGTCGGATATCCACACAATCTAAAATGTGCTGTTTTGTGGTGTTGTATAATTTCACATGTGATATTTATACTCAATTTCATTGGCGTTTTTTTTTTTCATTCCAAGAAAGACCAGTTATTGAAACTATAGTTTAGTCGGTAAACAAATAATACCATCAATACGATTTGTGTTCAAAGAATATGCATGACAAATTATTTTTCCACGACAAATACTTGAAATATAGAGAAATTGTAACGACTGTGAACTTCACAGACTTGGAAGTGAGTGAAGTATTAAGTCGACTCGAGTTGAGTGAAACTATTTTTTCTGAGCCGAATAAGTGAGATTTTGGGTTCGCTCACTCACTTATCACTCCCATCCACTCGAAGAAGATAAATTAACATTGAAACAATTTCACTCATGAATTAAGTTTTGGAATGAAATTTATCGAACAAAATTAGTAAATCAGATTTAATCAAATAATGCTGTGACGCATCATCTCACTCATTTTTTCCGAGTCGATTCGAGAGCAGCATTCGAGCCATGAAGAGGTTACTCGCCGAGTTGAGTTGACTCCACTCACTTCCAGGTCTGTTGTGAAGTATATTTTTTCTAATAAAAATTATATTACCACACAATTTGTGTGATGGTGTGATATTTTTCGGGACTCTGAATTAAGGTCGCATGGACTAGTTCGCTAGTAAATTTGTGCAGCACCTTAAGCTAATTTCCCATGGCGATCGGAATTTATATTATCACATTTCGTATTTTTGTTCTCAAATTGTGATAATTGCATTTTGAAATTGATTTGTGATTTTGTTTTACATGAATTCAATTTAATGTTTAACCCTCTAATGCATGAATTTTTCTCAGCGTTTTGAGGTTTCTAATTAGGATGATTTTGTTCCCAAACCACTTAAAAAAATAGTGAAAATCCTTAAAACTGCATAGTTTACTTGGAAAATGCATTTGACAACGAAAAAGAACAATGGAATCCATTGTTCAAAATTGTCAAATTTTAAGAAATCTCAATTTTTTTTTCTCAAATTCAATTTTTTTTACGTTCATGCTTGTAACTCAACAACCGCTCAAGATAAAATCATAAGATTTGCAGCAAATGAAAGTCTCAACATTTCCGAATGTTTTTTATGTCATGGTTTTATTGGATTGCTGTTTGAAGTACGTTTTATTTTCGATTATCTAAACCCGCCAAAAGGCGGACCTATGCACTAGAGGGTTAAAGTTGTCAATCTCTGATAAAAGTTTTATTTCTCAGGCCACAGTTTGAATCGTAGGCGATTAATTGCTTTAAAAAAAAAACCGTTTACGATTAAAATTTAATATGTAAAATGTTCGTGTAGTCGTTAGCGACTCGAATCGTGGCCTGAAGACCTTAAGTGAATCACAAATCCATAACAACACAAAAGCTTATATTTATTAGTTATGAGATTTTCTTATTGATATCCAAGTTCCGAATCGAATTTCTTTGCCCCGATCAAACAAATTCGGACTGGATTTTAAATTCTTCGATTAACATTTCCAAATAGAACAAATTCTCAAAGGTCGAGAACAAATATCAAAAGGCATTCTATTTAATCTCATCCATATTTATTTTAGAAACCAATTATCAACTTGTAATCAGGCTGTGTGAACATGGGACATTCGTTTTGATTTCTCTTAATTTACAAAAAAAATGCTCTTTTTTTGCTGTTATGGCTACTGCTATGCCAGTTCCAACATTGTATTTCTATTGATTGTTTAATCATAAAATATTTTACAAAAAATAATCATATTAATAAGCCTAATGAAATGGCGTCCCGCTGGACAACCGTTAATTTAATCAATAGAAAGAAGAAAAAAAACACCGAGAGAAGAATGCTATTAGTCGACAACAATAACAAAAAAAACTTTCAAATTTGCAAGTAAATTCGAGGTAGCTTAAGCGTATACATAATTATGTGACTAGACTTCTATCTCATCGGAACATCTGAATACACAGATAAGACCAATTATGACGATTTGTCTAATGTCTATAAATTCAATGACTGCCGATAAGAATTAAGAGTAAACACAGTTTTAAGCCGTCCTCATTAATACTCGAATCCCATACAAACGCATCGTTCATCTGCTTTTTCACTAGTTTCAGTTGTGACGACACAAATTTGCTTTGCTCCAAGTATAGTTTGTATTAAACATGCCAAAAAAAACAACAACACACAATTTTCTTCTTCACCCAAACGAGCATGTATTGTGCTCAAATGTTTGATTTTCTAATTGTATAACGATTTATTAAATGCCTTTCATTTGCATTGCAGTAGTGTAACTGTTATGAATTTGTCAAACAATGGCCTTTAGCGTAATCGATTATTTTCATCATGAAAATTATTTCATCGTATTTCACATGTTATAGTTTATGGGTTTGGAGCAACGTTGTGGCCTTCACATTGAAACAAGATATTTGCATTTGGCCAAATATTGAAATATCCACACATAACAACAACAACAAAAATCATTCAAGTTCATGGGATTAATGGTCATGCTTTCGCATAATGCTCAATCAGTTGTGAATTGATTTTGTTCGCAAGCGTATGTGATAATTTGTTTTGGAATTTGGGTGTGCAAAATTCAACAAAAAATGCTATACGAATTAGCCATTTCTGTAATATCGGCAGCTGTTTCATTTGTATTGTATTTTAGCTATTTCAAATATCTACAAAATGAACAGACCAATGAATTGGACGACGATATTAACGTTGATGAAAGACATGATCTCGACGGTAAAGAGTTACTCTATGTGTCAGTGGTAAGAGACATTTTTTATCTGTATTCATATCAATTGTTTCAATAGAAGATATTATCAGCATTCAAAAAAAAAAAAATCAGAAGAAGAAGATTAAACTTTGAAGAGAAAACTAGATATCTAGATAGCAAAGGAAGTGACGCACTAATATCTTTTTCCATATGGTGTTGAAAATTAGAGAAAACGTGTTTCGTGCTGTCTCGAGTGCCGTCTCAAACAATAACGCTTGAACTAAAAACGTAATGCCAGACATTTCGAAATGCTATTAAATGATTGTTAATTTTTGGTTTAGGTCTGGCCAAAACAGGTTTCCTCCAAAATATATTACGAAAAGAGGAAAGATTAATGTCTGCATCCCATGCGAAATTTAGTAATTATTATCTGATAAATGTTCATTCAGTTTACAACCGTTTAATGCAAAAGAATTATTGCAATGGGAAGGAGACCTGTCTGTAGCATCATTTGGTCGATTTGGCTCAAGGTCACAGTCCACTTTTTATCGACCGACTTTTGTTGTCGTTTTTTTTGTTGTTGTTGTTATTGTAATGAAACATGATTGATAATTATTGAAAATATAAAACTGCAATGGAATATTCTGCGGTGAGAAGACAATCAAAACAAGAAAAACGACTATTTTTTTGTTAATTGGCTGAAGAAAGTCAAAAATTCAATTAGATTTAGATTTAGAATTCCATTTTGATTTGAAATTTATTTAAAGAAAACTGAGATAACGAATCGATATTCAAATGTTGACTTCGTTCGATCAATTATAAAAACAAAACCGTTAAAAACACTTTGCATATACAAATAAAGCGATCATTAAAATCAACAAAAATATTAATATTGAATGAAAGCAACGAATTTAATGAACATTGGATATTTCTTAATAAATCGATAGACACAAATTAGCCATATAGAGAAGCTCATCGGATCGAATGTATTATCTAATATCTATATGAATATAGAAATTTAATCTGGCCCAATGATAATCAAAATATATACACTTATCTGCATATTTGGCAAATGATTGCATGCTAAACATTTGGAGAAACATTAAAAAGAATAGAAGAAAATCGAAAAAAAAGGTTATCGACAACACAATAGTAAAAGCGACAATACAAACGAACATTCGTTCTAAACGAACGATCTCGTCACGGAGCGATATAAAAGCAACACACCGATCAACTGAATGGCTCAATACTGTGTGACCAGACAAGCGATTTGGCCGTGCGTAATTATGCTCTTACTGGGATGTTTTTGTTTGATTGTGGCCTTTGGAGCAGTCGATTTAACTCCACAACGGCAACGTCAATCACCGCCTGATCAAACCAAAGAAATCCTTTTAGTGAATTTGGTACGTTTTAATTCTTCATCAGTGTGTCAATGTGAAAGTTCAATATTTGAAGGAAATATTTGTTTCTTTTGTTGTTGTTGTGATCGACGAATGAAACTTTGGATTTTTTTTTTGATTGAACAGCACGTGGCTGTTATTCATATAATTACGTGATATGCAATGTTTTTTCTTTTTTTTTCTTCGTAATTTGTGAATGTAGAAAAACAATAGATGATATATAGTGCTTGCTAATTGCATTCGTGTTACCGTGGGAGAAGTTTTAGCTATTCATTCTAAGTGAATTGTGAAACTTTTCTCGGCGATTGTTTTTTATGAGTGAATAAACAAAAGTGAATGAATCAATTGATGAATAAAACGTTTTTAAATATCTTATAGCTTTTCCGTCATGGACCTCGAACACCAGCTGATACATATCCAAATGATCCATATGCCAATGAAACATTCGAACCGTATGGATGGGGCCATATAACAAATGTAAGCATCAACTGTGACTAATTTAAAGAAAAAAAAATAATAATGTAGTGAAAACCTTTGCAGGAGGGAAAACGGTTCCTATTCGAAATGGGTCAATGGCTTAGATCACGTTACGGCAATTTTCTGGGCAATACTTATCATCCAGATGTAAGCTTGAATCAGCTATAGAAAATAAATGCAGCGTTGCATTGTGTTGATATTGATTTCTGATGGTGTTTAACGATTATTTTGCATAGATGGTTTGGGCCCAAACAACCGGTGTCGATCGAACAAAAATGTCTATGCAGGTGGTGTTAGCTGGACTATTCCCACCTCGTGGAACAGATATGGAATGGAATCGACGATTAAACTGGCAACCAATTCCAATTTTCTCGGAACCCTTGGATGAAGATACGGTAAGCTGAAATTCGTAATGTGCATACTTTCAATTGAAACATTCAGTAAATGGGCAAAGCATCGTTTTATTCTTCTAGGCATTTTATAGACATTCTGCCGATTTTCTTTCAAAGAGAAAAAAAATGCAAACAACTTCTTCTATTAACTGAGCATTTCCCACAAGAATAAATAAATAAATTTCAATTGTTATTTTCGAATAGCTTTTATTGGTTCGTACATTATGTCCGCGATATCACGAGGCTATCGAAGAGGTGTTATCATCTGAAGATGTGAAGAAGGTGCTCGATGAGAATAAAGGCTTATTTGAGGAGCTGACAAAATATACGGGCATGTCGATTAAAACCCCAGATGACGTACAATCCTTGTACAGTACTCTTCGAGCTGAATCTGAATATGGATTGAGACTACCAAAATGGACCCACAACTATTACCCCGACAAACTGTTGAATCTCACCGAGTTGAGTTACATTTATAATGCATACACGGATGAATTAAAACAATTGAAAGGTGGTCCATTCATTCAAAAATTGCTTACTGAGATGGAAAACAAACGTAACAGCACAATCAAACCAAAAGATTTGAAAATTTCACTATATACCGGTCATGATTCGTCGGTTGTAAATGTTTTAGCTGCTCTAAATGTATGGGAAAAACAATTCCCAACGTACGGCATAATGGCCATGTTCGAAATGGTGCGTGATAAAAAGACGGGTGAACTTGGTGTACAAATGTATTTACGAAACAGTGCAACCAGTGGAGCCATTCCGTTAATTATTCCTGGCTGCGAACACTTTTGTCCATTGGATAAATTCATCGAATTCGGTCAAAGAGCCATTCCAAAAGATCGTGCAGCTGCATGCTTGCCAAAAAATGCCAACTATGTCACTCCACCTCCCAGCGGACCTTGAACATACGCTATTAAAGAATCCCAATTTTGTGATTTGTGATAAATGTTCAATTATAGAGATAATATTTTGTTTTTTGCTAACTTGAACCTCAACAATATCAATTAAAAGTATTTGAATTAAGCTCAATAATTTCGTTTTTTTAATTATATGTTCAAGATTCTATTGAATGCCACAAATTAGCTCGTTAAATCTGGGTGCTGTTGCGGCTGTTAATGCTCCTGAATGCGGCCAATCGACCACAATTATTACATTACAACAAATTACGTCTGATCGAACATTTTGTGGTCAAATTCCTAGTCAAATTCCTAGTCAAATTCGGTAATAATATTGCGGTGAAATGTAATTTTGTTAGATTTAACCGTTAAATATTCGATCAAATAAACTTGTTTTATGTGAAAACTTGGTTTGATACTGAACAGTGATCACGATCAGAAGTGTTGATTAAGCCCCTGGCTTTGGTCACCATCAAAGCTAAATTGTTGTCCTCTATCACATACAAAATGAATCGAATGCATTTAAATTTTGAAAGAAATTACTTTATTCTCATGAACAATCTCAGTTCATTGTCCAAAATTAATGAACTGTTTGATAACAATACTATTAAAATGATTCTTCTGGCCAATCGTCTTGCTTTACGAATTCAGTCTGTTTTGTATCGTTTTTCATCTCCGTCAGCTTTGGTTTTTTCATCGGCCTGAAAATTGTATTCCATTGATAATGGACACGAAACAAAAGAAAAAAAGAAAAAAAAGACAAAAAAATGCAAAACAAATCATATCAAATAAACGAAACGAGTAAGAATGCTTGAATTGAGTTCAATAGAGTTTGCAAATTGATTTATGTGATGAACACAATTTCGAACTTATCATCTTATTTATTTATGCGAATGTAAGACAATAAATAAATCAAAATAATATTGAACGAATGTGATTGATGATGCATGGTGTGATGCGCGATAATGCGTGTGATTTGTTATTTAAAGAAATTTTGAACTTGCTTGCGGAGTTGTAACTCCCAAATTATTATAAAATCAGGTATTATAAAAAAGAATATAATCAGTATCACTGCCAATAGAACCAGATAGATATTCCACCTTTGATTCGTTGTATCAACACATGTTCGCTTTTGACCCTCTGAACCTGCGGCTTCGTCATCGTCCTGCAAATAAACAACAAGACAATTTGAGAACATAAGACAAACTCATGAATGTCCATAATTAAGACAGAAATTCGGTTCAAAATCCATACATCTTCGTTGTCAGCGCCAGTAATTTTTGCATATGTTGCAAATGTAGACACTTTAAGACCTTTTGCTGGTTCGATTGTTTTCAGTAAAATTGAAGCATTTTCACGATTATTCAGCGAAACAAATGCACTTTCATTATCAATCCAACGAATTTGCACTGAACCATATTTACGGAAATGATTTACGATATCATTTTGTGTCCATGTTTCCGGGAAACACACATGGAATACGTGATCACGATTTGGTTTTGCTAAATAAATGTTCAAAATGAAATCAAAAATTTGGAACCACCATCAATTAAATATTAACGCTTGTTGATTCGATTAAAAATGTGTCTGAAACAACTTTTATTCGTTTGATTAACAAAAATAATCTCAGACATAATGAAAATCAAAAAAACACATTTCAAACTAAATCAATTTTGTATTCACACACATCATCCACGTGACTTACGTTCAGTGCCAGTCAGATCAATGTAATAGATATCCGTTAATCGCATTATGAAAATTCTATTTTAAAGAGAAAAAAGAGCACAATTGTTTGTTTGTCGTACGCATTTAGACTGTGCAATTCCACAGTGATAGAGAATTTTTTAATAATTGGCGTCAGTAATTACTTGTTGAGCAATGGACGAAGTTGTGGTGATTTTGATGAAATATCCGCATTATTGACGTTCAATTTTCGTGCCAAACCGATGAAACAAACGCCAGTCATATATGAATCGTAACCAGCTTCATGTTCTTTTACATCTTTATATCCATATTCAGGTGATGCAGGCTCTATATTTGGTAACTTAAACGGGGCCTGTGATACAGCTTCAAATAGATTCCCAAGCATGGAATTCGTAACATCGGTACGAAACTTTTGATTACAGATGTGTTTTGTGTCGAAAATACTGAAAAGAAAAATATTTCGATCGTTTTCATTTGGGGGGAAAATTTTGACCGCAAATTTTACATACAAAAATTTCACTTGATCGCAAATTTTACGGTCATCATTTCTATTGATATGCCCACAAAAAGGGTAATTTGATCGTAAAATTGTGACCGGGAAAAAGAGCTCAGTCAATATTTTGCATTCAAATGACCCTTTTGGGACATAAGTTAAAAATAGCAATAATGACCGCAAAATTTGGTCAAATGTTGTTGTTTGTAAGTAAAAATTCTAGTAAAAATTTGCCCAAAATCCAGACCGCGGACGAAAATTGCGATCCGAACAATTGGTAAAATAGAGCTCTGTACATACTTGGGAAAGATTTTGTGCGCTTGTTTCTTAAACGTTTTCAATGATCCAGACAACGGTTCGAAAAATTGTCGAATCAAATAGAATATATCCATGAACATATTATGACCGACAATTGGCTTTTTCTGATGGAATTGAATGAGACATTTATAATAAACAATAGATGTAATTGTGATGATGGTGAATCCGGAAATTTCTTACCGATTTGGAAATTTTCATTAGCAATGCGGAAAGTCCAACCAATCGACGATATTCATGTTCATCATCTTCATTCTGTTGTTCAACTTCTTGTTGTTGTCGCTCTGTCGACCATTTGCGTTCGATGACAATAACCTTTTGATTGTTTACCGTTTGACTGGTGGCAGTCACATCATCATGAAAATCTTGTTCGATCACTTGATAAATTAATTTCCGTTGAAATGCATTGCAATTGCCAAACACCACATTCTTTTGCGAATCGGATTCTTTGTTTGCCAAAAACTTTTCTATGGCAGTTCTATTCAAAACAGAAAAGACACAAATAATAATAGATTGTATAGCAATAATATCGCGACCATATTTACCTGACTTCATTCAATTTGTCGACCTCCTCGGGTGGAACTGGTACATCATCGGATTTGGTTGGTTTTTCATCTCTAACTTCAAGTGCTTCTTCTCGACTCTTTTGTCGTTCATCATATTTTTCACGCAATTTAATTGCCACATCTTGTGTGCAACATGAAACACCTTGACTAAATAATTTATTGAAATCGAATTTTTGTTCCGCCAAAAAACTCATACATGAGCCCGCACATTTGAACACTTGATCACGATTTTGCGGGAAAACGTAAAAGTTATAGCTTTTGTATGTGAATGTATCATGATCATCTGCCAAATTAAGAACACAAATTGCAATTTAACAAGGATGTTTGATTTCGAGAAGAGACATTTTAAATAAATATTATAATAATAAAAAAAAATTGTTGTTTCATTACCATCGCTGAGAAAGAATGCTGTGATTCCGAGCTGAACGATAATGAAATCATCGGTTCCGCTATGTAATTTTTTGTAAAATTCTGATGGCGTACTAAATGGTGGTGTTCGTTCCGAAAATAGACCAGTAAATTCCGAATCAATGGAAAAAAATGCCGCCGATTGGATTACTTCATCGAATTCATTGAGAATTTCCTTGAAATCTGTAAATCACAAGCGATTACCATTAAGTTCACTTGTAAAATTACTTTATTTTGGGTAAATTGATAATGTGTTAAAATGTTTTTAATTTACTTACTATTTATGGTCACGTCCATTGCAATGATTAATTAATCAATTGTTCGATAAATTACATGTATTTACATGTGCGATTTGGATGTGAATACACTTGAAGCGCACAATATCCAAGCCAGAAAAGTGTTTTTGTTGTTGTTGTTTGAGATTTGCCGTAAACAAAGTGACAACTGAAATCTTTGACAAATTGCTGCAAATGCATAAAACATAACCTCAATTACGTTCAAAACAATTTCGAGTGCTTCATTTTAATCGGTGCTCTGTGAAAATATGCACAAAAATCGAAAGCAATGTTATTAAACGTAACTTAGATGCACGCAGTATTTATTGAAAAATGAATAATTTAGTAAAAACAGTTGTGTTAACCGCACCAATTGCCATAACCTTTGTTGACAATATCGGTTATATTGCCCGCGTAGATGGTAAACCAATTTCAATAGCTAACAACGATACTATTTTTTGTAACTCATAACATCTCATCAAATTGGCAGGAACATCAATGCAACCAGCACTGAATCCAAAGAGTGGATCGGAGGATTATGTTTTTTTATCAAAATGGGCTGTAAGAGATATGTATGTTCAACGTGGCGATATAATCTCTTTAACCTCACCGAAAGATCCAAAGCAAAAACTAATCAAACGAATCGTTGGACTGCAAGGTAGCCTCTTCACTATCACATGATTCAGTTCATACGCTAAACAATTCCCATTTGAAAATGGATTTCATTTTAGGTGATATCGTACCAACGATTGGTTATAAGAAACCATATGTTAAAGTACCGCCAGGTCATTGTTGGATTGAAGGCGATCACACCGGCCATTCACTAGATAGTAATACATTTGGACCAGTTTCATTAGGTTTAATGACTGCACGAGCCACATTCATTGTATGGCCACCATCACGATGGCAAAGCATAACCAACGAAGTACCACAACAGCGAAGGTTAATTTCATTGGGAAAGTCCAAAAGTAGTATAGACTGAATTGAATGAATGTGTGTTTGTTTTTTTTTTTCATTTGAAACAACAAAGAATCTATTTTAAAAGTAATAAAACAAAAGCCAGCAAAAACTATTAAAATTAATGTTAATCTTAATTTTATTTGTAGTTGTTTTTTTTTTATTAAAAATTCGTTGATTATAATAACTAGCTAAAATGAGTAAAATTCAATGGTGTGTGTATGTGTGTGTGTGTGTTTGTGTGTGTAAGTGTGTGCACATGGTCTCCGGTCTCCTGTCGCCTTTACATACTATCGACAATTTCGCACATCAGCCGGTCCATGGGATCGCAGTGTTCAGCGGTTGTTTCATTGGTGCTTGGTGGCGGTGTTTCATTAATTCCAGCTATAATATCAGCAATTTTACACTCGGTTTCGGTGATATCGGGCAATTGGGCAAATGCATTGCGCACTAATTCACGGACCTTTTCCAAATGCTTTTGGAATCTAGTTGCTGTTTCAATTCGTGTTCGTTTTTGCACTTCCATTAGAACACGTAATGTTTCGCGTGCTTGATGTGGCCGAAACTCATTGAGTAAATGATGTATATGTACAAACAATAGACTGAGATCTTCAATTTTTTCCGTACGCTTCGGACTGTCCGGATAATGAATGAGCAAATCAATTAGATCCAAAAAGTTGGCAAATAATGAATGGTTGAGTTTTTTTAGCTCTTTGCGGCGATCAAAGTGTTGTGGTATCAATCGTCGGATGCCTTGCGATTCCAGCGAACGTATCATCTCTTCATTGTTAAATGTATTGCCAAACATTTGATAGGTGTCCAATATTGGTGGCGGTGGTTTAGGTGCACGATTCTTGCGGATATTATCATCGGTATACAAATTAAAGTATTGAGCCGGCGGTAGAGGCAAAGACATCACTTGTGTTACTTCGGGATTCGACATTGTTGTTGGCTATCTGTTGTTGTCCTTTCTATATGATAAGTGTTATTGAAATGTTGGCTCGTACTGATGAAAAACAAATTGGTCTTTTGGCTTTTGGCAATTAACACAATTTAGCGTCTGCCCCAGAAAAAAAAACAGGTGAATGTTTTAAAATGATTTAAACAAATGTAAAAGTACACAGAAATTTCAGCCACACGATATACGTAAACATAACAAGTTATTCGTCCGAAGCAATTAGACGTTTGACAACGCTGTCACTAGTTATAAAAAAAAATGCGTACATTAATTTGTCGGTGCTGCCGCCAAGCGAATTTGCCTACACGGCACATTCAATAGCGGGTGAAAGGCTCTTTTCCAAATTTGTATATGTGTGAACTCATGGAGAATATCTCGAATAGTTTCGAGATTATTCGTTTTTTCAAGTTTGGTAGCTCCGTACAACGGAATCACAAGCATGTGTGTTTGTGAGGCACATTCGCTATGCGTGCTCTATACAATGCTATATTTATGAATATATATATTCACACGCCAATTGAATTGAATCAACAGTTTTGCGTATAGAAAAAAAAACATGACTCAAAATGAAATTCATACGAGATTCCAAATGCTTTTCGACATTTTTAAGACACTTTCCGGTTGTTTTTTTGCCAATGCTTAAGAGACAAAAAAAAATGGATGAAAAAGGGGAAAAAAGCCGCATCGGCAATTTATGGGGAATTTTGTCGTTTCAGCTAAAAAGCAATCGAATTTTAAAATGAATTGACATGCTATCAATTCGGGTTCGGACTCCTTGAAATCTTTTATATTGCTCAATAAATTGGTCAAGTTGCATTTTGCATTTCGGCATTTGACTTGAATAGCAAATGCAACAATTGTCAAACAAATAACAAAAAACATGGTTTCATGCGATATTCTCAGTTTTTTCTTCTATACAAATATTCTCATAGCATTTTTACCATTACAATCACATTTGGACCGCATAAATGTGAAACAGTCGGCAAATAGAGCTTTGTATCGTTGACATGGTTGCCAACCGTTCCATGTGAAAGCGGAAGAACTCCGACTGGATGATATGATGTTTGTGTGCGCAATTGTGTGTCATGGTATTTGTGGCAACGCAGGCTACAATGGAAAATTTGCTAACTTGACTCGTTCACTTTGAACGGGTCAGTACACGAGTATAGACATAAATTTGTGTTCGCTCTTGAAATAATTTCTGCTAAGTAAGTGCTTCCATTGGATAAGATTTCAACAAACTTTTTTTTTATTGGTTTTCACACAAAAGTGCTTTAAGACTAATTTAATTTGACTAGAATTTGAATAGTAGAGCCAATTTTTTTCCGTTGATTTTTTGATTGATTTGTTAGACTATTTACTAAATTTAAACGGCATTTTATGTAGATTTTATTGGAATAAATTTTTGGATTTATTTGGTGAGAGTGTGTCTTTAAAAAAAATTGCACGTGGCAACAATTGGGTGTATTAGAAGCAACGACTTATAAACGTATAATTAAGATCGAATTTAATTTAAAACAAAATTGTCATCGAAACTATTGAATTTCATTTTTACAACGAAATCGATTGCAACATGGTTTAAATGAAGGCGTTTGCAAATTTTTTTCGGATTTATGGCAAGATTTTTACGTTCAAAGTTCGAAATTGAACCGACACGTGGTTTTGGCTGCCGGCCGGATAAATTTTGCAATTTATCGTCAGTTTGCATTAAAAATATTCAATTCGTTTCACATAAAATGATGGCAATGCATGGGAAATTGTATTTTCCATTGAAATTATCGTGTTAAAATTTGTTGAATAAACATTTTTCAATTGAATTTCGTTTCCATATGAAATTAACCTAACAATGGGTTTAAGGTGTTCACACCGATTTTCAGTGGTACCCATTTTCAAAATGGCCGACACACCATCGATTGAAAAATTCTCTTTGTTCCAGTAGCAAAACGACATATGTATACGAAATACAAATACATATTCTGACTTCAATTTACCAAGACATTTACATTTCTCAGTGCGTTTCGAATGTATTTCAACACCGGTTTCGCGATATTTCATCATCGTGTTCGCTTCTATCGAAATAATTCGCCTCTTGCTACATGTTAATAAAATGAAATGAAATCAAAAAGAATTCAAGCACGTTGCCCAAATGAAATAGCTACACATCCGCCATATTGAACGAGTGCCTTTCTTTTCTCCTTTCTTTTACACACCGTTCAAGCACTTTATCGCTAAATTCAATAGAAAATAATTTTTTATTTGAATGCAAAACACGATGACAATATTTACCGGAACATTGTCGCGGTGAGTCAGCAATTGTGCAAATTTATCACAATTTTATTATTTGTCAATTGTTATACCGATTGCATTCGATTGTATGAGTAAAGAGTTCCGCTTTACGAATGTGTGTGTGTGTGTTTGCACACGACAAAAGAACAAGAGATGAGATTATAAATATTATAAATTCTACGGAATTCATTTTCCATGCAATGAATCAATTGACTGCACTCAGTAGCCCGGCCAAAGCTGCTTTCGTCTTTAAATCAAATTAACTGGATTTTGTGTTAGTAATTGGCATTTGTCATCGTTTTGCTTCAACAAATCGATGTAATATTTGCCGTATTTGCGTCTCTTCTTTTGTTCTTTTTTTTTCAATCGCAAATCAAATACAAAACTTATATACTACTGTTGCGTTGGCCACATTTCATAACCTAAAACTCGTTGTTCAGCACGTGTATACACGCCTCACCGTTCCAATTTTACACTTCATTTGATCACTTAAGCACACAAGTATAGTAAAAACCAATAAAATATTGCCATTTGTTGTTTTTTTTCATCTTATTTATCTGTGGTTTGTTATTAGACACAATTCAATGCAATTGAGTCTATTGAATCAATTTTTTTATGATGATATCAATCCCAGTTCTGCTACTGAAGATCAATATGTAGAGAACAAATTACCAAAATCAACTGAGATTCATACCACAAACCCATTTATTGCGTCACACAAATGTGTTTTTTGTTTCATTTCAAATGTCTAATTGGTTTTGTTTGTTTCTGTTTTTCTTTTTCGTTCCATTTTTTGCGTTTGGTTGAATTGTTTGCATCGAACAACGTTATGTTGCACACAGTTCACAATGGGTAAAGAAAAGACTCACATTAACATCGTCGTCATTGGACACGTCGATTCTGGTAAATCAACCACCACTGGTCATTTGATCTACAAATGCGGTGGTATCGACAAACGTACCATTGAAAAATTCGAGAAGGAAGCCCAAGAAATGGGTAAAGGTTCCTTCAAATACGCTTGGGTTTTGGACAAACTTAAGGCCGAACGTGAACGTGGTATCACCATCGATATTGCTTTGTGGAAATTCGAAACTTCGAAATACTATGTCACCATCATCGATGCCCCAGGCCATCGTGATTTCATCAAGAACATGATCACTGGAACATCACAAGCCGATTGCGCTGTCTTGATCGTTGCTGCTGGTACCGGTGAATTCGAAGCTGGTATTTCAAAGAACGGACAAACCCGTGAACACGCCCTTCTTGCTTTCACCTTGGGTGTGAAACAATTGATTGTCGGTGTCAACAAGATGGACTCAACTGAGCCACCATTCAGCTCAGACCGTTATGAGGAAATCAAAAAGGAAGTGTCATCGTACATCAAGAAGATCGGTTACAATCCAGCTGCCGTTGCTTTCGTTCCAATCTCAGGATGGCACGGAGACAACATGTTGGAACCATCAACCAACATGCCATGGTTCAAGGGATGGAAGGTCGAACGTAAAGAAGGTAACGCTGAAGGTAAATGCTTGATTGAAGCTTTGGACGCCATCCTTCCACCATCACGTCCAACCGACAAAGCCTTGCGTTTGCCATTGCAAGATGTTTACAAGATCGGTGGTATCGGAACTGTGCCAGTCGGTCGTGTTGAAACCGGTGTCTTGAAGCCAGGTAATTATCATTTTCCATCATTATTATTTGATTGATTTATTATCGTTATTGTTTGAAATATTTGGTCGCAATTGATTTACACTCATGCTAATGGCTTTCGTTCGATTTCGTTCGATTTTGTTCGATTTCGTCTTGTCTTTCTGGTTTCTGTCGAATAGGTATGGTTGTTGTTTTCGCTCCAGCCAACATCACCACTGAAGTTAAATCAGTTGAAATGCACCACGAAGCTTTGCCAGAAGCTGTCCCCGGAGACAATGTTGGTTTCAACGTTAAGAACGTCTCAGTCAAAGAATTGCGTCGTGGTTACGTTGCCGGTGACTCAAAATCAAACCCACCAAAGGGTGCTGCTGATTTCACCGCTCAAGTCATCGTTCTCAACCATCCAGGTCAAATTTCGAACGGTTACACTCCAGTTTTGGATTGTCACACCGCTCACATTGCCTGCAAATTCGCTGAAATCAAAGAAAAAGTTGACCGTCGTTCCGGTAAAACCACCGAAGAAAATCCAAAAGCCATCAAATCTGGTGATGCTGCTATTGTCAACCTTGTTCCAACCAAACCATTGTGTGTTGAATCTTTCCAAGAGTTCCCACCTTTGGGTCGTTTCGCTGTGCGTGACATGAGACAAACCGTTGCCGTCGGTGTCATCAAGGTAAGAATCGCCATTTTTTGTTTCTTCTTAAAAACTCTTTATATAACTTTAGCATTCAAATGTCACTTTATCAAATTCATCATTTCAATGCATGGGCATTAATCAATTTTTGTTTCCTTTCCATTTTATCAGGCCGTCAACTTCAAGGATGCACCTTCTGGTGGTAAGGGCAAGAAATAGTAACCAAGGGCAAGAAATAGCAACCTAACAAATACTTCACATCAATTCTTTTAACATCAACGTGGTTTTTGAAAAAATGTTATTACTTCTTCCATCGCAAAGAATTCCGACGAAAAGAATACGAGTTAAACTTCATTCCGTATTGAAATAAAGAGAAAACTGTTTATTTTTATATACAAACACAATCAAAGCACCCAATTAAAAGAATGAATTGAAACAACAACGTTTTATTTTTTTAGATAAAATAAAAAATAAAATCTATTTAAAAACTAGGAATCCCCAAAATGGTAACATTGTTTTCAAAAAATCCCGAATTTTTTAATGAATAAAAAAAACTAAAACACATTATAAAAACGACATTAAAGAATTTAATTACTACTCGAAATAAAAGAAATTGATTGCACGAAATAAGATGCGAATGGTTTTCTTTTAGCTTCTTTTTCTTGTTTTAAATTGGTTTTCAGTCGAATTTATAAAACAATCGTTACGATCTGATTCTGATCAGAGCAATGAAATGATGCAAAAATCAACGAATGGTGAGTATAACACAAGTTGATACTTGTGCTACTTTTGAAGAAAGACATTCTAAAAAAAAAAACAAGTTACAACTTAAAAATAGAAATGAAAAAGCGTGATATAATTTTAGGTCGTTTTATTGCATTCACAATTAAACTTACTTTACAATATGTTTTCATTTTTTTTTTAATAAATTCATTTTTTTTAGTTTCGTTTGATTTTTCAGTATATTTTTTTTGTCATTTTTTTTTCCCATAAATTGAAGACCGCTTCTCTCTCATTTTCTTTCACACACAGAAATGCACTTGGTTGATTGGCTTTCGATTTTACCCATTTCAGCTTATGTTTACAACAAGATCCTTCATTCGAAAACAATCAACAAAACGGAAACAAAGGAATTCTATTTTAGTTTTTTTTTTAAAGAACAGACATCCGAAATTCGTACATTTTCTCCACTACCAATCGGAAATGGGAGGGAAAAAACATTGACAAACAACGTCGTTTTAAACAATAATTAAGATTATGATGACATAATTAAAAAACAGAAAAAAAGAGATTTGATAAAAACAAATTTATGTAAACAAAAAATGAAAATAATCATTTTGGAAGATTCAAGAATCACCTGAAAATTGTTATCAAAATGATTCCTTATCAGTTGTATGAATGTTGTTATTTGCAGAAAAAATATTTAACAAAAGGCGAACAAGTTAGAACATTGATAATGAATCTGGTTGCTCTTGGACAATTTTCAATTCAAACATTGTCCAATGAACGTGGTATTATATAAAATATATTTATTCTGTACAGCAGTGATGAAATAAGTACATTCTGGATGTCTGTTCTTGTTCGTTCTTTTTTCTTCTTTTTCTTCTTCTTCTTTTCTCTTTAAATTATTTATTTGATGTCGATTTGTGCAGAAAAAATTGCAAATTCTTGATCTAAATTATTAGCTGAAGCGATCACACACAATTTCTCTCTTTCTCTCAATGTTCGATTCAAATCATTGGAATCATCCCAGTAAAACTGAGATATTACGATTTGCATTTCAATAAAAATTCAACCAAATGAAGAGAATTATCAAATGAAAATTCCAATTCCAATGGTAACCCATTTCGAGTGCGTGTATATGCCTTTTAGTTAAAAACGCTTTGATGTCTCTTCATTTCAAGAATTTCTATCGATCGAAAATAGAAATTTGATCATTCATCTTGCCACAAGCACTAAGGCCAAATATAAACCATAAAAAAAATCGTGGCTTTCTCTTCATTTCTATCAAAAGATTAAATTTATTTCTTCATTTTTCAGTTAGAATTAGTCTCAATGAGTACAAAAGGAATCAATTTGAACAAGTAAATGGATAATAAAATAAAAGATTTTCCACAAAAAAAAAAAAATTAAACAAAAAACAATGAAAACGGACAAATGCATGATGTTCGTTATTGGTACTAATTTGCAAATTCACTCTATACCGCGTTAATGTTCGGTTATTCATTTGTGTTTTATTATATTAATATTCATTGCTCTCTTTTTACTCCAACAAGCTTCCCACTTCTTTTTTTTCTGTTTTTAATTCTTAAGCTGTTTTTATTAGGTTACGTGATAAATGTAAAAAACAAATATGAGCATCTGAGTTGACTAAAACAATACACTTTTCTTTATTATTTAGTATGCTCAGTTCGTCCCTCGGTTTATTTTTATGTTTTCGCTTGATTTATTTTTTTCAACTGAAAATATAAAATTAAACAGCACAACGTAAAAAAATTTGTTTGAAAAAAGTTTTCTGTTTGTTTTTCACACACAATTTTCATCCTACTTCTTTAGACATTGTTTTTGTTTACATGTGCAATGTTGTTACAAGTTTGTTTTTCTGATTTACTAGTTATAAGGACTTGTGAATTGAACGTTTTTTTCACGTTCCGTTTGTTTGTTTTTTTGTGTTTTTTTTTTGGTCTTCTAAGCAATTGTTGTTTTGAATTTGTTGTGAAAATCGTATTTCATTTGTTGTCATAATTTTTATGAATATTCTCACATGATTCTGCATATAAAGTACTTTTGTGATACCAAAATTGATATTTTTTTGTGGAATTTAGTTTTTATATCCAAGTTTGACATTAACAAGTGTCAAGTGTCTTTCCTTTTCTTTTTTTTTAAGAAAATCACAAAAAAGTTCAAATAACATTAAATCTTTGCAAAAGTGTTTGTTAATGTGTGATTCATATATTATTAGAATTTCAGCAAACAAATCAAATTGCGAGAAAAACCATTCACACATTTTTGTTTTGTTTTCGTTTCTATAAAGTTGAAGAAAATAAATGAAAAAAGTTTGGTAAAAAAAATGAGACTATTTTATTATTCTTTGATTTAATACGAAATTCAGACAAGGAAATCGATTCACAGCTCAACCGTGGATTCTGAAATTTAACAAGAGTCATGAATATCCACTGCTGAGCTAACGAATTTACTGAATTTCGATGAAAATCATTTTTTGTTAAGATTTTTTTTTTGTAAAAAAAAGCTGTTGTAGATCAAATGATTATAAATGTTTTGTTGTTGTTGGTTTTTTGTTGTTGTTATCGGTTAGTTTGAGTATGTTGACGTGTTTTGTATGTGAATATGTGGTTTTTGTTGTTGTTGTTTGTTAGCCATATTTTTCCCTAACAACTTATAAATGCTGTTTATTTTAGTTTTATTTTGGTTTTGTTTAGATTATGTTCGAAAACAAAATGAAAACAAAAAACACACCAAAATTAACAAAGTGAAGATGAACTTGTCCCAAATGTTCATTAAAATGTTTCTGCTCTTATCGGTTGTGTTCTGATTTGGTTCGGTTTTGTTCGTGGTGTTTTTTTTTTCTTGTCTGCTTTTATCCCAATTTTTCACATTCTCTCAAATTTGTTCAAAGAAAATTGGTTTTCCAAAAACAAAAACAAAAAAAAAAACAAAAAGAAAAACCTTAATGATTTTGTTTGGCATTTTTGTATGTTAATTTGCAAAAAGTTAAGTGTTTTTTTTCGCTCAATTTTTCTTTATCAAATTTGATCCTGCACAGTTGGTTCAACTTATGCATGTGTGTCTATTTGTGTGTGAGTGTGCTGTTTTGTTGTACGCTTTTGCGTATATACATTTAACATTCATTTATTTAAATATTGCTGACTCAATGTCTCAATGAAATTTTGTTGTTGTTGTTTTTTTGGTTGTTTTGTTTGTTTCATTCGATAATATAAGAACATAGTGTTGTTTTTGTTTGTGTATGGTATGCAATAAATTTTTTATTGAATTGTGTTTTTATTGTTTTTAATAAATTTCTTGTTGTTGTTATAAATTTATTTATTGTGGCGGGACGAGGCTTGAAATTGAAGGTTCGGTTTCACTTTTCAAGAGCGGTGTTTGTCTTAACAGCAATAACAACTTCCTCTCCACATGATTTGAGTACGGTGCACTGTAATGAGATTCGAGTGACGTAAAAAGAAAAAAAAAAAAAACAACGAAACGCACACACGAAAAAAATCCATGTTAATTGACGGTGAAACGATTTATGTGGTCATAGTTAATCTATGCATGTAATGAAATGCAATTTGTTGATGTGTTCAACAAAACAAATACATACCAACAATTCTTTGCCCCCATCGAATTCGGTACGTAATGTGACGCCCACATCACCTTCTGGAATTTTAAGATCTTCACGAAGATCACCACTGTCGGTCATCAAGCTCAAGTATCCGTCATCGCTGATGTCAGTCAATTGGTAGTCTTCACGTTTGACATGTGGAACGTCCATGTTGTGAGTGGATGGACAGATATCTTCGTATCTATAGACAAGATTTCAAATTGAAATGTTATACATCGATTTGTTGTTTGCATTTGTCAAAAATCAGTCTAATCTCTTTAATTTCGAATTTTATTAAATGAAAAATAAAAATAAAAAATGACAAAGAGGGAAAGAAGATTGCCACTTACTTTTTGCCGTTGAAGATGTCAATGCCGACCAGATGGACTTTGGCATGTCCGTGTTTCCCGGTTTTTGATGTTGACATTTCTACAATTTTGCATGGACGCGATTTCAACATGACGAAACCATTTTTACGCAATGCTGAGCATTGCATGGGAAAGGTGGCTGATGCACCAGAGTCACCAGTCTCGAAATGTGAATCTTCTAAATCGGCCATAGTGATGAATTTAACTGTAACTGGTAAATTTCAACAAAAAATAAGAAACAACGACTTTCTTCGTAAAAAGCTGATGTTGGGGCGGTAGTTCTCAATCTGAAATGATATATTGTTTGTTTTGATTTGATTTTTCCGAAAATCGAAAAAGAAAACACATGAATTAGTTCGATGAATTTTTTTGGAATGGCGAACGATATTCAATTGGATTTCTTTGACAATAATTCTTTTGTTTCTGATAATTTCTTTGAAATAAACCATTCAATTAAGTTCGATTTTATTTCATACACACAATCAGATTTACTGTTCCCACCCGAAGCACACTGCTTTAATACGGATATAACAATTAAAGTAGCCGGCTTAATAAAAGTGGGGTAAGATGAACGCATTCGCAGTCATTTACATGGGATTAGTTCGCATAGGTTTTGCACACTGAAAATGCAGTTGAAATGGTACGTGGATCCATGGATCCATGCACAATTCGCATTCACACATACACACATACACACATACACAATACACTTATGCATGTGCACAAATAAATTTCATATTTCCTTCAGAGTATAAATAATGAGTAATGAAAACACCGTACAAAAAAAAACACATATCAGTCAATTTTTGTTTGTGTTGTTCAGATCTTTGCAGACAAATTTGGAAAATGACATTTTTATTTATTATACTCTTGGGTACAGATAAACGATTTGTTTTCTTTTTTATTTTTATTTTTATTTTTTAATTCGAAACCTGCTCTTCCATTTCAATTACATTATTCTTTTACTGTCATAGTATTTAGATGAGAAAAAGAAATGACTATTTAATTTCAACAAATCATTGGCTGGATTATGCACACACACACACACTTTTCACCGGATTCGATGAGTGTCAATTCTTTTTGTTTTATTGGTTAGAATTTAAATATTTAGAGAGGCAAATTACCGATTGTTCAAAAGTAGAAAAAAAATTGTTGCACAAAAAACTTATCAATTTGACAAGAAATGAATTTAAAATAACATATTGTGCTTGTTGGAGTGGATGTCGAAATGTCTTGACGGATTCACTACGTCAGCAAAAATTTCAGCGTTTCAAGAGAGTTGTTATGTGTGTTGGTGTGTGGCACAAACACATTAAGAAAGCAGCAACACTAAAATGAACATTTCATTTCATTTTCAATTCGTGTGTGTTGTGTGTGTTTTTCATTTCGTATTCGATTCGAGCGTATTTTGGTACTACTCGTTTGTGTGTGGCTATGTATGTAGTGTGGATTGATGATTGGATTGGAAGACACAACCCGACTTTGCTTAAAATTTCATTCGAAAAGAACGAAATAAATCGCAGTTGAATTTGAATCATTGATATGAAAATTCGTTTGAATTTGAGTTGAATTGTCAACGCCACAATGTTCAAACCCGATGAAAAAAAACCGCAACAACAACGGCTTTGTCGAATGAAATTTAATTAAATTCGTTAATCGAAAAGAAAAATGATGACAAATGAAAGAAGAAAAGGAAACGTGCTTAGGTCATATTGAGAATACCTTTTTGCACAATCAAAACCACGCTAATATACATATATTTCGACGTGTACAAGAAAACACAGGCACGCCGGAATTCAAAACTAATACAAACATGCATTTGCTGAGCTGTGATTTCGTGGTTATTGTTGTTGTTGTTGTTATTATAATTTCTTTTCTGTTTTTTTTTTGGTTTGAAATTTGTGCTTTTTGGGATTTGTGTTGAAGCGTAAATGTTAAAAGACACATCATACAAATGCAAAATGTATCAACTCAACACCGAGTTTTGAACGAGTCGGTGCATAAAATGGCAGCAAATCAACAAAATATATTCTGGTTAAAAGAACCAGAGGAGAGAAAAAAAAAAGAACGAACGAATATGTATAAAGTGCCGAACGAACACATTGATGTGCACATTTCACATTTATTCGACAGAAGTAATGACATACACACACTTGATGTTAAACGGTTCCGCAACCACACTTACAACAACCGACAAAGAGATTCCGCCAATGAAATTTCTAACCATAACAACAGCTAGCTCATTTGAAGTCGACCAAAAAAATAAATAAATAAATAAAACCGTAGATCGACAAATAAAAACCAACAAAAAAAAAATGAATTTGACGGGGAAAAATTATCGGTGTTCGATTGTTGCATTGACCGTCACACTAAATCCATTTGCTAATTCGGAACTCATTGAAACATCAATATCACTTTATGTGTAACTTAAGGCGATGACATCTTCAGAATGAAATGCTAAACGTTTTTCATTTTAAATATGGAGATTAGCAAAATCACAAATTCGAAACGGTTTGTTTCGTCATTCAGCTGACAGGCCGAAAGGTGATTTTTTTCTCTTTCGAACAGTGTTTAGCTTTTTTAACTGGATGAAAATGCATTATGAATTAAATGACGGTGTCGTTTTTCTTTATTAATCTTCTCGTGTGGCTAATAAAGTTACCCTGCACGCCTCTCAACAACAAATTAAAATTAATATGAATACGACAAATCGGCAATATTTTCCACACTTATTTTTTTTTTTGTTTCGACGGATTTGCCATAAAAAAGAATGCCAAATTTGTTATTTTTACATTCAACTGAAACAATTTATCAAATTCAATTCGTATTTAGCCATGCGAAATACAACGAACTAGAAATGAAGTTCCTTTACACCGCATTTTTTTTTTTGTAACCAATTGAACTAATTCCATGCAATACGACCGCACAGTCGTAACCCAGGAAAAAAAATTCCTTTCTTTTCGATGGAGAAATAAAATTATTTACTCCATGAAACACAATGATAAAAAATAACAAAATTTAATTGAAATGCAACACACAATTTTATCTACACAATTTACCCGAATTTAGCTTAAGAATTTATGGTAAAAAATTGAATTTTATTAGAGATGATTTAGCTACTCACATGTGATTGAAATGGTTGTCGCACCAAAAAGATCTTTCTGATGATGGCGCTTCAGTATATTATTCGGTGTTTTACTCCAATCATCGAATTTTAGTTAACATTGTAAACCAATACAAGCAAATATGGTCGACATTTTTTCTATTTCCTGTGAAATGTCATCAAAAAATGTGTGTGTCGTACCATGTGGCCATTAGGCCAGAGAATTCGCCGCGTGCAAACATCGGCTATGTATATGTGGATGTGTTGAGTGTGGACCGAACGCACTGCTTCGAACGCAGTTTGCGTCGAAACCAAAAAAAAAAAAAAATGAAACACCACATCGAACGATTCGGTTGTCATGAGTTTTTAGTGGTGCCAGTGGTACAAAATCCGATTCGACTGTACACACAGCGCATTCAAAAGCGGCAAACCATTTTGCCGCGCTTTTTATTCAAGCATTTAAATACTGGCCATTGCAACATTGCATATGAAAACGAGCAATGAAAACGAAAATAACGGGATTCGAAAAATTCGATATCCTACCATTTGCAAATCACTTGACGGAAATCATTGCTTGAATTCAGAGGCACATTTAAACGTACACCGACAAAACACAAAAGAAACCGCCGAAATACAAAAGAAAAAAAAACGGTCTTAGGATGAAAGGTAAAAAATCCCCAAAAGTCCAAAGAAATTCAAAGAAAACCAAAGCCATATTAATTGAGGAAAATCAATCGTTGGCAAACATTTTGGAGCAAATATACATTTTGGTGGCAACATGGCAACAAAGCAATGCAGGTGCCGCACCAAAAAACAGCGCAAACAATTTTGCTCACAAAGGAAACGAACCACAGGTACCATCACAATCGAAATCAGATGAAAAAATTTCCAACTTGAATGTGAAAAACAACAGCAGCCGCAGAAGCAGCAGCAGCGTCGTTGATGTATTGCACTCTATGTGCGTCAGCCAAAATTCAAAATTCATCCGAAGAGACAGAACATTGACTCAAAACCGTAGGTCCAATAAGAACTCTAAGAATACCAATCCAAGTGAAATTGCGCAGCCAAAGGGCCTAAAACGGAACGTATCCGTGGTTCTCCCACGCAGTTGGCCGGCTGAAATTGAAAGGGTTGCCCAGGTGAACACCGCTTCGAAAGAGCATTCAAACACCGCACACCAACCACGGCGCAATCCACCACGGAGATGCACAAACGAACAAACAAATAACAAAACGTTCGCATTTACATATCTTATGGCTCGGTTGAGAAATCAAAAATAAATGTTTATTTCAAGCAAGCAAGCAAGCAAGCCATATCATGTATCATGGCAACAAAAAATTGTAGAAAATTGTCAAGAAAATGTTTTCATTATATCATAAAATTCGAAATTGTTCAGTATAATGTGATTCTTTTGTGGACGCAAAGGAAAATAATAGAAATTGTAATGCAATCGTATATCAAAACCTAATTTATTTTGTTTGAGTAATCGTTGTTATTTATTAGCATTGAAATAAAGTTTGTAGACTCTTTGGCTATAAAAGAGAGCTTCCGTTTCAGTTGAAATCAATTTCACTTCATTCGGATATACAGTGATTGAGTTTATGTGTAAGCGAATCAAATATTGTAGTCAAATAAAGTTGCAATTGAACTAGCAACGCCATCTGCTGAGCTGTGAAGGGATTTAATCGCCGATGCCAATGGCATAGACACGCACACGTGCAACCATAACAATTCCCATACACAAATGAGCTGTGTGAGCTCTTCCACTGTGAAATCGGTGCTGGTGTTTTGATTTTGACATCGCAACAAGTCTCAGCCCATAAACCATTGTAGCATGGTGAAGTAGTTTGTGTTCATGTTGCTTTGAACATTGAATAGAAAAAAATTGTGTTTTTCGGTTGACATTAATTTGTTTTGGATGTTGCTATTTCATTTAGTATACTTTTGTGTGTCCATTTGATTGCTAATCCAATTTAATTGCACCGCAGTTTTTTTTTGTTGGTTTGGTTGTTTGTTTCTTTTCAAGATTTTTGTGCAATTTATTTATTTCGTAATTTATTTTTTAATGTTAATTTCAATTGAAAAAAGAAAACAATAATTTTTTTTAAAAAGAAAGTCAACACCCAAAACTATAATTAAAAAACATTTAAATTCATATTCAAAATCAATCCGAATTTAAATTCCGAAAAAATGATCAAATCATAGCTTTCCAATAATACACAGTTGATTCAATGTAAAAGTGCATTAAAAAAAACGTCTTAAAATTGTGTGCCAGAAAAAGTGAAAGTTTTCGAATTTTTTTTGGTTCGTTTCCTACAAATTTCGTTGGAAGTTGCTGTGCATTGGATTCAGTTTTTTGTGTGTCGATGTTCATCTTTAGTTTATTTAAAATATTATGACGAAATAAAGAGAAGAAACAAGATAGTTTCGTTAAAAACTGGAATTGCATACCTATGGAAGTCATCATCAACACGAATTTTTTGTGACCATTGAGCCTGAACCATAAGCTATGAACTGTTGACTTACATCGAGCATTTTAAACATTTTTGTTAGTTGTTTTTTTCTATTTGGAATTTAGTCCGGCGCTTCATTTTATTTTTTAGTTTTTTTTTCGTGTTGCTTCATTTTACTCAATTAAAATAATTTGTTAGAATTAACAATGGCATTAACACAAGAAACCTCAAAGTCAAAATACAATTTTGTCATTCGAAATCTATTAGCTGGCGGTAAGTAAATATGTGTTGTTTTGTCATTATTCACATATTTTCGAAGTCGTTAATGTGAAATATAAATAAAGTTATATTTTTGAATAGATTTTTGTTAGCACAAATCTAAATGGTTTTTTTTAAATTTGCAAATGCATTTATATTGAAATGGCACGCAGGTAAACAGTTCGATGAACGGTCAAACGTACACGATTGATCTCGACGCCAAAAACCATAGTTAATTATAGACAAATTGAAATTGAGACCGTATCCGTTAATCACTTGGGTGCGTATGTCCACAAAAACAAATTGAATTACGTGTGACCTTTTTTTTCTTTTCGATCATCTATTTCATTCATCGCTTTCGCTAAACTACACCAATGTAAACAGTCCAAAATTGAACATTTTGCCAAACATATTTAAATGGAATATTTCCAATCTATTGTTTCTGTATCAATTGTTAAACAAATTTCTATCTTCGACCATTCGCCAAACATGCAATTTTAATGATCGTTAATCCGTTGAAATGTGTACAAGCTCGTACGATTTTCAATACTTCTTCAACTTCTCAATGAATTTGATTCCGGAATTCCATCGGTTTTTGTTGTTGCTTTTAAATATATAAAAGCAATCACATATTAAAATATGGTTTAATGAATAATTTGAATGAAACTTCAAATTTAAAAGCTGTAATAACGAATCATATGGCGTGTCTGTTCGTGATTCTTATGTTGAGACCCGTTGGCCAAGTTCATTGCATTCAATAGCACATATATCAAGATCGTATGCATTGGGCATGTACTATTGTGGCACAATATAGAAAGAGATGAAACATGTGTGTTTTTTTTCTGTTCAAAAATGTGTTTGATTGTTGTGTTCGTGTGCATGTTCAAGCATATATGCGATTCATCATTCCAATAATGTAATAAAAAAAAAAAAATCCAAAATAAAAAAAACAAAACTTTTGCCCGAACTAATACTTGATCGAAACCAATCGATAGGTAAAAACTTTCTTTTTTTTTCTTCCAATGAGAAGAAAAATGATATAATGGGTTTTACCCGAAGCCGAATGGAATACAGTGAAACAAAAAAAGAAGAAGAGAAGCAACTTGAAAAAAGCAAAAAAGCAACAAAAAAAGCTGCGGTTGTGCTGCTATTGTTGTTACTTTTTATTTTTCTGTTGTTCGAACATTTATTGATTACATTCATATTGATATGCGATGGCTCGCACGCAGTTATCTTTGTGCCCACATTTTTTACACTTCAAATATATTATTTGCTCTTTAAATAAAAGTGAGCTAGATAAAGTGAACACTATTGATTTAATGTGGTGTTGAATACCAAAACGGTCAGATGCAATGTAATAAGAATATGTCTTATGCTAACAAATGTCGAGAGTAAACAGCCACGTGTTGACTTTAAGTGGCTTGTGCCGTTTTATCAACATACAATGAATGATTTTATCACGGTCACACGTAATTCTTTTTTTATGCTAAATTTTCCTACCTTCCGAATCATCCAATTCAAATAGAATGTATAGCGTAAATAATGTATTAGACCTTCTTCAGATATATGCAAATAATTACCGTCTTTTTTGTGTTAGGAATGCGTCAAAAGAAACAAAATAACACACAATCGAATATGTTGAGCCAGTCATTTCATTTTGTAATTGTTGTCTTTTTTCCCTAACATTTAACCTTTGATTTGATTTTCAATGTAATCTGTTTGAAAAATCAAAAGACGAGTATTTTACATATGTATATGACATCACGTTGTTAATTTTTTGTTATTTCGAATGTTTTTTTTTTTTTCAATTTTTATACAAACGTAGTAAAAATGCATCGTTGAAGAGACATGCCGTTTACCAATTAGAAATGAATCCAATTTGAACATCATCTACTGTTCAAACAGAATAAACATGATTTGTATTGGACTTTTTTTTTAAATTTTTGTTTGTTTGTTTGTTTGTTTGTTTGTTTGTTTCTTTTTTGATGATCCACACAGGTGTTGCCGGTATGTGTTCGAAGACAGCAGTCGCACCGCTCGATCGAATAAAGATCTTATTGCAAGCACATTCGAATCATTACAAGCATTTGGGTGTGTTCAGTGGCCTTCGGCATATCGTACGCAAGGAATCACTATGGGCATTGTACAAAGGCAATAGCGCTCAAATGGTTCGAATATTTCCATATGCAGCAACACAATTCACTGCATTTGAATTTTACAAGCGAGTAAGTGAATTGGCGTGATTAACACGCGTAATATAACAAAATGCTTCCATTTTGTAAATTGGTAGTTAGATTGATGTTTAACACAATTGGTTTTTTGTTGTTGTTGTTGTTGGATTTTGTTTTATAGTATGTCGGTGCATTGATACCAGCCAATGCGTTAATCAAAAACTCGGACAAATTCATTGCAGGGGCTGGCGCTGGCGTTACAGCCGTAAGTATTACAATATCAAAAATACAATTACACCACACGTTGTTGGATTACACCGATAAATTAAGCGGGATTGAACATTGTTGTTTATGATCAGGTGACATTGACCTATCCGTTGGACACAATCAGAGCGAGACTCGCATTCCAAGTTACCGGCGAACACAAATACTCCGGAATTGTGCACACAGCACTTTCAGTCATGAAAAATGTAAGCCCAATTTGTGCCATTTCGTACGCAACATGAATTTGATTTGATTTTTTGCTTGATACGCTTGATACGCAGGAAGGTGGCATTCGGGGACTCTATCGTGGCTTTGTACCTACGCTGACTGGAATGGTTCCGTATGCTGGATTTTCCTTTTATTGTTTTGAAAGTGTTAAATTTCTTTGCATGAAATACTCACCTCAATACACCTGCAACAAATGCGATAAAAATACAGGTAAAATTGATTAAATTGCATTTTAGAAACAACGTTGAGAATTGTTAACGTAAAATGGTTGAATGAATCAATTGCAGGTGGTCTAGTACTAAATATTCCAGCTAAACTTCTGGCAGGCGGTTTAGCCGGTGCAATAGCTCAATCATTTTCGTATCCATTGGATGTAACACGAAGAAGAATGCAATTGGCTATGATGGATCCAGATACGGCCAAATTTGGGTAACATTTTAAATGAACATGGCCATATTTACAATAATATGATGTAATATGCATTTTTTTCACGTATCTTTTGAATCTTTCAGAGTTGGAATGGTTAGCACATTGAAGCACATTTACAATGAAAATGGTATCGTTCGTGGTCTTTATCGTGGCATGTCAATTAATTATTTGCGTGCAATTCCAATGGTTGCCGTTTCGTTTTCAACTTATGAAGTTCTAAAGCAAGCGCTCAATCTGGATACCGGCATGAAAATTTAAGAAAAGCTAACGTTATTTTTGTTGTTTTTGTTTAGACAACGAACAGTGACAATTAACAAAAACAAATGCAATATGAACACATGTCATTCTATTTAATTGTTATTATTTACGTTAGGTCTTTGGATCTTTTTTTTTAAATTTTATTCTATTTGATTTTATTATTTTATTATTATTTTTTTTTACAAATTGTGACATGAATTATATTTAATTAAGATCTTAATCGAGTTTGCCACATATTTCGTTATCTTTGTCAAGATAAACGGAATAAGTGTTTTGTTTTCCAAACTGCAGCGATGGTCATACTAATTTGATTCATCAGTATTCTTAAATGCCCATTTATGGATTTAAAGGAAACAATACACTTCATCTTAAACAATAGCAACTGAATTTTCCCCGATCAAGATACTTTGGTGCGAATGAATATTAATTTTTTAAAATTTATCATCACATTATTTTTATTTGTTCAAATCTGATGAATTTGTCATTCAATTTTTTTTTTTTAATTTCCAACAAAATATTTGTTCTAGTTTTGGCCAATATTGTCCAAACCAGACAATTTAGAAGAAAGACAATTGTTTATATAAAGTCCAAATTTTAAATACGCTACAAAAAACCGTTTTGGGAATTCGATTTTATTGAAATAAAAAAAACATTTGTAGCATTTAATTTTTTTTTATTTTCGTAGAAAAATAAATTTATATATTTATATACTCAAACTATGTTGTTTTTTTTTTCTTGTAACTATCATCTTTTCCTAATGTGTTCGCAATTGGAATTAGCATTGGTTTTCATGAGTGAAATGTTAGCCATCAAATTGATTCATTTTGTGATCATTGTGCTAGAGAAACGCATTCAATCAAAGCACTTCTGCTATTTGCTATGTGATGAGAGATAAAGTATTCGTTCTACTCTCTACCAATATTTCATTAATTGGTGAGCTTTGATTCCTCACTGTGGCAAGCACCATCTACCGAACATATTGTTTACTATACAAAATTATGAAAGAAATTACAACTGCAGAGGTGTTCAAAAAGTTCGTTCTTCGCTGTTTCTTAATTATATTTATACGTCGTTGTTGTTCCACTCATTTTTGATATAATGTTTGACCAATTTTCTTTGTAATTCACAACATTTTTTTCAGCGACTTAATTTTATTTTGATGATTCAGTTTTTTTACGTTTCTTTTGTTTTTGTTGTAAGCAATTTTGATGGCATTTTTCTTGCGATGATGTAACTAGTGGAACAATTCGAGTGGTAAATCACTTTTGAAAAATCCATCTTTGGTACGTGGCAATACCTTTCAGTGCCAATTCAGTTATTTCAAGTAAATTCCATTAAAGGTGGATATTTTGTGGGACTTTTCATCTTTCGGAAGTGAATTTTCGGGATTTCCTTCAGAAAAATTTGTTGTCTCGTTGAAATCTATAACTTTGTTCAAAGGCTTTAAACTTCTCTACTTGGGAATAAAAATAAAATTTAAGCAAAATTCACCCAAAAGTTGTCGTTACATCCATTTTCTCACATTTTTTGGAGTCAAACATTGTCGAGTAAACTCATTCCAAGAACTCATTTACTCCATACAGAATAGACTTCACGCCAATTTTATTCTATGTGGGCCCTTTTCGAGATGTAGTTGTGCATACAATAACTTATTCAACAGGTTGCTCCTTTGATTTTTGGGCGAAAAAGACGGCCGAAGATGTGCAGCAGAAGCTTTGTCATATTTGAATAAATTACAGGTATGATTAAGAGCTTCAAGTTTGTACTGTTCTTCAAAATAGTAATGAAAAATTACTGCCTGTGATAATCAAGGCGTAATCACCTAAAATATGTATTTGTGAGTACAAGTGAGCGATTATATGCGACGAAGTAATAAGTCAAAGTAATGGGCAAAATAGAGTAAAAGTATGGAGTCAAATGTATTCGAATGTAATCGGTATGAATGGTTATATTTGATATGCACGAATAAATGTAATATCCATAGGATCCATTATTTGCAAATTCACATCAATTACATTCCATTACTTCCCAATCCAACGATTGCTTGGAAGTGAATTGGCTTTTGTAATTTTTAACAATAACAAAAATCATCCTAAATGCTACGTTGACACTCGAACTTTCACACACACAATTCTCTTCGGGCTTATAATTGAATATTAAAAACTGAGAATGTGGTTTTGTTTGTCATTTGGCGTCAGCTTTCAAAGTGACTACATGAGCACACAAGCGTTGTGGTAAAAACAAATGAATTTTTTTTCCACAGTGTAGTCTCCCAATAATTTGATTCCATATCCATTAATGCCACTCTTGAAAATGATGATTTAATTAGCCATTGGCACAGTTTTCCTGAATCAGATTAACGCAAAATTGGTTCATTTCTGCGTGATCAAAGCTCTTTCTGAATTTTTTTCTCAAATATCCTGAAATATTTGGCTAATCTCAAGTATTGACTTCTTGAAATATTTTGCGCGACAAATATGTACGATAATTTCGATACGGTAGCAGCGTGAAAAGCAAAACCATTGATTTACTCTACTCAACGTACAACAAACCCACAACAATATTTGAATCAATTACGCCATATAAGATATGTGTGCGTGTGTTTTTTGTGTGGTAGTTCTGCGTCCAATTATATCGATGAAATGTGACTTGATTGCAAGCACGTGGTTTTGATTCCAATCGGCGCTGTGAATTTCTACGCTTTTTTTTTGATTGAATAACGAATTCATTCAGTCATTCAGAAATTCTATCCATTTTGAGGTTGTTAAAGATATATATTATCGCACCCTTGAGAATCTCAATGACTTTTCAAGCAGTTATAGCTCAAGTGGAGAAATGTAATTGAACGATATCGATATCGATGGCGATGGGCTATCAGTGAGAGCGAGATGAGAGTTTACCACACTCGGTACTCGATCACCAAACACGTTCATCAAATGCAATAGAATTGCTGAAATCCATGATTAACTTTTAGCCAATTATAGCTCCTACACGATTCGAAAATTTATTTGATTTGAAATTAACTTAACTTGTTATATCATCTTACAGAAGTGAGGACGTACTGTACTCTTGGGGACTCTTCTTTATTGGACTATGTTTATTTACGTCATATAGCCTATAGTACAAAGTACATATAGATACAACACCACATGCGATGTCACATTATAGGTTAGAACCGTCATATTTAATAATACTTCGCATGGTCACTAAAACACCCCTAAGATATGACGTAAGTTACTACATCAGTGGTTCGTCAGGGTTCATTACTTGATCATGTTTGCAAGATCTTACGATACCTTCGAAAGCATACGGTGTTTTGGTCATTTTGATGTTTCAACTCTAGAATTTGATACGTCTCTATTTATCTTTCGCATATCGCTTTAATACATATCGCACGAATCGGTGATAGACGTGCTCCATCTTTTGACTTGCAATCGAAGCATTGGGCTTGTTTGGCAATAGGGGAGAGGATAGTTGCATATAGAACTCTTTATATTAAGTATTCATAGGATTTATGAACATTTGTTTGCAATAATAAAATAATAACAATTAATTACTTCTTAACATTCTTCTCACAATTCCTTCTAATCCGTTTTTACTTTTCCACAAACCCAAATGGGTTAAGGGAAAGTATTTCATAATGAATTAATAAATAAACGATGCATCAGTTCCATACATCCTATCTAAATCTGGTCATCATCTTCAAATTATAGTGCGTGGGTTGCGCAACACACATCACCTTTCGAAATGGAATGTATTAATTCAACACCTGTTGACATTCGAATTCCGTTTGTGAGTGGCTTTCATCATAGCCTCCACTATTGAAATGCTGAACGAGCCGCATTTCATGCCGTAAAATATGAATGAAATGGCTCAAATCACAAATGCAAATAAGCGAACAAAAAAAGATAATGAAAATGCAAACGCAGGAAAAAACGGCGTTTTTTTACAGTTTTTCACGATATTTGAACAGTTTTGACATGGATAAAGCGTTGTGTGGAACCTAAATAAATACATTCTCGCTTCTACTTCGAACAAAGACAACTGAATATCGTTTCAACAAAAAAAAAAAATTAGAATCATTCATCGAGACTGATTAACTTTGACTCAAAATGCGCCCAATTTTTTTTGCCACTAGATTTTGAGACGCACTATCTGCTGTTCCACCATCCACGTAGTATATTTTTATGTTGAAGGAGTATGCTGAAGCATGAATTTTGCGCAGAATCCTTGAAAACTGGTGTTTAGCAAGTTGGCGATAGGAACATAGGCGATATGAACCATTCACATGATTTCGATTTCCTCTTGTTTATTCGGATGCATACTCTCCATCCGCATCATCCGTGTGATTTCAGTCGGTCGTCGGTACCGTTCGAATTGCATGGTACGAATTGCAGCTAACATTTTTGCCTATAAATTCAATTACACGCAACCGAATTTATTCAGGATATTGCGAACTCGTCAATTGAAAGCACACATATCAAAAATTATCAAGTGAGTTTACACTTTTGGAATCTCATTTGCTTATCGCTTGAGGTCCTTGGAATTTCAATTAGTTACAGTTTTTAATCAGTTGTGTGTGTACGGCGCCTATTTTCCGAAGTTTATTTTTAAATGAAGTTCGTCGTTTTTTTATTTGGTCTTTTTCAGTAATTTCTGTTCAACTTTTAAATCTATCTTTCGAAAAAAATATTGAAATAAAATCTTATAGTTCGATCTAAATTTAAAGAAAAACTAAAAAAAAACAAGTTGTGATAGTCTGAAACGTTTCAAGCAGATGAAAAGAGTTGGGTTTTTAATGCGATTTTGCGCCTTTTTCTGAATTCGAGTGCGAAGATTACTTCGAACAAGTTTTAACGGATTAATACTTCCCAAGCGAAAGATTCGATCTAGATAATTTTTTTTTGTTGTGTACACGTGCAAAATCAATAAAGGAAACTTTTACCAACAAAAAAAAACACAAAGAAATATACCGAAAGCAAGTAGTTTTTTTCGTTCTCTAAAATATTTTTTTTAAGATAAAAATAAACTGTGGCTTTATAATCGCTTAACGAGGGATAATCTTAAGAAATTAAAGTATCTTGTGACATCATTTAACATAGCTTCCACTTCATTGCACAGTCAAGTATTTCCAAAGAATTAAAAAAAAAATCTGTTCGTTATGGTTTTGTTCAAATGATATGACAAGGAAACCACACACAAATCATAACAACCAAAATGCTGCTTTATTCTTTTACTATGGTTACAGTTAAATTCCAAGCAGATATTAATAAATGAAGCTCGCAAATTGTCAACGCTTGTTTTTTTATGTCATTCAAAGTACAAAAATTGTTGTTTAAAAATAACATCTTGGAAGCGGTCAAGTGAACATAATAAACAAAATAATAGGCAAACCATTACAAAAAGCACTCATTCTTCAAGTACCATTTATATAAATAGCTTAATAAATAATTATGGGAGTATAATTGCACGCACACACGCTCTTATTTGAAAGAACAAACAACTTCTACCTATTTTTCACACATACACTCCTTCACATCACAGTTTGATTGATATTGCAAGTTTTCTTTATTTTCGGGTTCATTTGTGGATCTTGTTTTTTTGGTGTCACTTCCAACAAAAAGAATCAATAAGTGTACATAGAATTCTTGTAATCAACATGTGCGTTGGGAATCCAATCAATTGTTTGCTGTTCATTTTCACCTTTGCAGCTATTTATATCAGTAAGGTGAGTAACGTTGTTTCTTTTTAAATCAAATCCAAATTAGATATTTTTTCCATGAAAAAGCAATTCACAAATTCAATGCCATTGAATAAACTACAATATTTTGCTTTGATAAAATCAAAAATACAAAAAACAAACGTTCATTTTTACTTAAGGCTTTGACCTAAGTCAAACTGTTGAATAGGAAAATTCTGTTTCAAATGCACAAAGGATTCAACGGTGTTCAACAGGATTTGTCTTTATATTTGGTACTTATTTGAAGCCATAATTTTATCGAAAATTTCCGAAAATGTTCCGGAGAAATTTGACAAATCAACTTTAAAAATGTTCATCAATAAAATGTTGATAGAAGTACATGATATAGTTAACAGATGCGCCCTATCCGACAGGAAAAACGTGATTTCACCTAACAATTCTAAAAAGGTCTATCTCCAGAGCAACACCGTACTCTCAATGTAAAGACATTTTATATTTTATTTTTTTACACACAAGCAAAAATACGTTTCCAACGTTTCGTATGCAATAAAAAAAAAAATGATGAAAAGTGAAATCCTATTCATGAAATGTTGCTGAACAATGTTCACTCGAATATGAATATACAGTGAAATTCAGTGAGATGAAATGCAAAAACATCATCATCAAACATGAACAACGTTTCTATTTCACATCTTTTACTTTCACATGGTATGGTTTCTTCGTCATGTGAATTGAATTTTTTATTTTTTTTTTATTTCAAAGCTTTTCAATTCTAAACTCTTTTATTTGCACTCGTGATTCAAATGTGGAATATATCGTTTTTAATGTAAACATAATAAACATTTGGAAGTAGCATTTAAAGAGTTCTGAAATTTTTACTAATCAAAAGCAGCCTGTTTCATTTATGCCGGCAAAAATGTTCAACATCTACGTTTCACATCATTAACATTTACGTTGAAAATTATTCCGACAAATTTAATACACAGAACCATAACAATTCTATCATTGCAATCAAAGAACACAAGCATTTGGCATTTGTTTGCCACATTTCATTCTCATTTCAATTTATTCGTTTTGCCATACCAAATATGCTGACTACTGACTGACTGAATGACAGTCAGTGACTGTGCAAATGGCAGAAATCAGACATAAAACATTCATGAACGAAATAGACCAGAATTACCAAACATATTTCACCTTCGCATGACAAATTCACTAGAAAAATCAATTTTGGCATCAAACCATCCGAGAGATAGATGGGATTGTGGCCGCAACAAGTGAACGATGTCATACAATTTGGCATAAATTTCAATAAAATATTTGTCGAGCTTTTTATTGCTTCTAACATCTCTTACGTCGAACATTTCCAGTCAATAAACTTAAATGAAAACTATTTGATATAAGATATAAATACACCTTAAAGATTGTACTGAGGTAAAGATATGTCTCCGTTTAATAGCTCACAAAAAGGCTCAACTTTATTATAGCACCGTAAACTAACAATAGTAAACTTATAATGGAATTGGCCGATTCAAGCAACCTGTAGTTTTCGGCCATGCATAATATAAACTCGTTTGGGGCTCGATGGCTTTTGTGAATTTTGAATGACATAACAAAAATTTGAATGAGCTCAGAATTGGCACGTAACCAACAAACCGGATGAGAAAGCTAATGAGCAATATTGCAAAAGGTTCCCGACCTACCAGACGGTTTTCTATGCGAAAATCCGATGGATTTATTTGTTCATCCATCGGAGGGAAATGCAAAAAAAAGTGACCTTTCTATAATATATTGCTGACACATACAATTGTCCCTCATATATTTTTAGGCTTAAAAATGGTGTTTTCCTTTATAAAATTGATTTGTACGGTATCGTTTGTGCCTGTACTTACAGTTATTGAAAGAAGCGTGAAGGGATTTTCAAAGGATGACATTACTTTAGCATAAAGCTGAACGGTCGGTTTTGCGAAAAACCTCTGTGTTCCTATGGCATGCGTTAAAATTGCGATCATTTCTTAAACGAAAGCTTTAAATGGACAACAATTTCGGTAATTAGACCTGAGAATATGCGCAAACATGTGCTATTTCCTTAATAATTGCGAGGAGACTTTTCTCAATTTTTCTCTCTGTGTATTGCTATTTTGAAACACTTCACATTACACTTAGAGTCGATTTCTCTAGCAATGGTTTGTCTTAAGCGCATTGAGAGGGTTGGAACATCAAAGATGAGTTATCTTGCTTATCCTTAATTGTGGCGTTCTAGCAACGTTCAGGCAACGTGCTTTCGCGACTTTTTAATTCGCGTACTTTCCATACTGACCTTTGATTATTGTGTGGAGGTTTGTTTATAAAATGCCAAAATATCCATTGCCTGAATTAGGGCTACATACGATTGAAATTAGCGGGAACTGTTATACGGACTTTGTTTGGTGTTAGTAATAAGTTCTAATGAATGGGAAACAATGTAGAAAACACCAAAGGGAAGCATTATGACAGCTTTCGCTAATTTGTATTGTATGAAATAGTTTATTTTTAATGGGCCAGTATCTGAGCCGTAAAGGTCTTATTTCCCAGGATACGATTGGGACACGATTGGATTCGTTGACGATTTGTGTCTATTGTAATCGTACACACAAAATGGTAAAATGGTGTCCCAATCGTGTCCTGGGAAATAACACCTTAAGATTGGCTTTTCTCAAAGAATGTAAACTTTATATTTATTAATCATAGCGCCATGACAGTTGTATCATCGTGTTAAATGGTTTGTGCATACTAAAGCGAAAAGCTGTACTCCACTTCAATGTCTATGAGATTTTATTACGTGGGTAGATTCATCATTTTGCCTCAAGCGTATTTTATGGCATTAAGCTCATGCCACCTGTAGCTGCGAACCACATTATTCTTTGCAAATCATATGATTTAATTCACGCTTTAGCTTTCTGTGCGTCAGTACACTGTATGAAGGCCATCGGACATAGCTTTTGTTTCATTTTTACTTCAGTTGTATGTTCAACCATATTCAATTTCGAATCCAGGATTTGGCTGATCCTGGACACTTATTAGATTAACCCCGGTTGTTACAGGAGCAAGAGCATGCATTACAACTATTAATTGTTGCTTCCGGTATTTTGCACCCGACAACCTGTAGTTTCATTAATAGCACCGCACGAGAAACAGCCACTCTCAAAGATTGGAAGATGCCATATAGAATTGGACATTTTTAGACAAGTGGAAAATGAAAACAATTACGAATCGTGAATACAGTATAACAAAGTGCTTCACGTAGGTAATTACGAAAATGTTCTTTGAACTAGTGACACAAGTCAATTTTAAATGGCATTTTGTCATCGTTAATTCAAATCAATTGCTGGTGATATGCACGAATAAATAAAAACATTTAAGAATTACTGAAATTCATAAGTACGTAGCCTTGGTGGCCACTTAAGCTATGATCCCATACCATTTTGTCTGCCATTCCATTTTCCAATCGTTCTAAAATGATTATTAGTCGGGAGTCAATTAATCCAAATTATATGTAGTTTCTGCTAAACTTCTTTAATCACTTGATAATAATAATAACATGGTTTGATGCACACATAAATCGAGAAGCATCGACCAAATAGAATTGGATTTATAATTGTATATCACTGTAATTAGTGGTAGCAACACGATTTTAAATGTGTCGATTCCAATACCATTTACTGGCAATTATTACCTATCATTCGACAGCTATTGAGTTGTGCGTTTCATAAATGTAAAATGAAAATAACACGAAGATAAAACCGAACGATGGATGCAAACGACAATCGAAAACAAAGCAATCACAGTCGCAAAGAATCAAAGGCTCGTTGATTCAAAAAATCCATAGAAACATTAACTTCTGTTTTTCTCGCGTTATCCAGAAGAGAAAAAGAGAGAGAGAGAAAAAAAATGGAATTACCACATGTTTACGTACTAAGCGTCCTTTATTAGATTGAAAGAAGCCGAAAAATTGGAACGGAAAACGAAAATAACAAACCAAAAAAAAAACAAAAGGTAAAGAGCAAAACCAAATATTCAAAAAAAAAACAACACACACCTAAATCGACTAGAGAAAACAGACAATAAAAATTATGTTTTCTCCATGTACAACATATGTAATTATATACGTATTAACACCAACAGGAACACAGATAAGTGCACAGATGCGCCACTTTATAATATCGAAGGCGTAAACTATGTAACCTGAAAGATTAATCGATCTGTTTTTTCGGGTCTGTTTAGCTTGTATTTTTCACGTTGTTCACTGAAACAATGTTCAGCGCATTTTTTTTATTTTAAACTTTGGACAGACCAAAAGAAACACTCATTTGCTTTGAACTTTCTTCATTGTTCCACACAAAAAAAAAAAAAAAAAAAAAAAACAAAATCTAGATCTTTTCCTTTGTACGCGGTAATGTTTTGAAGGTGATTGTGATGAAAGTACCGGAAATTCGCATAAAACGCCAATTTTCACAATATTTATGTGAAATGTGCGAAATTTTATGAATTTCAACTGAACTGAAATATGTTGGCAATGAGATCACAATTTTCTTATAAAGTCATTTGCAAAGCATTTCCAAATAATTTGTTAATGGCAAAGCAAGTATGCTTATGTTGTATGTGAGAAACGTTTCGGGCACCTCACGAATTGAACTGTTAATGCTTTATTGCGCACAGACACCCCGGTGCCGACAAAGAGGCCCCCGTTCAATGAGAAAGCAAAAGCCAAAAAGAAAACAATCACACAACAAAAATTGATTGGAATAAAAGGTAACATTTGAAAAATGATTGGATGTCATGTACCTGTGACGTTGCAACTGAGAGAATGCATGCTGCCATCAAAAGGCAAACTACTACGCGAAATATCGAATGTTTAAGACCTTCAATTTATCAAATCTATATATATTTGTTCATCAAACGGCTAGATTTCGTCTTCTCTCACAAAAACAGGAAAATCGGTTCATTTTTTTGTTTATCGCGAACTGGCCCAACAAATGCCTTTAGTTCGGTGTCTTTAAGGCAGTTTATTTTGTTCTTTATCTGTGTCGATAATTGTGTGATCATTATCCGTTCAGCGGTTCGGCTCTTGCTTTTCAAGTGGCGGTTCTTGCTGTTTCTTTACACATCTTCTGTGTTCTGTTTTTTATTTTTTGTGTTATTCACGGAAAAATGATTTATTACATTTACGGTTTTCTCACTACGTCATAGATACCTGTTTTTTTTTGTGTATTCCGTTGTTTTTTCTCTCAGCGAATGATTCTATTTGAAGTAGATTTTTTTATTTCTAGATTTAAAAGGAATGTGCATAAAAGTGAGACCGACAGGTAGCATCTCTTGAAGAGAAAAAAAAAAACAAAACAATTTTTTTTTGCTCCACTTGCTACGGTTTTGTAGTTCAAATGTTTTGTAATCTAGAACGCAATATTCGACTACGGCATATAAGCCTGCTTAGACATATTAGTGTGTTTAATGAAACTCTTACTATGGTAAAGTCAAGTGTTAATCGAGAACACTTTTAGAATACTAATTTTGGAAACTATGGAATGGATTGGAATTTTGTCGTTCGACCATTTTTGAAACTTTAAATTGCGAATAGAATGTTTGAAACATCAACAAAAAAAAAACGACCAAAATAATGTGAAAATATCGATGAATTTGAACGAGTTCACATGTTTTTTTTTTTTTTGTATGTTGAGGTTGCTTCCGAAATTCATTGAATGGCGATGCGTTGACTACACGGGGCGCGTGTTTTTGTGTGTGTGCCTGCAGTGCGGATGCAAGGACGACAACTCAAAATTAATGCGTATTACGTGCTTTGCTTAGCATGGCAATACCATAGCCCTGGTATTTACCAAGTATTTGAGAGAAAATGTCAAATGCACGCTTAGCATGTACTATGCGAAACTTGGGTGCCCATTGTTTTGGTTAAATCATTATACGAAACGCTTTGTAAATAGCATTCAGTGTCACTGCACAATATTGTAAGTGAATTGCTTTTAAACAATGTTCATTCATTTTCAGTTTGTTATGTGCACTTTATCAGGAAACAATGGCTTTTGTATTTTTGTCTATTGTGTGTTCCAATGCGTATTGTCAGCTCGATTTGCCAATGAATGACGACTGTTCATTTTAATTGCGATTTTGTCAGTTTTCATATTAAACGGGAAAAATGTTTCGGCCGGCAATGCTCAATTTCATTTTCGATTATATCGAGCAATTTTAGTTGTTGTTGTTGTTGTTGAACGTTTTTAATTTTTATATAAAATTCAAGGCATTTTTTCCCAATATATCCCATTGGTTTTTGTAACATTAATACATTTTTTTCCCCACCTTAATGGCATAATCCTGGCACAGGTGCACGCTGAATATGATTTAAATGGTTTGTCAGCCTGCGAGCAGGAACAGATTGCACGACAGATATTTTATCCGAAAAATGGCTACGAGATGCACGTAAGTAATTTAGAAATACTACAAATTGTATATTATCCGATGCGATTTAACAGTTTCGTTAAATTTCATTCGGAATTAAATCATTAAATATATTTTACACAACAATTCTAAATTAGGCAAATGCATTGAGGAATCAATTAAAGCAAATCATAGAGAACTATTTAATTGGAAATGATGGCATTCAATATACGGACGATGATAATCAGCCCACTTACGATAGTATTGATTTGGATGCACTTGAAAAGCATGCAGCCGCTGTGTTAAAGGGTAAACGAAATGTGGCCGCCATGGCGCGATTGGGTTTAATGCGTGAAGCAACAAAACGTTCATTGGCCACGCTCGCCAAAAATGGTCAACTACCATCACGTGAAAACGATGACGACGAATACAATCCATACAATAATAAAAGAAACATTGGTTCAATTGCACGCGGTGGTGGTGGTTCATTGAATGGTAAACGAAATGTTGGAGCTTTGGCTAGGGATTATCTGTTGCCAACAAATGGTAAACGAAATCTACCATCAATCTTGCGGTCGGGCGGTGGCAGTAGTACAAGCAGCACGCATGGTCCTCAGCCCCAGCCAAAACGAAATGTTGCGACATTGGCACGAGACAACCAGCTCCCATACTACCATCAAAGTAAAAATGAGAAACGTGACGTGACAGCAGCCAACAACAAATGTATGTTTAGTACTAAGCCCTTTGCAACTATATAGCTTCACAACTAAACAACAACAACAACAAACATTTATTTTGCCTCATTCTTACTCACATACCGTCTTGTTTACCTTTACATCATGATAATAATCTGGATGCGCGGGAACGTATAAAAACACAGTTTCAACGGAGGAAAAACGCAACATCGGTTCGCTGAAAAACTCACAAAGTATCACCAAAGTGAAACGTGACGCAACCTATGATGATTTTCCCGACGATAGTGAAATCGATACACAAGCTTATCAAAATAGCCCGCTCAATTATAATGACTTGAATGAACTGTACTCGTTCTATGGCATACCAGACATCTCTAATGAAAAGCGTTTTCTTGGTAAGTGGTTCCATTTGTCACTGTTTATTGTCCGAATAAATCCGCTTGTATTACGACCCGCTTACTAACTAACGCTGAATCGAATTCAATTCATGCACGCACAAACAAACAAACACATTTCACACGCACATCCACTTGTCACACATAAAAAGGTTCGATAGTTAACGATGGATGGTCATCGTATGCCTATCGGCCACCATCTGAAAAACGCAATATTGGCTCGTTAGCACGTCAAGGTTTGTTGCGTTCCGATGTCAGCAATTATCTCAATCAAAGACAATATCAACAACAAAGTGAAAAACGTCATCTTGGTGCATTAGCTCGATCTGGATGGTTGCCAGCATTTCGATCGATTCGTGGCGGCAGATTCAGTCGATCGGGCAGGGCGAGGTCTCGAACAGTAGGCTTTTACTAATCCACTTCTTTCCTTCTCGTCTCTTGTTGTCGCTGTTAATCAATTTGTACTGTTTAGTATATCTGTTCCAACACACACTCACCACTTCAAACACACCGTTCAATTTAAAATATCCTATTTTTCAATTCAATTTTTCGATTCTTTTTTTTTTGTTCTTAGTATTTGAATATATTTTTATTTCCAATTTGTTACAAAATTGCACATTTTGTACAATTCTATTTCAACAATCTACCACGAAAACCGGAAGCCACAAGTACTAAAGATCCCTTGCGATTATATTGCCAATATCATATTGGCATCCTCTAGGGGTAATCCTAAAAAGCCAACTTTTGCGAATTCTATCATATGCAGCTCCGAGTTTGCACGAGTTCACACTGTTTACGCACTTGCATTCACATTTGCACTCGAATTTGCACGAGTTTGCGCGGGTTTTCATGTGTTATTTGAATGCATTCGTGCAATGGAACAACGTTTTACGAGTTTTCACGCGTTTTCGAGTAGTTGAGTTCCCCTAGGGTATCCTTCGGGTAATGAGCTGTCACCAGCAAACATCGGCTACGGAACATGAGCTCGAAATATTAACAACAATAAAATGGGATTGTTGAAAAGACATTGCTGTTTTTTGTTGTTGTTGTTTGCAATTGATTCATTGATGTGAAATAACGCGATTTTTCATGAATTTAATAAGAGAACATTGGAAAATTCCTCCCTTGAACATGGCCGGATTTACTTAATGTACAATGTATATGTATCGTGGGCATTGTGTTTTGTGCAACATTGAAGGCAAACAAAACACGATTAGGTTTAACATAAAATAATATGCCAACCAATATTGTGCTAGATTATTCGTTCACAGTTGAAACAAAAGGCTCTAAATTAATAAGTAGATTCAATTAATCACTCCACTAATGGTCAATATATGCTTAATTTTGAGCCAAAACCAGATGAATGAATCACATTCTAAACCATTCAATGAAAAGAATTCCTAGTTTATCGGAACCTCGATTCAAAAATATTCCTTTCCTAGGAATTTGTGTGGGGGTGAAAAATTGATATACTATATCTGCATGTGGTATCGCTTACAATAGATAAATCGTTGGTATAAAAAAAAAAAACACAAATTGTTTGAAATAAAATTGGACAATTTCTCGGAAAGTCTATGCCAACGCAAACTTGGACATTTTTTTTGGTTAATATTACGATCAAAATTCGATAAGTTCCATTTTCATTCATAGCTCTGCATATCACATGAACATAAATGCAAAAAACGCTGCAGCACACCACATGCAAAAAGTCATAAGGACTACATGAGCATATCACCTGTAAAGCATTTTAATGTTGTATTATGTAAACCTTGGAAAATGTCAAGCACAACTTCAATAAACTCTCAAAATCAATATTCTAAATGGTTTTTTTGTGTGTGCCGAAATGGTTGAGCTATTGCTTCGTTTATATCCCCTGTTTATTTGTATGCACACCTGTTTGTGTATACGCCAAATTTGCGTTGCGACGAATCAAATCGTTGAAAACTTAAATAAATATTCTAAAATGCTTTCGATGAATTTTTGTCAAGACAAAAGCATGCACAGTTCTATTTATTTGGATACGTTAACATTCAACAGCGCATAAAGTTTTCATTTGAAACTTGTTGTGTATGAGAGTTGCACAAGTGAATATTGAGATGCTTTACATGAGACATTTGATAGATGTGTGAAGTATATTGAGGTGTTATTTCAGTTCGGTTGATTCGCAAGTGGATTTTAGATTATGATTTTTGGCTAATGCTTTTGTCTATCCCAATTTTATCTTTCGGCGTGCGTAGACAGTGTGTTGAATTTTTGCCTGCGTATTTTCCACACGCACACACACACACACGGCACTCAAGCGAAAACGAACACGTTAAATACTATTTTTGCAAGCATTAATGTGGTAATTGTTAGGCATAATATTATGTACGTCAATGACTTCTTATGTTTGGATAAATTAAATTTTCGGAGCACAAAGTGTCTTCAGTTTTCTTCTCTCAATGGCAGTGCGTTGGCAATATTGAACATTCACTCGTAACATTCTTTTCAGGCATTACGGTAAACACACATTTAAGCACTGTTAATCAGACAATGTATTTACGTAGAATGCGATGGGATCATTTCGGATTCGATGTTGGGGCTTCAAGCGCGTAGGCAACCAAACGCGCGCGCGTGTGTGTGTGTGTGTGTCTTTTCAATGTTCTGCACTGCCATATGGATGATTCTTGAACACGAGTGCCAATTGATTGTTTGAAATGCCGAACGTTCTATCATTTACACATATCAACTCTAAATCCAAAATCCAAATACACATCATTCTTCACATGACACAATCAGATTCACATTTACAATGTTATATTGAATTTGTGTGTCAATCGGTAATCCTCTACTTACAGATGTTCTATAAGTCATTCCATCGGATGGAATTGATTCGCATCACCAAAAGCCAAACCAATTTATAAGTTTGCAACTGATTTTGATTAAATATTGAGCACACGAAATATGCATCGTGGCAACGAAAAAACACACAAACACACAGCCTCCAGTCTATAGAAATGTATGAAATGGTCTTAAGTAAAGGAAAATTCAATTTGGCCCAAATCAAATGACGCGTTGCCCCAGTTAGCCGAAAACAAATCGAGTGAATTGTGAATTGAGCTGCTCACTTCTCACATGTTTCTAGAATATTACGAATGGGTAGTTGAATTGTGCTAACAAAAATTGTGGACAACAACAACAACTCGCCCAAAATTCGAAGAGGAATCTTAACATTTACTATTTCCATCCCATGAAACTTATTTATTACGTCAAAGCTGCATACAGTGACAATTATTCGTGTTATTCGCATTGAAATTGATACGTCAATGCTTTTGAGTCGGGGAATTTTAGCTTCAAAACAAACTTCATTTGTGATATTATTAATTTATTCCTCCTTTTCGTTTTGGTTTATTCTTATTTAATTTCAAACAATTCAATTTAAGTTTCTTGATGTTTAAACATATGTCTTACATACTACACATTCTTTATGCATAGTACTATTTCAATGCATTACAGTGCGGCAGCATAAAGTGGTGAATAATTGATGTAAATTATTGAATTAGGTATAATAAATAATCATCATGTTCGATTAGGTTGTTTGTTCGAATTTATCCAATGTTTTCACGTGCAATTAAATACCCAGTGCGCAAAATGCAACAATTTTTTGTATGAAGCGCGACCATAATTTTTCTGTCTATATGTGCATATTCCCCTCTATTTCCTATTTTTTGAATGCACAAAATGTGCCCAAAATGTGCTTAATGCATAACATCATATGATTTACATTGAATAGATTTCTGGGCACATATGTGCACGGGGCGAACCTTAGATATTTGGTATAATTTGGTGAATGGAAGCACAATTGTGCCCAAGATGTGCTTAATTATTGTGCAAAATGTACAAGAATTGCTGCGTGCACAATTGTGCCTAGAATTTGGTCAACAACCTTCCAAGAAATCCACCCACAAATGTTAATGGTCATCCGATCCCAATGACGCAAAATTTCAGCTGTTCATATGACCAATCACATTCGTAAGTTGAATATATTGCCAAACATCAAGTGCTGTTCATGTTGTCATTTACGCTATATTTGTGCTCTAGAAATGTTCCGATGCATATGAATCCAAATTTGGTGAATACCAATGTGTATCAAAACACTGGTGCAGCCGAGGGGCAAATCACTCATGCAATTACTTTTTTTTCCGCCAACAATTACTTTATATATTTTGAAATTACTTTCTGCAATTACTTTTAGATTTCTCCACATTTTCAGAATAATTAGTCACGATGAGAGTAATTTTGAAATGTATCAAGTAATTGCATATGAAAAAGTAATTGCATGAGACATATGCAATTACTTTTGTATATTTTTAGTACTGCAATTACTTTGTATATTTCCAATACAATTACTTCGTTTTTTGGCAATTACTATACATTTTTGTATGCAATTAGAAATTACTTTTTAGTGATTTGCCCCTTGGGTGCAGCATTCTCCCATGATTATAGTTCATCATACTGGCCAGGGCCAATGGCACCAATGGCAACACAAATAAACTATGGAGGGAATACGATGACTGAATTAGCACCTCGTGAACGAACAATGAGACCAGCTGACTATTATTATATGCAATAATTAATTTTGACAAATTTTTGTGAGCAACTGTTTTGATTTGACAAACATTTGCAAAATGTGCTATTTATTTTATATTATGTGTTCATTTGAAAAAACTTAAATTGATTAAACGTAACCAAATTGAAAATAAAATGTTTGGCTTGTCAATCATTGTGCCTGACCTGTGCACAACTTGTGCACGCATGTGCATCACATCTGTGTTGGTTAAAGTGTATGAAATGTATAAGAAGGTATGGGAATTGCGTGCACAATTGTGCCTAGACATGTGTTTAATACATATCCTATGGATATGTATTAAGCACATTCTAGGCACAATTATGCTTTCATACAAACTGAGTTATGTGCACATATAGCGATAATTGTGTGCACAAATTTGAGACATTTTGCGCACTGGGTAAGTGCTCATTTTAATCAGTGTCTTGTTTGATTCATTGGTTTTTTATGCACTTGTAGAACATCTAAGAAGATCGCACTTTCATTTCAAGCGCGTAATGATACAAAGCTACGAGATAAGATAATCGAGAGAAAAAATTGAATATATTTCCATAGCTCACCTACATCTGGTGTCGTAACATGTCACCTTCGAATCTCTATGGGGATTATTGAAGCTAACGATATCACATTTCACCAGCTTATATTGTTACGCATTCAACTGACATTTTAGAATGTTGAAGTGTTGAAAAGTGCAATCATCGTTTCGTTTGATGTTAACTTTTGTTCATTTGTTATTACTTGAATTATGTTGAAGTCTTTGGGAATGTTAAAATGCCTACACATTTTCTAGCTTGAAAATGCCAATGGAAAAATGTCAATACTTTCGTAAGAATTTCTGATTTATTCCACAGTTCCATCTAAAAGAAGTTGATTCTTCTACGAATCCTTCGTAAATGCCCAATGAAAATAAGTTTAGATTTATTCATACGGAACATTGGATACAGCAGATTTTGCTCGCAATATTTTTGAATTCCTGCATAGAAAATCACTTTTAAAGCATTTAAATTTGTTTTCTCTAAAAATTGTCAATTTGCTGCTGTCAATGTTTTTTTTATGCGTTGATCTAAACTCGTTTTTTTTTTCTATTGTCTTAAATGATGTTGTATATAAAAAAGTAGACCATTTTCTCTGTAATAATTGACTTTCTATACAATTGTCACTTTAAAGTAATAATAATTAGATTGTGAATTTCATTAGTCATTGTTGCTGTTATTTGCTAATTGCTATTTAATTAAATTCGAATTAAAACACACCATACTTCCTAATTTCACTGATTGCATTCACACGTCAAATCTTCGCAATAAGTTCGCATTGGTTTTGGAAAATGGCGGAGGAATTGCGGGTGATTACAATCGAGATTGAGCATAGGAAGTATGGACATTTAGGGTTGATATTCCTCTTTTGAATGTTTGTTGACGTCGTAGTGATGTTAGTTTCCAATGCACATCAATTGAAACATTCGCAAAATGCGACCTAAATCCAGGTTTCAAACTGTGCAACTGTGGATTGGTTACTACATTAAACATTTGCTTCATGCTTGTTAATATTAATATTCGTTTTCATTTTGTTTTTTTTTTGTATTTTTATGAAATCTTGAAATAAAAAAACAACAACAACCGCATTCAATCGGGATTCCATAACAAAAGGGAGGATTTTACCACCAACCAGAGCGACATCTTCAACCAATCGCCGGCGTTTGTGAACGATGTAGACAGCATTCAAATGCCATAAGTTGGGCTGCGCCCGGCTTATCACATTGGGGAACACCACCCAAACTAACAGCGATACAACAGCGCAGCTTTCGTGGACCTTTTCATCCCAACGATGAACTATTTTAAAAATCAACAATCACAACAATTTATCGAAATCAACTTTAACCACCCCGCCCCCCGCTCCACCTTTCAAAATAGATGTCTAAATGTGCGTGACCTTAATTGAACTGCTGAGAAAGATAGCTAAGACTATCGACACACACAAACAGAGAGAGAGAAAAATGGAAGTGGAATGTGCAACTACGAAACAGTTTGAGATAAAAGTGGCTAGAAATGTGAGAAATTACTGCAAATCATTTTATCATTTGAACAATTTGTGGCAGAAGTCTCAGGAATTTCGATAATTTTTATTCCATTTTTATTTCAATCGGTTTGTTTCACATATCACAATTAGACATCTATTCATATTTGTTTTTTAGTTCTCTGCTGAATGTCATACAAATATTTTTACTCAATTTTATCTCTCACTTGCAATTTACACACACTTCAGAAAACTAAAGATTAAAGTAACAATTCAGTTTTAACAGCAAACACACACTCATCACACAATATGACAGTAATATCAACAAACACAGTGACACAATTTTAACTGTTGAGCCTTATCAAATCGAATGCGATTCATAAATCAACCGAATGTGAACGATTGCGTTGACAATAATCAAATCAATTGTATTTTTTTCAACGATTTATCAATAGAAATAATTTCAAATAACTGTGAAAATCTAAACATCTCTATATATACAGCTACAAAGATACAAATCAAATGAAAAACTACTTTAAAAGATAATAATTGAGGATACAAAAAAAAACAAAAAAAAAAAACAAACAAACATTAAAGTTAACTCTGTGTATGTTAATCAATGTACCGATTTTATTGAAACAAAATATTACTTTGCTTATTCTTATTTAGTAGAAAATCACCAATTATATACAAATATACATATACATTTTAATTGCAGATTAGTGAAAAAAAAAGAAATATGAAAATATATTCATATTTTTGACAATATCAAAATATCAATCACATAAGACAATAAAAACAAAACTGAATATTTTTCGATGATAAATTTATGAATGATGACAATATCGAGTGCAACAATCACTGGGACTCTGCTCAAACGTTTCAATGAAAATATTTCGCATGAATAATTTTTTTTTTCTTTTAACAAATGGCTGGATTATTTATGCGAAAACAAAAACCAATAAAAAAAAACAACAAAAATTGTAATGCAGAGTTTAAGTGAGAAAGAAAGAAAGATTGAAAGCTAAAAAGAAGTCGTGTGCCATGACAAGTGACAAGACAATAAAAACAACAAAATCGACCCCATGTCAGTAGATGTCATTTTCAATTTATCTAAATCATTTTAAATCATCGATCGTATCTGCAGTTCATTTGATGATCTTCAGAATTGAATAAGCTGAATGTGACAATAAATTTTACTCTAAACATTCTTATTTCAAAATAAAGTAAAGATTTGAAAAACAAAAATTAAAAAAATAAATCGAGAAAAGTACCTCCTTCGTTATTTCTCTAATAAACAATGTAACTACATCAAAGGTAAATTTCATCAATTCGATTGATATTTCTTCGCGCTCAAAAAAGTACCTCGTGAGTCTTGCATTTTGAGCGGAATTTAACAGTGGTACGTTTTTTGTTGTGTGTGTGCGTTTTGACAGAGTAGAACTAGTAAAACAATGACAATAACTATGCAATGCATACACGAACACAAATTCAAACTAAATTGAACCAAAACTCTTCCAGAATTTATTATTCAAATAAATCCATCAACAGACATATAGAACATCCCATTTAATATTTATATGTCCTATTCCAATGAATATTGACACCTATTCAAAGATTAAACGATGCTATCGATTTTTGGTTCGATAAAGTACAAACACTTACCATTTGTTAAACAAAGATCAAATCAAAATATCCATTTACCTTTTAACTTACTTTCACGTTTTCAATACTCACAGATAAATAAATGAAAAAAAAAAAAACAAATGAAAATTGTGTCCTCATATGTAAAAGCTTTAAGCCATGCACACAACTATGATTTAATGGACAAATGCTTCGATATATTTATATAATATAACATACAAATTGAAGTAAAAACATTTGACAAGAAACAATAAGTTTGATCAATTCATCTTCATTCGATTTACTTTAGTGTCCCTCTTGAACCCTCTAAGCTATCAGTTGTTTTACTTTGTCATCCAATTTCCATTCACATTTTCATTAAACTTTTGCACTCTGCGCCTCAAAGTGTTTTCTTCAAAAGTTGTAACCCAAAATATAAAACTCTTGTTCATTAAGATTAATAACAATCAAAATAAAAGAATCATTTAGATTATCAGACGAAAATGCATTTGTTTTCTATTTTAATTTTAAATTGCGTGGAATTTCAGATGACTCTTCTGTTTTGTTTTGGAAAGCTTTAATCACGTAAGTAAGATCATGGATACGCCAAGAAGATATTTCTGTTTTATCCCTTTCCCCTCCTCCACTCTGGCATATTAAAATTGGACTTAAGAACAGGTCTCCAACTTTTTCAGAGACTCGGTTTACACTAGATAAACGGAATTTGGAAAAAATTCTTTTAATTTGCTAAGGATTGTAGTCGTGAAATCATCGCCTGGTCATCACTTGATTTGAATGAAACCAAAAACCGATTTTTCTAAAAAAAAGTCCTCAACTTCGAAATGAACGGACAATTTTGGATTTTTTGAAAGGATTTTCGAGCTCAGACCCCCCTCTAGCCATCCCGCCAGGAATACGACCTCGCGCATGTATGAGTAAGATACTTTCGCATCCACATCTGTGAAGAATAGAATAAAATACAACATTTTAAATTTTATACATTCGTTTTATTGAATTTGGTACGCTTGTAAATAATAGCTACATTTTTCTGGTGCAATCTATCTTATTTTTTATTTTGTTTTTTTTTTTGTTTGTTTGTTTGTTTGAACATTTCTAAGACACAAATTTGATCTGCATTGTAAACACAAGTCATTTAATTTAAAGCTTGTTATTACATTTGTTTACATCGATTAATCGCATTATATTTATTTCAATTTTTAATCTGTAAATTATTGATACGGTCATTAATTCGATAATTTCGAATGGGTTTTTGTAAACATCAACGGCGAAATATATTCAGACAGATATTGAACGGTTTAAGGCAAACTTCTCACAGTTTATTTGTTTGTTTTAACAATAATTGCGTACGTGCGTGTGTGTTAGTGTGTGTGTGTTTGTTTGAATGGGTGACAGCATTTCACTTATGATTTTAAGGGTAACTTTCCCGATTAGGATCCATTTTCACATCCTAAACGACACTCATTTCATTAAATGCTTTTATTTCCTTACCAAAATTTAAAAAAAAAAACATTAATGATTGGTTCTTTTTGAGATTTCATAAGTGAATTTTGTTTATTCAATTCGCAATGTGTTGAAAGAAATTTCAACTGTCTTTATTCGGATTTAATTGAAAAATCTGCATTGTTTGACGGCACATAATGATATTTCGTTCGGAATGAGACACTTTGGAAGGTGAGCGTTAAAAACATATATGTTTCGTACCTATAAGGACGACATTCTTGTTCCATGTACTTTTCCTTTGATTTCTATAGAACAAATTTAATTCAACTGTACTTTGTTTTTCACGTCGCCTTCATGGTTAAAAAATTGGAAGAATTACTCCACCAATCTTCCGAATATTGAGTGTGTTCCATAATTTGTCTCATTGTGAACAAAATATCTCTGATCATTTCAATTTCCGCACCTTGTTGCCTTGAATGATCCACTTGAATATGCAAGTGAAATTTCAATTTTATACACATTTCCATGTTAAAAATTCAAGATTTTTGCAAATGGATCCAAACAAAGACTGGGTTTGAATAAAAGTAATCTACCCTTATATAAGATTGCTGTGATGAAACCGAAAACTTTGCGTGTCATTTAGATTGTGTTTGGTTTTGCATAATTTGATTTCAACTGTACTTTGATTCGCGAAAATACTCATGTTAAAAAAAAAATCTACGAACTAAAACGTTGTGTGTGTTTTGAAGAGCTTGACACATATCTACACCATAAGTGGCTTTACAATTTGAAATTCTACAATAAATAGACAGAAGTCACGATTTCATTGTGCACACACAAATGCCTACATTCACTTTTTCCTCCATTCCAATTTTCCCAAAATCAAAAGATCAAAAGACCAATTTTCATGCAAAATGATACATGCTGTTGTCTTTCTTCATCCGTAACCTTAACCGGCTGTCTAACTAGTCGATTTTTTGTTGGAAATGATATCTCGAGTATCAACAATGCTCTTAAGAATAATTCTCTCGCGTTTAACTCCATTTTCCATTGTGTTTTGATGAGTGTGGGAGTTTTCACCTCTTCCATCCTCAAAACGATTCCAATTAGTAAAACTTAAGTTGAACCGCAATTATACTACAAATAAAATACCTACGTAATTAAGCGCTAATTTTCTCTCTACAATCTATGTGTGTCATTTTCAACTAACACATAATAAATAAAACTTATTGAAAATGTAAAGTTTTTTTGTTTGTTTGTTTGTTTGTTTGTGAACTACTGCTATTTTCCATGAACGAATCGGTCTTCGTTGGGATATGTAGCGCTACACTTACTACTTGGATGATGATCAATTAGAGTTGATTTTGTTCATTTATACAACGGTGCCTTACATGTTGGTGCTTTCAGGTGATTAATTTGTGGTTTTAAATTAATTGCTATCAAAATTGCTCTCATTTTCCAGAATGCTATATTCATATCGACCTACTTATTAGGCACACGAAACTATGAACGTATGAACTATGTGTAATGTTGATAATGACGCACACGTCACTACGTCGCAATGAAAATATGTTTTTGTCAAAACGTTAAGATAAACGTTCAGATAAGTAAAAATAGATTTATCAATGCATTTGGGTAGCGCGGGTTGGAAATATATTTAGAGCCAAACTCTTTTCGCTGTTTTTGTTTTTTTTTTGTTTTTTTTTTGTTCATTTTATAAATTATAGTCTAAAATGCTATGTTTTGGTATAAATAATTGCTTTGAATCTCTCATCTCTCGATTTGTTAACGAATTGAAAGTTGATTGGCCATTACGAATTATTTAGCCAAAAAGAAGAAAAAAAAAGGAAAGAAAAAGAAAAAATATTGTGCTACTTCCATAAACAATAATCCGTAATTGCGTTCATTTCCAATCACCGCAATCAATTTTCCATCGATTGTACGAAGGTTCTCGTTGCCATATCCATGGATTGTTTACATTTTGTTTAGTTATTTTAATGTTTTTCTCTATGTTTTGTATATTTGCATTGGCCAATTCATGACCAATACTTTGCATTTGGATTGGTATAATTCTGTTGCATTTGACTGTACTCATTGGGTGGACCGTAAACCTGATGATGTCCATACATTTGATTCCAATTCGTTTCGGACATGTGTTCGGTGTCCGATTTGATTGCAATTGGTAATGTTGATGATGGCTGCGCTGAAACTGGGACTGGAACAGCCGTTTGCTGTGGCGGTGGTGGTGGTGTGGTTGTCATTTTGGTGATTTGATCGCTTGGATATTTGTAATCTTCATTGGGCAATTTGGTGCCATAATCAAGCGATGGCTGAAAATGTACCGAACCCGAATAATTTTGTGGCATTAGCCCAGCATTTGGATAGAAACCAGGAGCATAACCACCGTGCTGTGATTGCTGCACCAAATGATCATAATGTGATGGTACTTGATGAACATCCGTTTGATTTGGATTATTTATGTTTCCAGAATACTGTGGCATCGACAATGCAGACATTGGTGGTCCCATGTTTGGGATGTTATTTGAGCCAGTGTGTTTGCGTAAACGTGCACGACGATTGCTAAACCAAACCTGTGATTGAAATTGCAATTCAGACATTTTCAAGCAAAACCAGAACAACAAAATCAACAAAAAAATTTCGTTCATTAATTTATTGATCATCAAATCAATCATATTCAAATGTGGCATACACAATTTTCATACAAATGTTCCATTGTTCAAATGTTTACTAACCTGAATTCGAGCCTCAGTGAGTCCGGTTGACTGAGCCAATTCTTCACGTGTATAAACATCTGGATAATGTGTACGACTAAATGAACGCTCCAACGCATCTAATTGCTCACCGGTGAATGTGGTACGTGATCGTCTTTGCTTCCGTTTTAATGGAATGCCAGGCTCCGATTCGGTATCGCTTGAGTCTGAACTACGGCCTATTTTAGTTGTTGCCAAATGAAAAATTGAAACAATTGTTAAATTCAAATAAATCCAAGGAAATTAAATTCGCTGTTTTTTTTTCTTCAAAAAATACATTTGCCATTTGAAAACAGAAAAGCCTTAATTGTTGAAACGGATTTGATAGCAGTTGTTTGTTATTAATTTTATGATTATTTAATTTTTGCATAAGTTTTGCTGTTGTTGTTGTTGTTGTTGTTACGCTGTAACAGCAGAGGTTTTCTTTTATTTACATGGGAATTAACAGCAAAATTGATACAGTTTTCATTATTAGAGTAGGACTTTAATATCAAACATATGATACTGATGCCATTCAAATAACAATCACAAGCATCCAATTCGAGAATTGTGTGTTGGGCTGCATTTCTGTTTTGCACGTGAGCCATTCAACATCGTACACGCTTAAATTATTGCATTATGAACGTTGCATTTATTTTATGATTGCACTGGTTCCGACTCAACTCACACACACACACACACACACACACACGCTCATACACAGCCGATTTTAAAACAATTTTCCCATTTTTATTGCTATGTGTTGCCCCATTATTACATTTATTGCCATTAGTGTGTGTGTGCGTGTGTGTATGTGTTGCATTGTGCGCTGTTTTTATTTTTGTTCCCGCCGCGCGCAAAATATGAAGCGCATGAAATACGCTAAAATAGATGTTCGATATGTGCACTTTCACTTGACTGTGATGGCGCAGCTTGTGCAATTGTTGTTGAATTTGGTGTGTTTTTTTTTCTTCCTTTAATTTTGTTCTCCGCTTACGCTATTATTGCATCTTTTATGGCACTGTGGCACTGAAGCACACGTTTCACCTCTTTGGTGTGCAACTATCACTAGAACAGCATCCTTTTGTGTGATGTATATGAAGATTATATCATTAAATCTGCATTAACGGTGATTGGTGAACTGACTTGCATGAGAACATAGTAAGAGAGTAGAAAATTCAATTAAAATTATTTGCCACCCACATCTTTCATTTGTGTTTTGTGTGTGTGTGTGTGTGTGTGTTAAAATTGGAGTGGATTCTAATGAAATGACGGCAAAACTCTCTCAAAAAATGATATTAACTGAAGATAATCAATTTGATATTTCTTTTTTGGATTGAATTATATCAAGTGATTTCATGTTGTTTGTGATTTCTACACACCAAAATAACGACGAAACACGTTTTTTTGGGGTAAAATTGATTGATACTTGATCCAAAATAATGAAAAATATTCCCACTCATTTGACTCATAAAATCAATCATTATTACAATGACGTATGAAAATCCTTTTTAAAAAAATGTGACGTTTAATGTGTCCTTCTCAATTGGTCTTAACTATTTGTTTTCTTTAGATATAGAATAATTAAGTTACCATTCAAAAACGGACACGAAACGTCTTAAAATCGAATGTATGTTGAAAGAAAAACATTGTCGACGCAAATAACCTCAACCACAATCGATGACATGAACGAACACACAAAAAAAATGATGGAAAGTTATTTAATGGATGGAAAATAATATGCATAACAATTAAGCTATAAAATGAATAACAATTTAAAAACGAAGTTGAAGTTGTATTGTAAAAGTCGAAGGAGTTGAAACAAAGGCTCACACACAACACCGTACACTCTTCACATCGCTTCAGCAAATGGAAATGGTGTATCTGTCGAAATTGAGAAACAATGCAAACACCCAATATAATATTACCATTCCTTGGCCATTGCATTAAATCACGTAGCATTTACTTGGCCAGACCTTAGTCCAGTATCGCAATGTTCGTTCCGTATTCCCATGATTTGTTTCCATTGTTTCAATTTCTTTGATGCGCGCTCTTTCATGACTCAATCTTTTGTTCATTTACATGCACGTAAAAATTTCCCATCTGAGAGTTTATTAATATAAGAAGTGGCGGGTACTTCTCATCATACCGCAACTAATCCTTTCAGTTGCCAGTTCTTCAGAGAGAGAGAGAGAGAGAGAGAGAGAGAGAGAGAGAGATAGACGAAGAGAGACGGAAAGAGAGGGAATGAACCAGAAAATGCATGTGATCTGCAGCCATCGAAGGACTTCAGTCCGTTGCAGACATACTGGCGATAGTCTGAGAAAATATTGAAGTACACATGAAACAGAATGGAATGAAGACTGCACTGCACTTTCAGATACGTTTAACTCTCGAAGCAAACTCAATATTTAAATTCAGTAGAACATGGTGAACAAATGACCCACAACCGAATCAAAAGCAAACATTTTTCGAAAATTCCTGATAAAATTGTATGAATTTGAAGGTGAATCTTCTTCAGATTTCAAATTCATTTGATTTAAAAGGAGTTCTAATCGCGAACTGGCTTAACCAATGTTGCATTGATTGGCTGCTTCATTGTCCCATTTTTTACCATCTTTCTTCAGTTATACATATGTTCAAATGTTTCTTATTTTATCACAACTACGGAAGCGGAAGAAGTTACATTTTTTGCTCCAAGGCGGATATTCAATTTGTTTTTTTTTTTCATCATTGCAATGAAGACTTATTTGATAAGGGTGAAAATAAAATGGATTTTTTTCTTTCTTTGAAAACTTTCTTTCGCGCATTGAACACATTTCATTGATTGTCAGTCGAATGACAGTCAGAATATGTCGAAATATTTTGCCTATTGAATCGGCAACATCAAGCGTCTACAAAACGATATATTATTTGAAGAAGAAGACAAAAAAAAACAGAACTAGCGTGAAATCCGTTAAATTACATTTTTTTAAACATTTTTCTTTTTGTCTTGTTACTTCGCCGAACATTTGCTGCTTGTCAAAGGAATTGAATGCGCCAATGACACACACACACACACACTCCAACAAAATAATCGTAACTACTCGGCTAAAAATAAAATCACATTGAAATGTCTTTGCGAGAGCTTGAATTCAATTCTCCTTTTTCTCCTTAAATTTTATCGCTAGCCACTCCAGTTATAATGGGCAATGAAAGAAAACAGAAATTACATGTGTAAAACAAACCGAAAAATAATTATTTTGGTGCACACATGAAAAAAAAAATGCATACAGTTTATTGCTGAGAATCAATTTTTTATGCATTTTATTTAATAATTCGAAGTAAACTATAAAAACCATTTGTCTCGTTTCATTGAAAAAACTAAGCAATGAATTCATGCTATTAAAAATAGACATTTAAGAAAAAACGAAAAAATTAACTCGAATGTTGAGCTCACTGTTGTCGGCAAACATTGTGTAACCGAAAAATGCCGAAATCTCAAAAACATTCCAGTGCTTAAAATGGTTCTAATAAAACCGATTTAAACACCACTTTCAAGTCAAATGAATTGGGAGTTGTTTTTCCTGGAAGTTCTTTTAGAATAGCATAATATTGGTTGACGATGTGCTTGAGTTGATCAGCAATTAAACATATTGTCCGTATTCGGGTTTCTATCCTTTCATAGCTGAATTTGATCGGGATTTTATGTCCCTTGAGGTGATGCCAATTGCAAGAACTGACGGAACTTTTATTATCCAATTGTTTCAATCAATATGATTTATGACTCACAATTTTATTACTCCAAAATGAATCGTATCTCTTTTTTTCGCTTGATTTTATTGTCTGGCATTTCTGGGCATTACATGATAATGGGTCGATATCTGTGACTTTTTTCTTCTTTGCGGCAAACTATTCATATCTTGGGTGCAATCAAAATCGGACATATTCTTTGGCTGACAAGAGACAAAAGTGAGACTCGGCATCAAACGTGCATGTCCTCACACTCCAATTGACAATAGTGTGAAAAAGAGGCTCATAAAACGTAAACGATGGCAAACAAAAGTGGCAAAAAATGATTGTTATTGGTGTTGGGTTCGGTTGGGTTGTTTGCTTGTGTATGTTGATGTTACCGAAATAAGAACAAACAAATTTCATTTAGTTGTTTTTTGTTGGATTTTCAAATGATACACACATGATGAATGGCACACTAAACACGACACACAATAAAAAAAAAAACAAATCTCATCGCATCTTGACTCGGGAATAGCAATTGTGTTTGATTGTCCAAATCAGTGTTTGCGGTATGTCTCGATTGACTTGCATTTAAAAAGTGTTTGGGTGTAACAATGTTTCATGTAAGAAATGAAAAACAATGACCAAAATCATCACATTAAATCGCATCGAAACTATGAAATTTACAATTTTTTTTTTGATCAAGTCAATCTTTTGAGCATTTTTTTTTCTGAAATATTCCCCAAACACTTTGCACATGAATCGATTCAATTGAAATGGATTGGCCCATCGATTTAAATAAATGCAAACAATGTACAATTGCTAGGCAAACGTATGATTGATTTGGATGGAGGAAAGGTTAAATTCCATGGAGAGATGATTCGAGAGGTGACTTGCAACTATTTGACACCCTCATAGCTATCTTCTATGTACTTGTTTGATGTGTGGTCTTTCTTTCTTTCTGGTGTCACCCAACGAAAATTGATGAAACTGCGTGATAATAAGTTGTAAATGCTAATAACAACGAGCAGAACGGTTTGTGACGATAGCGCACGATGGCAGCTGATCTAGCTCGACCGTGTTAAGCCACTTTACTAATTTATGTCATGTGTTACGGTTACAGCACCCAATTGCATCCCCTTTTCATTTTGATTTACAGGCATCGAAAAAAAAACCATACCCATTTCTGATTTACTCGAGTAATAATTTACAAACTCATTTTACCGACGTGGCTTCGGTTCGGTGTTTTGCAAAAAACTCAAACGAACAAATTGCAGGACAGGTCACAAATAAAGCCACAAAAAAAGCATTTTAAGGTGAAAGGAATTTAGCGCATATTTTTATAAATAAATAAATAATAATGCCGAAAATGAACAATTTTGTGTTGATTCCACTCCGAAAAGCAGTTCGATCTATTCTTTTCTTCTTTATTTGTTGTTTTGTTTTTTTTGGTTTTTTATTTACGATTTGTGTGTGAGCGGGAGAGTGTGTGGTATGTGTTGTTCATGTGCACATTGTGCAGTGGATGGCGGCAGCTTAAAAAGATGAAGTAAACCACAATTTTTCACGCATTTTACGCATATTATACCGGAGTGACAGCTCGAAATGCCTACACATTGCCGCTTTGATGCCTATGCTACCGTTAAACGTGCTCCGTATTGCTTTTTCCCACTCTCTCTCTCTCTCTCTCTCTATCTCTCTCAACGGTTCGATGTTGTGACGCATGTTCACACAATTCAAACGATGCTTGAATCGACTCGATCGTCGTCAATATTTCCATTGGACCCGGCAACATGCATGGTGCTTGTGCGTTTCATAGATGTAGAATATTCCATCGGAATTGAAACACATCTATCAAATTAGCAAGGCTATCACCGACCAAATTGGCCGTAATTTTAGTTAAATAATGAATTATTATGATTTGGGGTAAGTGAAAGTGTATCTTCCATCATCATTTTCTTCCCTATTAAAATGAATCAAACGATATGAGAGTTTATCCATAAGCTGGGTATTTAAGGACAAATATGATGCTAAAGGGTATATTAAAGTGATTTTCTAATGAAGTCCATTATTGTAATATGAAATTATATGAAATTATATTTAATTATGGCTAACACAACACAAATTTGGAGTGAGAGAGAGAGAGAGAGAGAGAGAGAGAGAGAGAGAGAGAGAGAGAGAGAGAGAGAGAGAGAGAGAGAGAGAGAGAGAGAGAGAGAGAGAGAGAGAGAGAAGGAGCAACAGCCGAAACTATGTTTGAAAATAATTCGCAATGCAAAACTAGAGTCTTGCTGAACCTGTGTGAATGTCGGCGAAGAGGATTTCACTTTAGTTTTTCTTATATGAAAATAACAACACTCGATTACGATGCTACTATTATGCTCCTTATCTTTTGTGGCATTTGAACTAAAAAGCGACAATGGCAACGCAAAATCCGGGAGGATTTATGCCATAAACAAGCGTGCATCGGCATATTTAAAAGGCTTCTCCGGTAAATGGGAGAATCGGTTAAAGCACTGATAAAAGTCAATGGGTGAATGTTTGACGACAAAATGCATTGTGTATTGTAACCGAAACAACGAAATGAAATTTCGACGTCATTTATAAAGAGGAAATGGTTCGTTCACTAAACAAAGCACCAAAAGATACCGCAAATATTCTCGGTTCGCATTGAAGAATATCGAGATTTTTGTTGCGCAGAAGCAAAAATATAAGCTGAACAAGTGCGAAATGTAGAAAACATGAAAGACGTATAGTCGCGTGGGCAGCTTGAGAACCGGCTTTGCCAAACGATTTGCCATTTCGAATCGAAAGTAGCGTTGATACAAAACTCTTGACCATTACTTTATGTATTTCATCCAACCGACACACCCGATACCCGATAGCCCAAAGGATTTTGATGCGTTAATATATAATTCCACTTGCGAATTCACATATATATATATATATATATATATATATATATATACCGAACGGGTACCACAGCATGATCGGCATGTTGCTTCGTTTTATGCGTGCTTTGCTCTCATTTTGTCATCTAATAAATTCATAAGCCGATTGTCTGTGTACTTTATGTTATTTTTGTCATTTATTCTCAATACACTCTATTAGCTGGCATTATTATTGATTTTTCTTTCTTGTTTTCGTTTATTCGATCTGTGTGTGTATTTTTTTGTGTGTGCGTCTCTTCTCTTCTCTCATTCAATTTATTGTTCACTTTTGTTTTGCTATCACTTTCAAGTTTTTGTGTAGCATTTTGTTTTCACAAGAAAGAGTCCGTGTCGTTTGTAGCCTTTGATTTTCAAATATTTTGGCTGTATTACGTTTTGGAGACAGTGAAACACTCACATGGAATTCCATATTTCCTTAAGGAAAGACAGACAGACCGAGAGAGAGAGAGAGAGAGAGAGAGAGAGCGAGCGAGAGAGAAACAGAGATTCGATATTCGAACTAATAGTGTGCAATGTTTGTTGTTGTTGCATTTTAATAGTGTGGCCCAAATAGAAAGGGAATGAAGAAAAGGCCACATTAGAGCAAGACTAGCAAAATCGGCTTATTGGAATACCACAATATTTGGTGTACATGTTTGAAATGTCAACGCCATATCACGTTAAAAAAAACATGAAAAGTGCCGAAAAAAAATCGGCATCGTTTGAGCTTTTTTGTTTCGAAAATGGGGTGGGGGTGAGCTGGCTTGTTTTTCGATTTTTCATTTTTATTTGTTATTTTTTCTTTGTATAACGTCAGCTCTAGTCTACGCCTCGAAATGTGCCTCTCTCTTTCCCTTTCAATTGGCATCATTCTTTTATGCTTACATCATTACTTGCGATACTTTATATATTATTTTTTTATTTTCTTCTTGAAATGACCAATTTCAGAGATGCGAACCGTATTGAAAACATGCTTGAAATTTCAATGTGTTCGTTGATTTATCGAAAAAAAAAATTGTTGGATGAAGTGTATGAATGAATCAATGATGACTTTTCACTTTGGAACAGGTTGCAGCCAAGCACTTTGTGTGTTCTCTCTCTCCTCGGTCAGCCATTTATGGCTCATCGTTTTTCCAAATGGTAATTTGATATGACCATAATAAATGCCAGTGAATAAAGCGCAAGTTTGTTTTCTTTATCGCTTGGTGTATCGTTATGTTTTTATTTTTATTTTCATTTTAACATCTTCGATTTTTCACACAAATTTTCAAACACCGACGGAATACAACCGTCCATAAAGAAACAAAAAAACCGCACCGCTTGAAGTACGTTTCGTTCGGTTTTTAACTATCGTCGTCAACGACGTCATCGTCTATTAATTTTCTATATGGTTAACGGCTATGTGAAACGCATATGTCACCATACCGCACCGTTTCAGTGACGTTTTTTTTTCACTCACTCTCTCTCTCTCTCTCTCTATCGATCTCCCAGAAACGATTGGCCGCCGACTCATAAGTGGCGGCAGTGCACACAAAAAATTAAAAAACAAAACTGTTGATCTCGTCACGCTAGTTTCTAACCATTCACATCTAAAATAAATAGATTTTTCTTCGACATTTTCTTTTGTGGCGGTATTCGTAGTTGCGGCCACCTGATAAGAACCCGTCAATTTTCACACCATTTCAGTGGCTCTTGTACAAATATATCGTAAAAAGAAATAGTGCCACATATTATGTGCCCGCAGAAGCGCTCAAGCTTCACAGCTTCAATTGCTAGTTAATCAAATCACTGTGCTACAGTGCAACAGTCAGGCCAATTGATGTGGCATATGCACACACACACAGAGAGAGAGAGGGATCATTGCATTTTCAACAAGCAATTTCTGTGTGGCTTCAGGCGCCTCCTGTTCTATTCTCATTCTCATACCGAATTTCAATTAATAGTTTTCTATTGAACGTTAGCTACCAACTTCCACACCATTGCCAATGAATGCGACAGCAAATATATGAACGATTTATGTAAAAATCGCTTCAGGCAATCAGATTTGCCCGTTTTTTTTTTTATAAACATCTAAAACGGATATAACTTTTCAAAATGGAAATACTATACAATTTTCTTCCGACTTCGGAGCACCCGAATGTTGTCATGTCGAATGGCAAAAACACTTATAAGCCACAAATGCAGTCGTTTGAACCGTTTTTGTGTCTCAATTCATTCGATGCATATGCGTAGTAATAAATTTTAATTTAAGTTTTTGTTATGGTTTACATTTAAATTGCATGTAAATTTTTGTTTTTTTTTTCGGTGGGAGCTTTGTGTAAAAACCGAATTTCGAAACGGAGGAGAAAGAACAAGAAAATTACTAACTATACCAATTATAGATGTTAGTGAATATTGTTTTATTCTGCTTCTTTTTTTTCTTTTCGGGGTTTTATGGTGGTCGTTTTTATTTGCCGCATAAGTAGCAATGAGGAGGTGGTAATGAGCGCCCGTATTGCGTTTATGAGACATGATTTCATGTGACACTAACATCAATTTATTTGCTAATTGTCACTGAAATGTGTTAAACTTTGTGATTTCAAGGATGAAAGCGGCGTCTTTTTTTTAACAATAAAGATACCAGACGAAATTGGAATCGAAAATGCAAGCGATTGTGAAACCTTCATTTCATCTATCATCGAATAAACGGATTGAACACTGAAATATCGCCTCAAGTGAAGTGGCATTATTTCGAGCAAAGTGTTAGCATTTCTGTCTGTTTTTCGGTATCAATCCTTTCTCGATGCTGCGCCAATCTTCTTAGCAGCCAAAGTGACACCACTTTGACAATTGGTTCATACACTCGTTCAAAGTGACTTTACGCTCATGAAATTCACTTTATTTTTGTTGTTGTTGTTAAACCGTAAACATTTGATGCACTTGAATTGGCACATTTGCCCAAGGTTTCATCAAAATATTTCAAAAGACTTACGCAAAAGATAAATCAATAGAGAATATTGTTGTGAAGTCAATTGAATCGACCGATAAGAGTACAATTTCTCTACTTGTTGTCTCGTTGAACGAAAAAAAAAATTATGTGTTCATTTCATGCCAACAACTCATCTAACATAAAAAACGGTAGCTGAAACGCTAATAAATTGAATCTAGCTACCGTGTGTGTGTGAGCCTGAGTATGCATAAATGTTGGCCGATTCGTTGGCTGAAATGAATTTCTTCATAATACATAATACAATTTTGTGAGCCACACAAAGTGGAAATTCAACGTCAAGTCAGCGTCTTGCTAGATGATGGCTTGGGTCGATGAAGAATGCTTACGATGAAATGTTGTTGTTTCTTTTTGCTTGTATCATGTTCAGACATCTCTACAAATCTTTAAGTTCGTCTATACGTGTCGATACCAAAAAGGAAGAAAAAAAATTGAAACGAAGAACCTGAATGCAATTTATCATGAAGTGGCTGTTCAAAGTGCTTCTTCATCAATATGCGAAACCTCAGCAAGATATGTTTAAATTATAAATTTTTGTTTACGCAGCGAACGAGATCAAAACAAAATATACGATTTAATTTTCAATAAATTAATGATTTTCGAAATTTAATTTGAAATTCACTTTAATCAATTTAGAAATGTATAGATCCATCAAAAGAGTCAAACATAAACGACTAATTTAATTGGGTTAACACTCACACACATTTTTCAGTTGAAATTTCATTTATGATACATTATTTATCTATTTAACATAAAATTAAATTGCCCACAACTCTATTGTGGTTTGGTGTGGCGACCACAATTTGATTGGTGATGTTATAGTGACGGTAAACCGCATACAACGAAACATATTAATATATATTGCTTTATGATCATAATCATAAATATCATTGGAATGCTATCTGCTAGTAAACATGGCTACATAATCCATTTGTTTGGTTGTTGTTCATAATGGCAAAATGCTTATCACCATTTTCATTTGTCGTGTGTGTTGTTGTGTAGCGTGCGTTCATTGCCGTAAATGGAGGAACAATCAACCGTTTAAGGTCACAGCAAAAGATTGAACCATTTTGACAATTAAATTACCAAAAGATTACCCCAAAAAAAAAAACTAGTCTAAGCAATGAACGCTTTTGTTACATATGGTGTTGAGGGTCACGTCCTTTGGCAAGGATTGAAGTCGCTTTTATTTTATCTTGATTTGTTTTTGTCTGTGTGAATCACCAGACCGCATGCTCTCAACTCTTTTGTACGTGTAATTTTTTGTTGTTGTTTTATTGTGATTGCATTGATATGATTCTTTTATGGTAATTGAAGAGCATTTTACCGCGTGAGTACAGCTTTAGATACTCAGTAATGTGTTGACGCGTGAATGCATTTTTATTAATATGCAGTGAAATCGGTATGCAGACGATAGTGTCGGTGAAGCAAAGTGGAAAATAAGATTGAAATCACATACATGACGATCAGGCTGGTTGCAACGTCCACACACACACACACACAATTTGTGCATATCAGCAAGCACAGAGTGCAACTGCATAACTGCAAACTAAAATATCCATCGAAAAGTTGTTATGTGTATTTGAATGTGAATTGTAATCCTGTTGTTATTTATGAAAAAAAAAATATGTAGAGAAACCAGAGGAAAAAAAGAGGTACACTCGACGATGGCAAAAAAAAATCAGGAAGAAGAAGAAGAATTGACTATAAACTTTGGGGCTGTGGGCACAAGCACTAGCATTGGCTTTAGTACTGACACACACACACACACACACACACACACACACACACACACACACACACAAATATTAAACGTGAATAAATATGTTCAATATTGGTTAGTGTTTTTTGACGTGATGTATTTAAATTGTCGGTCAAGTTCAAAAGAATCCCAATTGTTCTCTTCTCTCCTTCGCCCATTCTCACTTTGTACGATGTGATTCCTTTTTTTTCGTTGCCTTTTTCTCATTCGCTTTTCACATTTATATATATATAGAAATATAGATATATATTTGGTGTGTGTGTGTGTGTGTTTTTTGTGTGTGAGCAAACGTATGGATGCTGGATGCTGCTCGTGTTTTTTTTCTGTATTCTTGTCGAAGCGCAGAACTCAAACGTGCCGACGGCTAACTACAGAACGGATACATTCAACATGTGATGAATGGAAAAGGTATATATGGAATTAAATATCAAAATTTGTATGAATTGTACACGTAAATCTACATATTAGAACCCATTAAAAATCAATTGGATTTCTTTTTTTTATGTTTCTTGGTGGCAATGACGGCGGTAGATGATTTCTTCTTATTGAAGGAATTTCAGACACAACAACAACAATAACAACAACAAAAACTGGACAACAAACATTTTTGTGGAAATATTTTTTGAGATTTATTAACATGCAATTTGAATAGCAAATTTGTTCTGATTGAGTAGATGGCGCTCGGAAATGATGGTTAATTTTATTGTAAAGTAAAGTGCAATCAAATAAATGCATAATTTAGAAATACTTTCAAACATTTGTTCTTAGCCGTCGTTAAACTCGTGTAGGTTCCCCATATGAACTTCACATGTACTGCAATCGCTCTCTCAATGTGATTTAAAGTCACTAGAGTTACAACTGTAGAATTGGTGTAATTTAAAGATGTAAAGTTTGTAGCGTCGGAAATTCGGGAAATGTCATTTCCTTGCCATTTTCCGAATATGAAAGATCAAAGTCAACGCATCGCTTTCATGCTTTTGTTTATTCAAAACACAAACATAGTGAGATTGAAGTGAGTTTTTGTTTTATTTGCTTGTCGTAGTTTCAACTCTGAATTACTCCTTCTATTGTTGCGTTACGGAGCTGCAGAGAAAAAAAAGTGTATCTATGAATGAAAATATAGCAGCACCGGGGACACTATATCGAAGGACGATAATACATTGAGTGTTGAATATCAAGGATGTTCGTTTGTTTTTTTATTTTGTTTGTTTACTGTTTATTTAGTTCTGTGTGTGTATTTTTTTTTCTTGTTCATTCTGAACTTCGATAAATGGGCATCGGTACGCGTTGATGCTTTTGTTTGTTTTGTGTCAACTACCTATTGACACTTCAATGGAAAAGACATTTGTTTTCACATTTGTGTTGTTGTTTTTTTTTTTGTTTTTTTTTTGCATCACTTTCTGTACATCCCACAAGCCGAATGGAAATAAAGCAACAACGACAACAACGAAAACACACAACAATTATTGTGCACTTGTTCATTGTTGTTGTTTTTGTTTATTTCCAGCGACTCCATTCATATGCATGTGACAGTTGTCCGGTGACACTGTACCGTACAATGTTTGCACTATGCATGACCATTTACAAAATGCATTTACGCACATGCAACAAGAATGAACAAATCACAGTCAACCGATTGACGCAGTATCTGAATCGTTTGTTGTTCTGTTTTGTGGACAAACATACACGCAGGGCACAAAAAGCCACAGCCGATTAACTTCTCAGCTTTCAAAGATTCTTTAATGTTTTGTCAAGCAAAACGATGCACACGCCAAGGACACTTTGCATAGCCGTTTGCTATTGTTCATTGTTCAATGGAAATGGAAATAGAAATATTCCATTTCCAATCGACATGAATTGTACAATGTATCGACCTATTGACATTGTACCGAATGTACGCAAAAATGAAACTATATTTTGATATCGTGTCAATTCAATTCCGGCATGAATAAAAAAATCAAATTCCAGTGTATTTTTAATCATTTGGAATCACACTGAGAAGACAGTAGCACAACACATCGATCTATCGGGTAAATCAAAATTGGCCTTTGATTTTGCGTTGAAATCGGATTTTCGAACGATTCAAAGTGTGTGTTCCAAATTCTGCCGGTGATCTTTTAACGTTTTTTTTTTTCAAATATATAAATGGATTGACATCTGTGATGTGTTTTGTTGCCTATTCATTTCCACTTTGTATGTTGAACTACTTGTCTTTAACGCTAAGAGAGGCCAACACGTTCCTAATCTATTGTTTGCAGAATTCTGTAACAATATTTTTAGCTCAATAATATTTCCGGTCTTGGGGCTCTTTGTTTTTTGAATTTCTTTTATGTGTTTTTTTTTTATTCCGTTTGTTCGTCTGTTCGACGCGCGTTTGCTTTTTGAAAGTCAAGACAAGAACAAAACACTAACAAACAAAAAATGAACGGAACAATCTATTGCGACCTCCGCAAATACGTAGAATATCTGATTGAAATACCGACAATTTGTTGATACAATTCAGAGCACTTAACTAACTTTTTGCACAAATCTTATTTTTATCACCAAAATCCGATACAAATAGCACTAAAACGCCAACGCAACATCGATATGCTACGTTTTTAATCTCATTCAAATGTTTTCACAATGAAATTTCTATAAAAAGCTCATAAGCTTGATCCAATTAAATTTTGCTAAGCACAACGAATCTCTGAGAATCCGATAACAAAATATTTCAGTTGAATTGCTGTTCACATGTTTTCACCATGCGATTAAAACCTGCATTTGCTATCCACACAGTGTTTACGCGGTTAAACTGTTTCCAATGCATTAAACTATATATACGTAAAATTGAACCAATTATATAAAATGATGAAACTTACCGCCCAAAATGCCATGAATGCTGTAATCCTTTCTTCCGTCATCATCTCGACGATCCGTGCCACGCAACAGTCGATTTATTGATGACACGCTTGGCGGATCTGGAACACCTTCCTGTAATGTTTATCGAATTAGCACATTTAATACAATTTTTGAAACTGAAGTATTGAGTTTTCTTTGAATCGAGAGCATTTACATCATTGGGCTGTTGTTTTGTTTTTGCCCGCGTTTATTTTGGTTAAATTTAACCATTTATCGCTAAAAGAATGGAAATGTGGAAAAAATATGAACAAAAAGTAAGAAAGCCAATTTGTCTGTCTTTGTTATGGAGCCGAATGTTATCCTGTATTTTATTTTTGGGTAGAATTTTTTGTTGTGTTTTTTCCTCCTTAATGGTTGCAGGCAAAATGTTTTTTTTTTTAGCTTGCGTTCATTTTCTGAAATCTCTATGCGTAACCAACGAAAAAGGTCGAACGCTTGATTTAAGATGATTGAATTGGAAAAATAAGTGTTTTAGCTACTGTATTTGATAGTAACATCGAAGACGGTGCATTTTTTGGTGTATTCTCTCGATTTCATCGTTTTTTTTTATTTGTGGGTTCGTATAAACGAAATTACTATTTTGAAATCAATACCGCATTGACTGTCGATTGTTGGCTGGTTGTAATTTACGTGTGTGTCTATGCGGTTTTTTTTCGTGAAATACACCAAAATGAGTGTTCATTGTCTGAAATGGTTGTTTTGATATGTTGTTCAGTTTTCGTGTGTCACGTACCAATCGATATGAATAGCACTAGTTTCTTCCATTTTAATTATATTCCCGTATATTCCAGTAGCAATTATAAGTAGTTTTGAAAATGAATCATCACAAAATAAAAAGGGCCACATTACCAACCAAATTCAAGCAATATATGTATAACAATTGAACATTCATTTTCAACTAATTGTTGATTTATTACATCGTTTCAATCGAAATTGTGCGTCATTGTACCTCATCACACATTCCGATGCACTTCTGCTTTCGATCGAGCGAATTCATTGAGAAACTTGGTGTATTTTTTGTTTGTAAGTTATTGTGTGTAATGAAATGCATTGATGTCTGCGCGCGCGTTGCACATGCTCCGCTGAACTAAATAATCGATTGAAAATGAAACAAAAATTGGTGTGGTTCAATGGTAAGAAGAAACCGGGAAAGAGAGATAAAGAGGAAAACCGAAAAAAAACAAAACAAAACAAAAACAATATGTGCCGGGAGATCCATGAATGAAAATGATGTGCAAGTTAAATGAAAAGCTAATGAAATCGATAAGTTGCACGGCAATTTAAACCAAATAGAAGAACCAAAGCAGCACATTCACGCAGACAATCGAAGTGAAAGACGCGTCGATTAACCCAAAGAAATACATCCATCTACATAACATGTGTATAGTTTAGCACGTAATATTGAAGAACCACGAAAAAAAGTTCACACCCAGCAAAAACTAGGATAAAAATAAAAGAAACTATTTACGCAAACAACCCGAACCGATGAAAAGAAGGAGAAAAAAAGAAATGAAAACAGTCATGATTACAGCACTAAAAGGAACTGAACAATGTTATGCATCGTACAAATGTGTGAATGAATGTTGATGATTGGCTGCCGATCTTAAGTAGATTCTATTTAAGGACGTTTCGGTGCGACTCAATATTTATACATTTTGCCTGTTCTCCGTCGTGTTTTTGTTGTTGTTGTTGTATTGTCTGACTATTCTTTGTGCATCACTTTTTTAATTTGATACGAATGAGTCAGCGGTTTGTTATCTAATTCATTGAACAAAATGTGATTGAAAAAAAACGACGTGGTGGAATGAGACAAGAAGAAGAAAAAAATAAGCACACCGACCCAAGATTGCGTAGAAACAAGCGTCAGTCACGGGCAACCAAATTTTGACTTTGTACAACCACAAAAATACCTCATTCCATCGATATTGAATACAATTATTGGTATAATTACAATCACAATTTCATAAGGACTTTATCGAAAACCATGACATATTTCTAAGCGCTACCGTCCATTTATCAGCTAAATGCATTCGAATTTCCATTCGTTGTCCGATTTATCGGAAAACCCCATCTTAATATTTGGTGTTGAACATTTTCAATCTGCACGTTTCAGTATTTTGATTGAAAAAAAGATTCCATGTTCTTTAGCTCTCTACGGTCAATAGAATTTTCAAATAAACATCTGTATTGAAGTTAATTTCGAAGATTCTGATACTGAACGTTCACTAGCAAAATGAAATGCACTGGGATTTTACTTGCGGGTAAAATGAATACTGGAACATTGAGAAAAAAAAAACTCGAAACAGAATGAACTAGACAGAAATCCAAGATAATGAATTTTCGTATCTCAAATAAAAATGGGCGAAATTGGATTTGCTATGAATGAGTGGTAAAAATTTAATTGAACTCCGTGTTGAGGATCAAAATATTTTGGTTATTGGTTTGCTGACGCATTTCCGGCATTTAAACGAAAGTGATTTTTTTTCGTTTGGGAATGTTTTTTTTCACACACACACACACACACATAACTTTCTTTGGTCTATCCGCATTGGTATTTTGTGGCTGTCAATTGGATTTTTTTTAATTATATTTCATTTTCTGTTGTGATAAATGATAGCTTTAGCTTTAACTTAAACATTCATTTTCAACGCAATCAGTCCAAATTCAATGCGTTTCAGAACAAAATATGTTGAATACATGGCCAATTGGATTTTTCTAGGGGAATATAAGCTCATAACTTTGCACCACAAGCTTATGCAAGTTTTCACAAACATTTTATTATTTGGTTGTCTCATAAATTTATTCGTTTGATTAAAAAAAATTCAAAGAAACTCGTAATACTGTGCAGGATCTTTGCATAAGCTTACAACTGTAAATTCAAAAATTTAAATTCAAGCAAAATTTTAACAAGTCAAAATATTCCCCTAGTCAATGTTTATTTCCATATTTTGATTCTGGTTTTGATGAGGTATAAATTGAAAATCTGCACATCATCGATTTTTCCTTCTAGGTCAACCTTCTCCAGACAAAACCAGTTGTGCGGATTTTTTTTACTGTGCTAACCAAAACTATGGTGTTTGGTGTGAAATATTTGTCGAAATATTGCATCTGAACATGAATTAAACATGCAGGTAAAATATTCGGTTAACTCAAGCTGAGCTTGTTTCGAGTAGAAATTGTTAGGAGAAATATGATAAATCTATTTCGATGCAAGTAAAATGCAAAGCAAGAATAGCATTGAAAAATGTCTGCAAATGAAAATATACCATTACATTGAACCACAATATATTTTCAAGTTTCATCATCATTTCAATGCCAACATTATTTCACAAAAGCTTTTTTTTTTCTTTCCAAAAAAACAGTTTTTTTTTCATTTTATTTAATTTTTTTCAGCGTACGCTTTAGACGCCATTTTCAGACAAAAGTTAAACTACAATTTTGCTATTAAAATAGATTCGTTGCGGTGTTGAATTTAATTAAATGGCATTGAATTAGCAAATTAAAAGAAACAATGGATTTAGAATCGATTACCAAATATGGCAAAATACATTTTGGTGACAATAACAAAATTTTTGGTCATATTTGTGTGTGAAATTTTTCTAGTGTACGTATAAATGTGTGTGTCAATTTGATGGGCATTTGTGAAGAATTGATGAAAAAAATTTAGAAATTGAAAAAAACAAATTCCAAAAAATTCATTCGAATGAAGATTGACTGTTCTGAAAATGCTATTTTGTTAAACGCTTAATGGAAAAAATCCAAACAGCATTGATCTAGTTTTCATAAAAACATTGGCATTCATATCGCGATATTTTATTATGTATTTAAGCGATAGTTGCAGTTCAGCCATTTTAACCATTAAAGGCCCATTTATTGAGCATATATAACATTTATTATAATGCTCATGTTTGTTTCACGCACATTCGAATGCGTATCATTTACTATAACATCGAATTCGATCTCCCTTGTTTGGCTGTTGTTGTTCTTTTTTTTTATTGGGTTGACTACTGTAAATCTAAGGGTATGTAAAACGGGTGTTACTCTTTTCGGCTTTCGTGAGCCGGAAAAATACGGCGAGAAACAATAAATTTCGGTTCCGAATGAAAAAAAAAATTGATTCGAAAACACAAGAGATGAAAGAATGAAAACGAGCGAGAGAAAGAGATCGAAAATGGAAACAAAAATAGTATAAGTGAAATATGACAAAAGAGAACAAATCAGTTGTCGTTGTGTCCTCAATTTCGTTAGAAGTAGTCAACAATTGGAATCGGTTTGGCATGTATGACGAATTAAAGCAAATCGAAATGAACGAAAAGCCAAAGAGTGCAAGGAGAAATAGAATATACGAAGGTAGGACAGGACACACACGCACACACATAATTCATCTGAAATATGAATGGCTGTGCGCGCGATGCATATGTATCCGTGGTACAGACGTTTTGTGTGCTCGTGTGTGCTCGTGTGTGCGCTTGTATGTGTACACCACCGAAATGTTCGAATAAAAAGCACTAGCAAGGGCATGTAAATTCCAACCATTTTTATTTTTCACGTCTGGTTATTCGTTCGCATCGTCATTACTCATCTGAATATATAAAGCACCGATTGGAGTGCATTGTGCGTGTATCGTAGTTTGCTGTTCGACCTTTAATTTTTTTTTTCAAAATGTATATGGTATTGCTTACAATATCAAGCGATCCGGATACAGAGCATTCGAAATGTCAGTTTTGGTCGGGGAAAAAGAGAAATAACAACAACAATAACAACGAAAAAAAAAACTAAATTCACTCCCCTGAATGGATGACAATGATGGTTTCCATTCAGATTGAAAAGCTGCTGCAGCATTCGATAATACATTTCGCTTGCAATGGCGAACAAATGAAATTTCGTCTACCTTCGAAATATGTAATGAATACTTTATAATATCAAACGGCAAACGGTAAAGCCAACGCCGAAAAAAACAACACACACACAACAAAATGTTAGCATCTATCGGCCATGCATTCAAAATTATCACCTGGAACTGTTCATTTTCATGCGTAGCTAATTTCCACATGCTCTCTCTCGCTTCGGTTGATCAATCTATTGATGGACTAAGCGTATCATTCGCTTTGAATATATATCGGCTATTGCAAAGCAAATAGCATCTAGTATCAGAGCTGAAAATGTGCTTATACGAGTTATAAGTTCTTGGTCTATTGTTTTGAAATGGTCGTAGTTGTTGTTGCCTGTTTGTTTGTTTTTTTTTTTGGTTTTCGGCTGAAGCTACGTAGACTGGAATGTTTGTCATGCACATATTGCAAAAATGTTTGATATTTTCTATGGTTTAAACCATCCATTCGAATCATATGCTAAAGCTGCCAGAGAACACACAAATTGAATAACTCACCGCATCAACTTAACTTTTGTGAAACCCATTTTCAAACCTAAAAGTGTTTGATTTTATCAAATTTTGTGTAAACTAAATATGCTTTTGGCGCTGATATTGCCAACACCATCAAGTTTATAGTTAGAAAATTGTCGGTCCAAAGATGGAACAAACAAACAAAAAAAAAAAAACGAGACAAAAACGAATGGTCACGTGCTGAAATATTGCTGCATACACTTGAGACATGCTCATTTTAGACAGTTTGTGGTGAAAATTGTTTGAATACTTCACAAAGATTCACCCATAGTGATGCAACCACCGAAGACTCGGTTTGTGTTCCAAAGATTAAATCATTTTCACTTTGGCTTTTTGCGATGTATTTCAAAGTGAAGTTACTCGGCCGACGTCCGAAATCTCATAATTTTCAGACATTTTACACATTTTTATTTTGGGCTTTAGCCCGAAAAGCAATCTTCATTATTTATAAAATTTATTGCGTTCACAAGCGCAACGAAATTGTTTTGGCAAATAAACTCTGAGAATTTACTTGGATTATGATTAAGATTTCTTATATGCTTGCAAAATTGATATGAATAGTTTTATTTGTGTAAGATAAACTTTTTCTACATTTTCAGTCCGTGCTGATTGGCAGATTATCAGCATAATAATAATCAATGAAAATTCGATGTGTTTAATGTTAAAATACGAGCAAAAGTAGAATGTCTTCAGTAAAAATGGTTTCCTGGATTTCGAAAAACACTTTCGAAATGGTTTCTAGATTTTCAATTTGTTTTTCTTTTTCGTATGTTTTCGTAATACTTGTCCAATACTTTTCCAATTTAATACGTAAATTCCATTGTTTGGTGCATGTCGTTTGATGGCATGTTTGTTGAATAAAATCACGTCCTCCTTCAATTCATTTTCGGTTAATTTTCCATTGTATAAGCATTGGCCTAATCACAAAACAATTGATGCGTGAGTCTGTTTTTTTTTTCTTCTTCCCGTAACAATTGCTTGATTCGATCAAACATCATTGTAAACAAGATTTTTTCGTCAGCACTCTAATTTATCGCATCGTGAAAGTAAGCAATCGATAAAATGGTACATAAGAATATGTAAAAAAAGATAATAAAATAATACGTGAAACGACTCATGAGAATTTTCCATTGAGACCAGAAGTCTGAAACGACATTGGTCCAAAAGATTCGATCGAAAAAATGGTCGAAAATCCATCGTGCATCGTCGGTTACCCCATACTTGGCGAGATATGGGAATATTTTTTTTCCAATCTGAAGCATAACAGTACAAGAAAACAGAAGCAAAGAATTAAATGAAATGGGAAAATAACCGTCGGCTTGTGAAATATTGTGGATGAGAAATGAAATATCATTATTGGTGAAGTGATAAATATAGACTGAATCAAAAGTGTATCGTTCGTTGCTACCGTAAACCAATATCGAAGTGCTTCTTATTATTTGAATCGGTTTCATTCATCTTGATACATTTTTCGCCTTTTGTTGTTTTTTCCTCAATATTTTTTTTTATTGAAAATTTCTAATTTGGTTTCTCTTCACTCGCCACACACACACACACACACACACCACACCACACCATTCACCAAAAGAAAACGAAATAGATGAAGAAGAAGAAAAACCTGAACGATATGTGGTTAGTGCACGCGAGAGATGAATGGACGTCCAAACCACGAATATTATGCATATCGCATTGAGAACCACATAACTTATAACTAATATCAACAATAACAATGTAGGCGAAGAACAGCAACAACAACAAAACAGCCAAAATAAATGAGAAGAAAAAAAATGAATAAAAAATAAAAAGAGTCAAAACTCATGAAGCTTGAAATTTGAATATGTGTGATGTGTTCGATCATCCATTTTCTGTTGTGTGAACGCACTGAGAAAGAGAGAGAAATATGTTCGATGTGAACGACGAGAGATCGATTCAATTGAATACCAAATTCGGTTACAATTGATCGAATTTGAAAATTCATTCTTTTGATTCCTTTGACTCGTTCACGGTTTTAATACATCGTATCTATTTGTTATTTTTTTTTTTTTTCCTTTTTCGTGAATTGTAAAATGAAACGCATCATGTGTGATATTTACATCGATTTCGTTCCCATCGCTCTCTTTCTCTCAATCACATCACATCACATCGAAACCGGTGTACCAGGAAATGGTCTGTGGGAAAATCGGTATACAAGCGATATTGCCGGGGCCTGTCAACAATATCATAGGTTCATATGTGAAGAAAATAATAATATTTGCATTGAATATTTGAAACGCTTTTTTTGTTGTTGTTGTTGGATGTTGGTAATAGCCAAGATGATGATGTAGAGACATGCCATTGATTGTCTGTTGAAAAGCATGAAGACAATCTGGTTGACACGCACTAATAAGTTTCGATCGAATTCATTGAGATGAGGAATAAATACATATGCATTTTTGGAGCTCAACTGATATATATTTTGTTACGAACGAAAAAATGTGGCCAAATTTCAAAGTTTGGTGTGATTTTGATCAAAGTATTCACATTCCATGTTAGCATAAGACTATTTTCCTCATTCCATTGGCTACAAACATTCTTAAATGTCATATATATATTGTGGCTTACCTTGATTAGCCGCTCGCGTATTTCATTGCTAAAGATGTTTGGATTCAATTTTTTCAAATCTTCGATGCGCGATTCGATTTCAGGCGTTGCAACTTTTGGCTTTGAACCACCGATAACACCCGGCCGAATCGATCCCGTTTCTTGATAGCGATTCAATATTTTCGATACACAACCGTGTGATACGCGCAATTGTCGTGATATGACACATGGACGAATACCGGCTGCAGCCATTTCAACGATTTTTAAACGTGTGTGATTTGGTAATGGGCGACCATTTATGAAAACACCTCCTAGCTGATTGACGCGACCCTGACCTGTAAACAAAACCAAAAAAAAAACAAAACAAAATATATAAAATTTCAAATCAACCAAAATCAATTTCACGTTTTCTTTTTGCAATGCAATTTCGATATAAGAAAATTGAAATTCAAACGTATTTCTAAATGGTTATTGAATTCAATTGTTCGATCGCGATCTTTGTTCGGGCATCGCTATTGCTCTGTTTTGTCGATTTAACCATGGATATAAATAGGACGTTGGAAACTATTGCCACAAGCAGCACATCTATTCCGTAACCAACTTTCAATCGCAATAAAAAAAAAGAAATTGTACAGCTTGCAGCGAAATTTTCCATCAATTTTTGATTTTCAGTTCAATACAGTTCATCATGGCAGCCGTTAACTGTTCGATCCTTTCAAACGAGTTGTTTCGTATCGTGTTTCAGATCATCTTGAACTGAATTACGGCCAGTTGGATTCGTTTTTGGCATTCAGCTAAAGCTTTGGGGACGATCGGGTTTAAGTTAATCTCTTATCCAGTGGATAATATCCACCAAAAGTGATCACCGGTGACGACGCCATAGAGGGCATAACCTTTTGAATTATAATGAATTCCTTGCAAAAACAATGATTCATATCCTCACCTTGAAATGGATATCCACCCAAAAATGGTTTCATATTGATTGAATTTGTTCCGGAAAAATCCATTTTTGACACTTATAATGTTCGTTCCACACACACGTCACTTGAAAACACTAAATTTACGTTTAATCCAACTCGAATCAAGGAACAAGAGATTCGATTTTCCAATTGTCAACTAGAATTTGTCACAATCACTGTCTGCCTTCACTATTTTCTATATTATATTCGAATTTTGTATGTTTAGTTACAAATGTTGTTGTAAGATTGTTTTCACTTAGCAAGCGAACAGTCCAAAGCAACGGTTTGGAGAGTAAATTGTCTTTTGACAAAAATTGTGTTGTTTGCTTTATATGAATTAAATGAGCAATTAGTTCGCTGTGATACGTTGTATGTAATTATATGACATCGATTCGTTCTTTAGAACTATTGTTTTACCAATTTTCATCACAATTTCGTTTTATTGAACGAATGAAATAACTATGGTAATTTTGTATTTGCACAAACTTCTCATTAGATTTACTACTAAAACTGATAAATTTGCAAATTTGTTAAATCTAAATCTTTTAAAATGTCGTTCAATCGTTGTGATATCACAATGACAACAACAACAAAAATTCTGCACATAAATTGAGTTCCCGTCGCCATACGGAAAAGGCGGACGATCGTTTTCGTATCGATTACAACACAACGGGCTGAACGATCAGCTTGAACTGAATGCCACAATGAGTACGGTTTTATGCGAAAACGCCGAAAATATCCACTGAAACGCGCAAAATAAGAAAGAAATACAAAAAAAAAACCAAAACAAACCACGACGTGCTGTAAACTAAAGCACAACAAACATTCACAATTCCGAAAAAAGGCGATAATCGGAATAAGAATACTAAAATTTAAAAAAAAAACTGTATGTATACACATATATTTGTCGGGTGACTGCAAACTGAAATAGCGCGGCCGTTTTCGTACACACACGCGACTTGGATGATGGTTGATGACGGATAAATTCGAAACTAAATCAAGAGTGCATAGTCAAAAGAACTCTTTGCTCTAATGTATTATTATTGTGCTGTTGTGAAATTCGCTACACACATTTATGGCCAAGCGTGAACCAAAAAAAAAAAATAGGGAGATAGATGAAAAGAGATGGCAAACTGAACACACAAAGCCCAACTAAATGACCGTGGAAAAGAGAGAGAAAGAGCAAGAGAGAGCGAGAGAGAGGGAAGGCGCACAACGGGAATGAAATGTGAAAATGTATAAACGAGCGAGCGAATGAACGAACGAACGATATGAGTAGCAGCAGCCGCAGCGGCATCATTCAAAGAATATAAAACGCGCGCGCGAAAAAGGAACAAAGCACATTGAAAAATGAACACGAAAATATGATCGCTCATAAGCCGAAGTAACAAAGACCGATATGCTTCTCTTTTTTTTCCTTCGTTTGGTTACTTGGTCGTTTGTTTGTCGTTGCCGTGGTCGCAGTTCATTTCGAACAACACCATGAACGTAATCAAATCTTAGTGTCGAGAATTGAAATCACATTTCAAATGGCTTGAATTGGCAAATAAACTCCATGCTGATTTGAGTTTTTTATCATTATTTTTTTATCGTCGTGTACAAATTGATGCACAACAGTAACAGGGTCAACAGGATCAAAATAGGAGAATTGATGCTGAATCTATGATCAACAACAGCACCTCATAATTTAATTATTAAGATGTGTAAAACGATGGAGTAACAACAAAATGATCATTTTGAATTTAACACATTTGTGTGTGTTTTTTTTTTCGTTTGTTGTTGTTTCAAATCATTTTTCAAATGCTCTCGTTCCAAATGGTGTTCCGTATTTGAAAATGTGGATTACGGTATTCAAAGATAATTTATTTTTATTATCCTCGCTTGAATCCCATTCAGGGTGTTGGGATTCGAAAACAATCTGTCGAATGTATGTTGGCTTTGATCGTTCAGTACATTTGGATTTATCATGATCACATAAGGTGAGATTCGATAGCGCAATGCGCATCGTTACATAAGACAATATGCTTTAAGCAATTTATAACAAAACGATCCAATTCCATCGATCGTCAGATGTTGCAACCTTGGTGTGATCAAATGCATTTTATTCCAAGTTGATAGAGTTTGTTTGCAGTCAAGAGAAACACCATGCGTCATATTCGTCAGCCGGACGTGCATGCGGCAACAACACTTTTTAGGGACCACCAATACTATTTTAAACCGAATGAGAGAACCAAATCCTTCATTTTTGGCATTTGATTTATTTCCGTATTTTCTACTGATGTAATTTGGATGTGCCATACAATTCAACAGAATGTTCGATATCCATTCATATAAAAATGTCGGGCTGCAACACAAGAGTCGGTCATAATACTTTAGCTCAGACTCAATAGGATTAAAATGCGCTCGTCTGTGATAGTCATACCGAACAGACGCACACGCATACATCAAACTGTAGCCGAAGCGTACAACACAATGAAAAACCGAACGAAGAGAGCGAGAAAGAGAGGAAAGAAGATTCGAGTAGTTGAAATTGTTTTTTATAGTGTTTGATTTACACATATATAAACTGAAAATAGCGGTGTGCGGTTCTCTTGGTATGGAAACCACGCCTTTTATTTTCACCATTTGTGATGAATGCCGAGCGCCCTGTAGCACGGGCCAAATAACAATACCAATTATGTGTGTGTTTATGATTTTGAATTAGTTATTCACACACACACAATCTATGGCCGTTTCATAATGTTCTCACAAAATGCCATAACGTTCTGATTTTCATTCTGCGTGTGGAAATAAATTTCATTTTGTTGAATATTTATTATTTTGCAACTTTCTCATCAGCTGTAGTGATATCGAATTTCAAACTCAAAATTCCTTTGTTTTGATTTAAATACAATAAATTTACGATTTGTTACAACAGAAAATCGATTACAAAACCACGCAGAGAAATAGCGAAAAACTTAAAATATCGCATTTTTAAAGAATTTTCGGAAATAAATCAGGTGACATATTTTATTTTGAAATCTTGGCCACGTTCAAAATTCGACTTGGAAAATAAATTGACATGTTTGAGTATTTCTCAGATTTGGCTATTTTTGCGGAATTTAATCACGAATTTGAGCATTTTTCCTATATATTTAATACACAAATTAAAATATTGCGTTTTTTTCAACAATTTATTCATTTTTATTTATTTGTGATTTAGTGTTTTATAGTAATTTAATCATAACAGTTTGCCATATTGATATACAGATTGAGAACAACATTGAGAGCAACATACGTACATTTGAGCTGGTTTTTGAGATTTTCATAAAATAATAAAACGATAGCAAATTACTTTGCAGATGAATACACGGAACTAAAGTTGAATCAACGGAAAACCTTCTGAAGATTTGCAAATGTGTCAGATCGGTGGGCCATTTCAATCCTTTAAAAATTAACATTTATGAAATCCTCTTTGCTTCATTTAAGTTTGAATTTGAATGAGTGTGTGTGTGTGTTTTCGAGAAAGTATTAAACAAAAATGAAAGTTTCATCAAACAAGAGCAACTGGATAGCCATGAAAACAAGTTTGAGGAAGAGTTTAAATCGAAGTAAACTAATCAACTTAGCCGGAATAATGCTTACAAAGAAGGATGTCTTCTATAAAATTCAAAATGAAACATTTAGAATGAGTAAGTAACACACATACCAACGTTGATCGGCTTCAATTGATCGCATCATAAATTCGACCGCACAAATGGTTCAGTGTGTCATAACATTGCTATATCATGCCAGTTCAGATTTTGTTCTAATTTTATGCTGTGTTTGTGATGTACGCATTTCAAATGAGATGTGATTTTGCTCCAAAATAAGAATGTTTCTTTTCCTTTAATTTATTATTTGACTGGAGTAGTAATAAAATTTCAATTTTATTTTGTTTAAAAATAGACATTGATTACAGTTTAATTCGCTATCATCTTTGGAATGCATAGAATCCGTTTGAGCTCTGCATCCAAACAATGTGTCACTTCATCTTGAGTTGTACGTCACTACATGAATGATAAAATGGATACATTATCCAATGCGTTCCATTTTCGGTTTAGTTTTTAAAAACACCGTATCGAAAATTGAAAAAGATAAATAAGGGCAACTGATATAACTCCACAGCATGGATGCCATCATGAGATGTGCAATGTACATGTGGGTACACACGTCACATGCGTCTCGCAAAAGACTACACTAGCCTACGCGACAGACCTTTTAATAGATCTGCCGTATTTTATCCAATAATCCAAACTCAATACGTGGTCCAAACGGAGATAACAAAGCCGAATAATCGCTGACGTCTTTTCGGGCATCATTCCGAAAATTTTTTCCATTGAAGGGCTAAAATTGATGCTTGGTGGGTGGATTCCACCCTAAGCCGCACCATGTCGATTCTCATATATGAATTTGAAGATTATACATTTTTGTTTTTGTCTAAGGATGATGAATTCATTGGTCACGACTCATTTTTTTATGATTAGAAAAGAAAGCATTCGTTTTTATATTTTTATAATAAATGAATTTAAATGAATCAATCTGGAAATTTAAGGCAATCGAATTAAATAGTGGCTTGCACTGGAGTGGATTTTATTCAAATACAGAGTTGAACTCTTGGAATCGTTTTTCCACTCGTATTCATTCACGCGCACACACACACACACAGACAAACAAAACAACTAAATCACTTGTCTCGATGTTGTTCTAGATTCTCCATAATTAGTAAACACGCTTAATTACAATAGCTGAATCAAAATTTATTCTTCCTGTTTTATTTGAAATGCATACTGGCAGATCCGATTTAATTGTTATGGTACCGAAAATGTATGGTACAAATGTCTAGGGTTGTGTAATAGCAGCACATCGAATTCATTTGGAACGGTTTTTCTCATGTCTAAATGCCATATCGAATATAAGCCAATTCAATTACACTAAACTAGACGCTAATTAATTGCAAATTTTAATTGTAACGTTGCAATGACCAAGCATTGATAGTATGTTTTGGTATACAAAGAGACTCAAAATCTCAATTAAAGTTCAAGATTTTTGTATTCTATAACGTAACAATTCTAAAATTGTTCGAATGAGATTCTCTCAACTCTAATTGAGAATTCAAATATTGGTTATGATGTTATGAAATTAATTGTAACTATTGAAGACTATATAGGCAATTTTGATATGCTATTAAATATACGATAGCAATAAACACACCTTTTTTCTTTAAATGATATATTTGTTTGGCAATCATTATTGACATTAAATTTGTTTGCAGGTAAATTTTGCGTTTGTATCATTCCAAGATGTGTCTCAGTAGGTAATCATGGGTGAATGTGGGAGACAGTAAAATGTTGAGACACTCGAAACAAAGAGTTTCTTCATATGCTAAGTTTGCCTCTCGATACGCTGAAATGGTGATGTGCACCGCAAAGGCACAGTGAGGTTCAACTGATTTAAGATACAAAAACTGACAAAAAGGAAGACACACGTGGAGAGAGAGAGGGAGAGAGAGAAGAAAAAAAACGACAGAATTCGATTTTACTGAGAATACTAAAGGATCATTAAAACATAAATTCATAAATATTGCAATAAAGCAGTAAACAATTGCATTGTACACTACTCGAAGTTACATCGAAGGGAAAACGGAAAATTTACATATTCTGTTGTTTTGTTTTTTTTTTCAATCTTTTTCACTATAATTGTATTAACAAACATTTAAAAATTGAGGGAACATCAAAAAAGACGGATGAAGAGTAGCAATAGTACAAGAAGTACATAAATAGCGATACAGAAATAGAATCGTATTAGTATTAAACTAAATTGGTGTAAGATGGTGTGAGATCATAACATAAAATAAATATTTTGAGCTCAAAAAATTACTATAGACGAACAGAATCAATGTTTGCCAAAGAGAAATGAATTAGTCAACCAATGCATGGATAGAACGCGGAACGTTAACATCGGTCGTACGTTAGTTCGTAACACAATATTCTCCATCCAAATGTTTCGAGTGAAACAAGAAAAAAAAACCATATTGGAAAAGTGTATTTCTATCACTGGCTTTGCACACATTGCTTGGAATCGCCATTCAATCATTCTCAGAGCTGACAGAGACAATAAAACAATAAATCTATGAATGTATATTTTATGGGTCGGGTTATTCACACCGTGATTCTACGTGGTGTGTGTATCATCATGTTTGTAGTATTCGTAGAGTCACTTAGAAAATTCATTCTTAGATTTTGCATGCACTCTCTTTCCCTCTGTCTCTCTCTCTCTCTCTCTCTCTCTCTCTCTCTCTCTCTATATATATATATATATATATATGTGTGTGTCTGTCTCCCTCTCCGTTGTGCTCATCACTTCATGCATTTGGCTAGTTTGGTTCTTCAGTTTATTCTACTTCGTTCAAGATATTTCATAATTGTTATACATTTTTCTATGGTTTTTGCTGCCTTTCTTCCAGCCAAATAGCAATAAGATCTTTTCTTAAAACAACAGTGAAAACGGTCCCGGAAGAATGAAAGGAAGAAAAAAAAACGACAAAAATGGCAAACAATGCGAAGCGAGTTAGCCTTTTGCATACAAGTCAGTTATTGCTTGTTCCGTTTGTTATTGGTGTGTACATTGGAAGCACATGACTGCAGTGCACGATGGCTTGTACTGGTTTACGCTGCAATGCACACACACACACACACACACGCATGGCACAGTTCGTGTTGTGTTCGAGAGAGGAACAGAGCAAACACATAACACAGAGTGAGATCGAAAGAGAGAGCAAAGGAGCCCAAATGAGAAAACAAAACTGGCAATGTCAAGAAAGATGAGCAAGTACATCAACAACGCCCATTAGAAGGAACGGTGTCATGCGGGGCATATGTGCATTTTACTATCAGTAATATATCATTACATGCGACAAATAGGTAATTGCGCATACAGGACATACACACTTCTCTGCGAATTGTACCTCCTGGCCGAAACCGAGACATGGACTCCATGGAATTTTTCATGAAAATTTTCACAATGCACACATATTTAGCATCTATTATTATAGATTTGGAGCAAGTTGTTGAGCTTTAACTTTTTCAAGAACGCCAACTGTGCGAGACATGAAAAGTAAATGCAAAACGACAAAGGGAAGAAGACAGAGATGGTTAAAAAGAAAAAGAAACGAGAGAAAGAAAAAAAAACGCACCAGCAATTGTCACATACGGTGAGAACGAGACACCCTTGAAGCGGATCCTACTAATTTTCATGAATTTCTCGTAGCTGCGCAATATTAGTAGTAATTTAGTAGTGTTTAAAATGTTTGCGCCGCGGGCTGTTGTGTTTTTCATGGGTTTTTCATTTCTTTTTTGCATGGTGATTTCATTGTTTTATTCCTCTTCTCTTTCTCTCTTTCTCTCTCTCTCTCTCTCTGGTGTGAGTGTGAGTATCTGTTTGTGTTTTTTTCACAGCTCCGTTTTACGCTGAAATTCATATCGCTTTCATGCACAATTTATGCACAAAATGAATTTGTTTACACGTTTTATGATGTCAGCACTGCCGGACAAGTTTCACTGAGCATTCGATGGATCCTTTTTTTTGCTATCGTTTCCATCGTTTCCTTCGTTTCCTCATGTATATTTTTTTTCACCATTTTACTGATGGGTGATGATGCTGGTGCTGAGACTTCGTCTGAATTCGTCCATGGACTTGTATTAACAAGTTAAATAGGTGACAAAACCAAGCAATTATTCAACTTAAATATATCGATTTGAAACGCCCCGGTGGCGCGCACAGAACAAAACAATATCTCGGCAACACAGCCAAGATGTTACGGCTTGAAACAATTTTGTTTTTTATTTTTTGAAAAAGATGGACTTGAGTCGTTGCAGGACATTCAACAGCAAAACTTAAATCAACCGAAACGAGAAAGTATTGATTTGCAATGAAGTAAATCATTGTCGTGGCAATTTTAAGGTAGTAAAATTTTTACTAGAAACTTTTCCACAAAAATAAATGTCTACGCATCATACGATAGAGAAAAAAAAACTGTTGAAGAGAATCGCAGCTGCAGCTGCAGAACAGATTTTTCCCTGTAAATTTAATATAATAGATCTCTGTGGAAAAAAAATACATACCATTACCATACATAGGAACCTGAAGTATTCTCTCTGGTTCTACTGAACTTGGTTTCATTGGCAGCTACTTTTTTTGTCGAAAGTAGCATTGGAAATCTGCCAATTTTTAAGAGCTCAATTTCCCAGCGCCGACACTTATTTTGTTTGCTTTTTTTATTTCTCGAATGTTCAACAAAATAACATGCGTGTTGTGCACCTTGTAAAGCATTAAAAAAAAAGAACGGAATCAACGATAAAAGTTGCATGATTGATCAAAGACTTTGCAAGAAAGCAAAGCTGCTTTTTTCGATTCCAAATTCAGGATGCTACCAAAAAAAGAAATTGTTCAACTGTTTGAACCAAGAAAGAAAAAAAAAACCAGTAAATTTGCACAACACCAAAGAAGGAAGCGTACGACACAATCAATTGAGGATGAGAATTTTAAGTAATCATCTAAATGTGTGAAACGAAAAAAAATCAAATTGACCCAAAAGAGCTTCGTAGGTGTTCGTTTTGATGATGTTTTTGTTGTTATCTGCCCATCTTACAATTTCATTTCGACATTTTCGTTTCGTTCATATTTTTTTTTCTCTTAAATATTATTATTTGTTATTATGCATTGGCTTAGTCGTTTTCTTCAAATTTGACATTTATGGTATGTTGTTTTTTTTTATCTTTACCGTCAATTCTTCTTTTTCCATCGCCCGATTTTGTTCAGTTTTTGGGTTGTTGTCTTCTTCATCTTAATATTTTAGTGCTTGATTAAAAGCCATTGTAAGACATTAATATGAAAGATATGTGGACTTGCGAAACACGAAAATGAAATAATGCGCGATAAATCGATGGGCCAAAAGTCGATTGGAACGAGCTACTTGTAACCAAAAGCCCTAATGTATTCATCTCATTTGTTTTTTTTTTTTTTGCTAAACATCTGAAAATTTGCTGGTTTCTTAACCGATTTTTGATTCAATGCGATTGTTTAAAGTGTCTTATCATGCCACTGTCTCTATATTTATAATACATACACACTCAAAAAAAAACTTCGAGACATTTTCAGAGAAGTTTACAAGCTTCGTATAATAAACTATTTAAGTTCTTAGGTGAATTGCGGCAAGCATGACGAAGAAAAAGGGAGCATTTTCTTGCTAAAATCGTGCACGTGGTTCATGTGGCATTTCAGTCATTCGGCACATGCTATATGCGCTACTCGATCATTAAGCAATAAATCATGCTCCATGTAACCTTAGTGATGTTATGAACATTGATAACAAACGATGAAACGATCTGTAATGAATTTAAGTGTGTTCCGATTTTTTGTTTCTTCTTCTTTTTATTCACATTTCAAACTTGTGTCTCGAATTACGCTCATTTCATCATTTAAATATCTTACATGTAATTCTCGCTGTTTGCTCTTGTTTCTTCATATTCGATTTTTTTTTTGTAGCGATTAGTTCTAAAAAATTGTTTGTTTATTCTTTCACATTGACTTCTACAAAGAAGAAAAATACCGCGCTTCGGCTTTGGCTTTTGCCAATATTTGAAATCTGATTCGGATGGCCCATTTAATCGCCGATGTACATTCAATAGATTGATTTAGGTGCATTTCACATTCTTCCCGGTACGGTATGAATGTTGACCGCAGACCTTCAGTCACCTTCTGGGTGGTCGGCATTCTACAAAGGGATTTTTCTCATGTGTGTGTGTGTGTGCATTTGGCGTCTTTTTATTGTGTTAGATTTTTGTTTTCTGTATGTGAACATCATTTAAGAAAAAGAACATTATTTTCTATTCATATCATTTTTTCCTTACATCATACAGCCTTCATTTAGTTTGATCACGGTGTTTTGTCTCTCTTGTTCATCGTATTTCTATTGATAATTTCACACTACATATATTTAAATGAATCAAAACCATAAAAAGAACAAAATGAAATAAAAAACTGAAAGAACCGAGTAATATTTACTGCCTGATTGCGTATTGGGCTTTCTCTGGATGATTATGTGAATGAATATTGTGCACAAATTAAAGTGAGCGGCTCCATTTTGGCTGTTTTTCTCACTTTCTCTTTCTCTCTTTCTCTCTCTGTCTCGCTCTGTTATGAATCATAAAATTTGATAAATATTTCGGATTAGTAGCTTTATTTAAGTTTAATGACTGAAAGGTGTAGTTATATTATTGTATTAATTCACTTCAGTATTGACCATTCTCAACACGACACACACACACACACACACACACACACACACACAAAAACGCACGAAATGACAGACTTGATTTGTTCTGCTTTTCATCGATATGTGGTCTTGCAAACAATGCTAAATCATGGACATGTCTTCTGTATCGAAAATGCTTCCGTTGTCCGTAGACTAGAATACTAAAACCGATAGAGTTCTTTAATTTGTAATATTCTGTGCAATTTCTAATCGATCAAAATGTCTTCTTTCATTCATAGAGAAAGAGTTCTTCACCACTTCGATTCATAGAAATGTTTGCCACACTAAGCTTCGAAGCACGATCGTTTTCTTGGGAATTTGCCCATTTATATTCGAAGTTCATAACTAAATATAAAAAGAGATAAATTGAGGATTCTAAACGCATCGCTTAACGATTAACAATTCAGTTGACTAAAGTCTAGTGTGTGTAATGTAATCAATGAAAATTTTGGCCCCAAGGGATGCAATCACTCAAACTCACACATATGCTATTCTATAGGACTTCTTCAAACCGACATTCACAGTAGTCAACCAATTCTTCCTTCTGGTATTTTTTTTTCTTGCCAAATAAACAATAATAACTATCGTTTATTTGTTGATTGATTTCTTTATGGTTGTTTTTTTGTTTATTTCATCTTCTCCTAGAATCTTGACTCTTCAATGATAATTATTATCACGTAACATCAATAGTTTTTTTTATGACTTTTGTCGTATCTTTTTTGTTATCCTTTTATAGCTTTTGATGTATAGCTGTGTGTCTCGAAATTTTTGTCACTGAAATTTCAACGAAACATTTTCTTCGAAAAACTACTTGATTTTGTACCTGTCCAAAAAAAATTGTGATAAAAATCTAATTCATCATATTGAATCGATGTGTCGGCTAACTTTGCAAGAGATGTAAATTTTGTTTTATAGCTCACAAGATTCGGTGTATTCAGCGTACATAATAAAAAAATAAAAAATGATGAAGAATTTATAACGAACCATATCCAAAGACATGCAATAAAGATATAGAGCTTGAGCGGCTACCGTATTTAACACAAAGTTGGTTTGCTTGCTTCCAAGTAATTGATGTTTGTCGATGCTTTTGAATATGCCAAAAGTCATGTTGTTAAAAAAAACAACAACAACAACGAACATTTTATGACTTTGATAAGTGTTTATTTTTCTTCATCAGTTTGTTTGAAGAATCGAAACGCTAGACAGCGAACAGTCGATTTCGTATTGATAGCCAAGCTTCGAACTGTTATGCGAAAACTCCATGGGGTCTTTCATAGCGATCATAAAACGATTGATCGAATAAAAACGAATAGAATTTTCAAGCAACGCCATTCTTTTGATGTGTCTAACGCTGTGTGAATTGCTTATGATTAATTTACAATATTTCAGCTAATATAATTTAAACAAAATACATTTATAGCGGTTGTTTATTGGCATCTTCACATTATAAACCAAATTTTTTGTTCACCGAAGTAGTAAGGATAGTTTGCTTTTGTGCATTCTGTGCAATTTTTCGAGAGAAAAATATCAATTTCCTTGAAAGGCTTCCACAATAATCTAGCTGGAGACGATCCAGTTATGATTTCGATTTAAAAAAAAACGGTTCTCTGAAAGATGAATTGTGAAACCAATTGATTCTTGACATAAATTTGACGGATCATAGAATTAATGTCTGTGACTTCATCCCAATAACAAAGTGTTAATGGTTAACTGAACTAAGTTTCAGTTCCAATTATTCGAATCGAAAAGAAAAACACTCAACCTCAAGCTCAATATATTGTGATTTCTATGAACAACCAATGGTGATCCATTCCTTGAGTGTTCAACAGTTAAAGTAATTTAACACTGAAGCAACTTTGTTGGTTAATCAAATGTTAAACTAAAAAAAAAATTGTCCCAAGTTAAAGTAGAATTTAATGTGGAACTGTTAGATTAGATTCTCAAAGGGCACACAGTATTAATGTATTTGGTAATTAATGCTATAATTTATGCATAGCGGACATTGCGTGTTAGACGAAGCGATAATTTTTTATGATGTTCAAAAATCACACAAATTCCGAAAAAAATCAACCCAGCCAACCAACCAACCAACCAATGTTGATTAAGAGCAAAAATTTACTGGAATAACATTTGTCTGCATAAATAATAAAAGCATTTGTTGTTAATGACCTCGCACATAATAATTTCAACGCGTTGAAGAAAAAAAAACACTGTTACGCTTTTACATCATCCGAACGAAGAATAACGAAATAAAAATTCAAATGAAGTGTACTTATAACATCGACATAAAAATAGGAACAAGATTGGACGTTTTATGTGTAGATTACAAATTTTTTCTGTATATTTTTTTTTATTTTTCGGTTCGTTATTTTGTGTAAAAAAAAGTCTGTAGTAACTACATAGGCTTAATCGTAAAATCTATTCGAGAAACTCCACCCGTTATACCCGAAAGCGGCATCTTGCAAACGAATTTGATCATCCAATCGGCGGATCCGTCGGCATGATCACAACAAATGAATTTTCGTGAAACACATTCGAAATGAATGCCCCGTTTGTTTCGGAAAATATTTGCCGGCGCACACGTTGAAAATGTTGCTCATTTAAAATGTTGAAAACTATTGACGATAGAAATCATAGCTATCGGATTGGGCGGAGCCCAGATAGTCTTTTATTGTTGGAAATAAAATGATTTTTCGATGAAAATAGCGACTTTGTAGCTGCAACTACAGCCAAACAACAAAATAAATAAAGCAAATGCCGCAAATGAATATTGCCCACCTCTTTTTTTGGATTCTCTTTTGCTTATGCTTCTCAATAGGCGGCTGAGTGAGTGTATTCAGTGTTTTTGTTTTTGTGTGTGTGTGTATTTGAGTTGAACACTGCTTTGCACAACCGAAAAAGCCGAAGGTAAATCAAAAGAAACGGAGATTATTTGAAAGCGAGAAATATTGTTGAAAAGAGACAGATCGAGTCGACGAAAGACGATCGTGATCGGTCGATTCCCGACAATTTTACGCATACAACTACAAAAAACACGCTTGCAGTTGACTTGCATCGCATGGTTTTGGGCTAGAGCTGTTGTTTGCACAAATCAACGCACACTCACACACACATTTCGAACGAACCAAAAGTAAAAGATGAAAAACTGAGAACAGCATTTCCTAATACAACCTATGGAGTGTCTGTTGCACACAAGAAAAGATCAGTTGACTTAGACATCATCTGTGAATTCTTCGACGACGATCGACTCGAAAGAAAAAGTAACCTGTCTGAGAGTGAACCAAATCAGTAAGGTGCGGTTAGTCCAACGAGAAACATCGCTCTCAAACTACAACGTTTTTTTTCCCAAAAAGTTTATTTCCCCCAAATTTTTTGAAACAGAAAAGTTATAAATATTATCGAATTTTTTGAAGTTCTGTGAATATAAACATTGACACATATATTCGTGACACACTAAAAAAAAAAACAAAACAAAACAAAACAAAACAAAATAGTTCAAACCAAACGCAACATTTTTAGATCATTACAATTAAAGTGATAAAAAAAAATAAAAGTGAAACAACACCAATTTTTGGTGATAATTAGGTGGAATACGCGTGCGCTGAAGCAAAAAAACAACAAAAAAAAACACAAAGCAGCAGCAAATTTTCACATTTCCACATTTTCAAATTCAAGCATATCAATAACAATGGTGATACAATCAACATTAAACATGACACCATACATTCCCGGATATCCCTTCCAAGGTAATTAATCATCATCTTACCTCCGCTTAATTACGCTCGAAACCGAAATGAGTAATGGAATCGCGTGGGACTTACATATATTTTTTTTCCACCATTCGCATGAATTCCACATCAAAATGCACGGTTTCATTATTTGATTGGTTGGAATTGAATTTATACCAAAGAAACAGAAAAAATTTATTAAAATATCGCTCATAAGAATCGAGCATTTCAAATAAAAACGGATAGTTAGGCTAGGTGAGCTAAGCTCAAAAATGTCTGCAAAGCTTAAGAAAACTAAGAATATAAGTGAAACATCACTACATCAACATTATATCGCTGAACAAATTAATTTGAGGTTGTAATGTTTTGTTGTGTATGTCCATGTTCAATTGTAAACTCCCTGAATTTGGCCGCTGCTCTTTTGCCGTTTCCGAATGGATGAACATTGGCAATTGGAGTTATTTCAACTGGTTTCGCTTTATTGATTTGCAATTTTCCCCTCACTTTAATCAATATTTGTGTTGTTACACTTTCATTCAGCTACTGTTTGCCTTTTCTTTTTGTATTCTATTGTGCATGCGAATCGATTTCGTTTTCTTTTCTCAAATATTTTCAATTTCGCCTTTTTTCATTTACTATTTTGGGCTTTACCTTTTGTTTCTCCTTTTGTATTTTTTTGATTGTTGTTACGTTTGCAATTCATTTCGATCAAATGTGTCTAGACATTTTTCTCACTTGTTTTCCTTCAAGTGTTTTTCTACAAACACTATTTGGAATTTCAATAAAATGTTTCAAGATGTTTTCCACAATTCTCAAGAATATTTTTCTAGTCGGTTAATAATCTTATCCGAATAAATTAAAACTGTACAATTTTACATCGACAGTCTACGTTCTGTTTTTTTTTTTTTTTTTTTGACAGATTTGAACATGAACAATTCATTGGTATTTTAATTAATATAAAAAAAATAAAATGATCATTTGTTTTCTTTTCTTGTATTTCCTTGCGATGGAAAACATTCAATACGCAATCGATCCATGAGAATAGATCATGTCTTAACATAATAGAATAATAAGTACTTTGGTATAATAACAAAAACATATCCATGAAGTATTAGGAAACTACCGAACACACGCACTAAAAAAACACACACAGATAGAGGGAGATTGAGACACAGAAAATCATTGAATTGTGAATCTTTGTGCTCGACTCTCTCCCTCCCTTGATCTCTCTCTCTCTCTCTCTGCCTATGTTTCGTATTCAACGTGAATCAAACTCGAGCCGCATAAATGAATGCCATGTAACAATTGAAAAAAAAATGAAAGAATTTAACATTTTTGTTGTTGAATAGCCTTGATTGTCCAATTGATATGTTTGTATTGTGCATTAGTTTTATTATTATTATTTTTTTCTCTCAAGATTTTCGCTCTTCGAATATAAGGTCATAGGTTTGAGATTGAATGGTGAAAAATCCCATAAGCCCTTCATCAGTTCAAAATAGAAAATCACCGAAAATCATCGTCTTCACATCTTTGCCGAAAAACGGGGCCACATTTTCAACTTGTTACAAAGGCAAAAAGAAGAAGCAACAACAACAACAACAACAAAACAACAAATACTTCATGAAAAGATCATCCAATTTCATTCCATTATTAATATCTAATGCACTTTGGTTGTTGGCTTTTGCTTTGGCTTTCAATTGTCCATTAAATTGTTTGTCATTTCTTTTGCGGAACAATCAATGGGTGGAAACAATGGACGATACAGATAAATCTGACCTGTTTTAGTTCATGTTTTTGAACGATTCCCTCACGGCCGATTAGACAAACATAGCTTGGTTGAACATCTCAAGATAAGCGCACTAAAGCAATGAACACATAAACAAAACAGCAGAGCACGCAAAGGTGGTCGACTTGTAATTTCCAAGTTTCAATTGCGATTTTTCTCTTTCTCTCTCTCTCTCTCTGTGTGTGTGTATTTTTTTTCTTGCATAAAATCCAATTTCAAACGTTAAATACAATAGAATATTAGTGAACACGACATTAATAGTGACATTTATCTTCATAAATACTATCCATTTCGCAATTCATACCAGATTTCAGTTTTCTTAAGCTGAAAAGAAAAGGACATTTGTATTTGTTATTATAGTTATTTGAACACAAAAAAATGCTCCAATTGTTAATAGAACTTTATTTGTTTTCTTTTCTATTGGATTATTAGGTCAAGGAAGAGTTAACCAACTGGGTGGTGTTTTCATCAATGGCCGTCCATTGCCAAATCATATGCGTATGAAAATCATTGAATTGGCTGCAAGTGGTACTCGACCGTGCAATATTTCACGTCAGTTGCGCATTTCACACGGTTGCGTATCGAAAATTTTGAATCGTTACCAAGAGACCGGCTCATTCCGGCCAGGTGTTATTGGTGGATCAAAACCACGCAATACAACGCCCGAAATTGAAACGAAAATTCTGGAAATTCGCAAGCAAGAGCCAACTTTATTGGTCGGACAAATCCGAGAAAGACTCATCGAAATGGGCATTTGCGATAAAAGCTCAGCTCCTTCGACCAGTTCAATTAGTCGCTTATGCCGCGGTGGTCGTTTGGATAGTTTGCCCAGTGGAATGATTGGTAAGCATGGTTCCCATACATTTTTTGTTTGTTTGTTTGTTTGTTTGTTTGTTTGTTTGTTATTTTCCATTTGTTTTTTGGTGAATTGAATCACCACCTCCATGAATGGTATCATTAAATGGTCGAATATCAAATGTCTGAAAAATTCATTGAAATTGTCTTGTTGAAATAGGTAATTCATCGTGCGGTGATGACAGCTCTGGTGAAAGTGATATCGATTTTGAGCCGGGTTTGTCATTGAAACGTAAACAACGTCGATCACGTACAACATTCACAAATGAACAATTGCAAGAGCTTGAAGCATCGTTTGCTAAAAATCACTATCCCGATGTCTATTTGCGTGAAGAATTGGCACAAAAAACCAAATTGACGGAGGCTCGTGTCCAAGTTTGGTTTTCGAATCGCCGTGCCCGGCTTCGTAAACACTCAAATTCACATGATTTATCACCATTGTCCGATGGCCTAACAAATTTACCACTACAATTCCCATCACAATTTTCGCAACATCCAAGCACATTGTCAACATTGCCCGATACAACTGCACCATCAATGCCATTGACATCATCACTTCAATGGCCATCGTCTGGTATCAACTATAACATGAGCACACAGCAAACAGGCGCCCATCACTTGAATTCATTACAATACAATCCAAACACTTATGGCCATCATTTCAATGCATCGATTTTATCAGCCAACAATAATACGTCATCGCTCAGCCCACCATCCAGCACATCAGCCAGTCCACATTCACTTAGCCCGGCCAGTAGCACACCAAATAGCATTGCACATCAACCATATTCATCTGCCATTGAACCATCAAATCAATTGCCATCCACATTTGGATCAATCAATTTTAATCAATCATCCACATACAATAATATTGCACCAGTTTCAAGCGGCTACCAAACTCATCCACATGCACATCCACACACCACAATGACCGACAGCAGCCACTGGCGTTCGCATGCATCACGATCACTTGAATGGGAAAGCTATAGGTAAATATCTTAATCAAAAATTACCTACAGTCCCAGGTCCCAGTCTTGCATTCCCTCTTGCATTCCCTTTTGCATTCTCAATTTGACGAATTTACACTTTCACAATCGCCAAATTAATACGCACATCAAATGTACTCTTTCATTCAATTACCGTGAATCGATGTAATTTACAAGCCATTTCAACGTAACGAATTAAATGTGCAACCGTATTTATTTTACATTGTGACTCGCTACGCTTTAATTACGTGGCGATAAACATACAATGAATTCATTTCATATATACGAAATTAATAACATTGTTTTTCTTCTCTCTTTTGATTTCCGTTGTAATTTTTTAGCCCATTTTTTGCAAGCAACATGAATTCTTATCCAACATCAAGTACATCCACGTCACCGGCCGGTTCATCAATTGCATCAAGTATCGGTGATGTTAAATCGTTTTCATCCAATTACCCATATTTCAATTTGGATTGGAAAGCTGAAGGACACATTTAAATGGATTCGCATCCAGAAACATTAAGATCTGTGTAAATAAATAGCAGTCGGTAAGAGATGGTGTTACGCCGCAACAAGTGAAAAGTGCGCATTTGGCCTGAAAATGAAATGCTTATTCCGGTATATTCACATTAACAATCACATAATTTATAGTCGACTAGCAAAACATTACCCCAAAAAAACGTTTGCTAATTAAATTAAATTTTCTTCTGTTTGTTTTTCATAAGTTATTTTAAGTTTTTTTTTAAATTTCAAGCCTAGGTAATAAACGAGTAGATTTTTAATTAAAACTTTTAATTGCTTCTAAGTTATTGTTTCAACAATTCATATATTTCATGCAACAAACAACAAAACTAACGTTTGTGAGGATAATTGCACAACACACAGATATTACGTGTGTGTATATATGCGCGCGCGCGTGTGTGTGTGTGTGTTCGTGCTTTTTTTCTATGCCTAGAAAATGTTGTAAGATTTTGTTTTAATATTATTATTTTACCAAAATTCGCTACACGTTCTCATTTCTAGATCGTATAAATTCGTATATAGAAAATTTCTATTAGAAATATACTACATTTAGTTTCTAGTTCAATTTTAAATTTAACACAAAAAAAAACCATTGACCAAAATCAAAATTATCGCTAATTTAGATCATACGTACAAATGTTTTGAATGCTATCGATTCATCGATATTGTGTTTTCTATTTTAAACACTTCTAGGATTGAAATAAAGACTTATTGAAAAACTTCAAAACGAAACGATATTTCATTTTAGTTGGTTATTTGATTGGTTGTTGTTGTTGTTTATTTCTTCTCTTTGCTTTGTAATTTTATTCGCTTTTCCATACAGGTGTTGAATATAATGGAAAACAAGTCTGTCTAAATTATTTCGATTGAGTTGTATCAAACGATATATTTTGAAGCATTTCATAGAAAACATCTTGCTACTTTGAAAATTAATTCAATGTATTAATAACCGAATTTCGATGGTTGCAATGCTTATTGCGTTTGACATGCTGGTTTGCATTTGATATTTCAACCCAGAAACAAAAAACAGAAGAAAAACCATTTCAATTCACCGAAGCGGAAATGAAAGAAAATTATGAAACAAACAATGGAATAATGAATGGACGCAAAATTTTATGAATCGATTTACTTTTCATTAGTTCATCGAAGTCCAAGTACAGGTACACGTACGGCTTGAATCAATTGAAAACGAGATGTGAACAAACAATTCAAACTCATTGCGAGTTGATGCATTTCATTCATGGCAGCAGCTCAAAGCATCGATCAGCATCAGATGCAATGAGACTGGCTGCGGGTGCTTCATATAAAAATGATCGGGATTCCATACTCCGTAATCTCAATGAGAGTCAAGTTTTTTCGGTGTACACAGATTTCTGACTCTTCAAACGATTTTCTTACTCCATTTTCATTATCTAAACATTTCTGTTCGTGTGTTTGTGCCTGTTTTTCATTTCTCTAGAGCCAATTTAATGCCAGCTCACCATGACCATTCGGGTAATTTACAATTACGCTTTTTAATAGACAAGATTTATTGAATGCCGCACGCATGTGCACAAAACTAAAATAAGAAGAAAGGTAAAAAGGAAGGAAAAGAGGTGAATGAAATAACAAAGAAACCAACAAGACGCACATTAATTTATTATGTTTTATCATTTTTGGATTTTGTTTCTCTCTTTGGTTGGTTGGTGTGTTTTTTTTTCTCTTCGCGTTGTTGTTATTGTTTGGCTGCGTTTTTCTGAACTATTTTATGTACGTAATAATATTTAAACCACGCCTCAAAATGCACAAAACACACAAAAAATTTCACATTTCGAACCGCGGGTCGCGATGGAAGCTACCCAAATATATATATATATATATATAACTGAACACTATGTAAATATGTTCCTAATGAATAATTACTCGGCAGCCAACCAAAAGAGAAACAAAAAAACAACAACCAACACCACACCGTGTTCACGCTAAACATTCGACCAACAAAAATATTCTGTGTGTCAGAAGTAATGTTACATTTTTAGTTCGAGGTGAATGGTGAACAAAAAAAAAAATCAAAAACAAACAGCATAAAATACAAAACGGGCCCACAACGAAAAATTGAAGTAGCATTTGCTGTATGATTTAAGTGGCTATTTTACTTAAAGACCGCGTGGCAACAGTTATAATTATGTTTTGTTCACATTCGGCTGTTCATTTGATCGGTATCTAAATATGAAGTCATAAATCTTAATCTACGAATCATAATTTTGATTTTTCTTTCTTTCCTACTTTTTGTTCAAAAAAAAAAAAAAAACAAAAAAAAGTAAAACAAACGAACGAATGAGAGAAGAAAAACTAAAACATCAAGTATAAATAACAGCAACAAATCTGTGACATGACTGTGGATTTTGACCACCGGACATTAAATACAGCGAACCGTTGACTTGACGCCCCAGCTGGCACAACTATGCTTAGTGCGCTATCACTGGGCTCTAGAATAATATAAAGTATTCTTAATTGGGGCCTCCGAAATTTGCAGGCAAATATGATCTTATATAATTATATAATAGCGTACTATTCACTAAAATGAATGCTTAGGGTGAATGCTTAGTGCTAGATGGGACTTGATCATCCATATTTATACACTTTACCAAACCGTTTAGAAGCGAATAGATGGAATTCTATGCTAAAAAAGACGAAATTGTAAATGCTCATATCCAAATTTTGTTGATCTTTTATTCGAAGTTTAAAAAAAAACTCTTATTTATCAATCTTTGCAGCCCAATGAAAGAGCTCATGCGAATGGTAATGATGTACGACTTGTTTTGTTTGGCTGGCAACTGCGAGTGTGTATAATTTCACTGAAATTCGCTTTCATTTTCATTATTCAATTGGTGAAACTCGAAAATATGACAACGGCGCATTGAATAGAGAGAAAATCGCCAAGTTTTCAGTCGAGTTGAAATTGTTAAAATGGCACCAGCACAGTCGCTGAGATTTTTCGTCGTGTGTGATCGAATTCGAAAAATTCAAAGTATCAATCAACGGTTGCTCACTTTACCTCATCTGCAACGTGCAATTTACGATTCTTTCTTTTTTACTCTTTGCCACAAAGCACCAACAGCAACCAAGCACATACACTACACACACACACACACACACACACACACACACACACACACACACACACACACACACACACACACACACGAAAAACAAAAACAATGCAAACATTTGCCAAATTATATGGATATCGTCGTGGCTGATTTCAAGCTAGACGTGAGGTGCTCGTGTGCCAAAACCACTTTCAACCTAATCGTATACATTGCTCGTTTGTGTTTTTTCTGTTTTTGCTGCGATGATTGTTTCAATACAGTTTTGATTGATTTGCACTAATCACGGATCGTCGTCCGAGAAGAGCAGAGAGTATGGCCAGAGAGTATGGCCAGAGAGTATGGCCATTGTGTCAGCGTGCTTACATCGTGTGTAACGTTTGTGTTACGCCAGCAAATTCGGTCAATAAAAATTCATGCTATCTGCACGAACCAAGAATGAAAAACCAATATTACTTTGCAAAAGATTGGAAAAAATGTTGCCTAATTAAATTGGTAAGTATAATTTGCATTATGCTGTTGATTTTTTTTTCTGTTTATTGCTTGTATTGACCGGTGAGAGTGATGAGTACGTCGGTTCGGTGGCAATATACATCGATGCTGTGTATTTCGATGCTGTATATATGATTAAAATTTGTCGGACATCAATTTTATAATACAACCATTGCCAATTTCTAAGGCAATGGGTCGGAAATCCGCTCTTCAAATAAAGATTTAGAAGTTCAGTTTTTTTTCACATCGCAGTGAATTCCGTGAGTAATATTCACAAAACTGTGGAAGTACGAGTAAATTGTCGTAAATTAACATACGCACCGAATGAAAGGCATACGGGAGAGCGAGAAAACATTGATGATACCATCATCATTATCATCGATACTGTATGTTTAATAATTGTAAACAATAAATATTTATGAACTTGATGCCAATGTGGCTGATACAACTCAATAACACACACACACGCCGCCTTTCTCTCTCCCCCTCTCCTTCCCTCTCTCTCTCTCACTTTGTCTCTCTGCATTGGGAAATAAAATCAAAAATATAATAGTAAGAATCATAAAGTGATATAATAAAATAAATCAAATGGTGTGCACGGACTGTCGGCATGGCTTTGCATCTAATCGAAACAGAAAATGGTAATTGTGTGTGTACAAATATGTATACGCGAAGTGATGTTTTGTAACCTCAAGGCATTTTATGTCTTGTATATTCGTTTTCAATGGGTTCTTCTTTCTTTTTTTGTTGTTGTTGTCGTTGTTGTTGCTACGGTGCGATAACAAAGTGGTTTTTCTACCACTCCTGTTATTGTTTTCATCGCATTTTCTGCAGCTTAAGAATATGAGTTATTTCATCTTAATCATCGAATGAATCAGTATCGATCAATCGTGTTACTGTTGATGGCGTGAGCCGAATGATATCTCTGCGAACATAAGCTGGACATCAAAAAGGATGCACGTAAAACGTAAACTTTATTGTTGTTTCTTTCCTTGACTTTTTTGGCTACGGGACAATGAATATCTGCGGAAAATCTTAATAAAAGACTCTCATTGAGAGTACAGTTCAAGGGGCAATTTGCAACGATCACAATTAATACTTGTAACATACTCGAAACACATTTCCATTATGGATTTTGTGAATTTTGTTTTCCAACTAGAACTAAATTGATGCAGTATTGAATGACCCCTTGATGCAGTTGATGTGAGCTCATCTGAGAAAAGCTTGAGCTTATTTTGATATCTTCATTTTGTTGTTGTTGTTGTTGTTGTTGTTGTTGTTGTTGTTGCTGCTACAACATAAAACTTGATGTATTTTTGAGTGTATGTTAAAGTCAACGCACTTCAGGAGATATATGATCGGAAAAATAGCCAAAAGGGTTGAGTATCTCATAAAACAATCATGTGAGTTTGTCTAAAACGACACTCAATCGGTGAAAATGAATCATCACGCCGCACAGCCACAATTGATATCGGTTGACGATATCGGTCCGATACAAAACTGAAGGTTATTCCATCCCAACTTTAAAAATCAAAACGTATATGCGTACGAGACTTTACGTCCGAGGATGCCGATGTTGTAGCACATTTTTGCATATATTGAATGCTCCCACAATGCAATCCAAACCGAAAACCAGATGATGAAAGCAGGGATTACTATGGGCTGACAATAGCAGCCTATCTGAAAATAGCAGATATTTTCCGAATAAAACAATGGATTTTATTGATGTCACACTGAATCTCTTCGAGCCACAAATTTTAAGATGTGGCCCGAAGAGATTTCGTGTGACTATCAATGGAATCCATTGTTTTATTTGGAAAATAAATCTTCGACCCACATGTGGGATGCATCTTTAAATTTGTGGCTCGAAGAGATTCAGTGTGACTATCAATAAAATCCATTGTTTTATTTGGAAAATATCTGCTATTTCCAGTCGAAATTTTTGAGATATCAGCTATTTTCAGCTGCTATTTTCAGATGGGCTGCTATTGTCAGCCCATAGTAATCCCTGGATGAAAGAAAATGAGGCGCGCACGCGTTTTTTAAACAACGGTCGAGATAATTTTACGCGCAAACGAATTGTGGTGATAGCACTAAGCCGTTTTACGTGAACGTTTTGTTGTTGTTGTTGTTGTTGTTGTTGTATTCTTTTTCTTCTTCCAAACCGAACGTTTCATTTCATTCCATTTCAGTTTTGTTGTGAGTGTGTGAACATGTATGTGTGTGTGTGTTGCATATGAACAGCAATGCAGAAAATGATTTGCAACGAAGCAAATATATGCATCGTCAATATTATTGTCATAAACGTTGGGCGAAATTGGTGATGGCGATGTAATGTGGCGGATGGAAAAGTGCGAATGCAAGCCAAATTGGAATTCTTGTGGATGCACGTCTCTGTTAGACGAAGGAATTGGATGGGCAGCAGCAGCGGCGGTGGCGGCGGCAGCAACAGCATAAAATAAAAAAATATGAAGTGAGAAAGGTATTGCGCAAAGAGATTATATATCGTATTGTTGAAGACAGAAATTATTATTTATAAGAGAAAAGAATGGATTCAAGGAAGAGATGAAAAAGCGTCTGGATCAAAGAGGCCGCCGCGCCACAGTGTCTGTGAAAAAGTGAATAAGTTACATGCCGAGGCTTTCCATATGGGAGATACAAACACACGTCCAATATTATGCATATTGCATATTTTTTCGGTGCTGTATCGTTTTGCCACTTCGATTTCTGTTTCAGTTGAGCTGAGCCTGGCTTTTGTTCATCATCGCTTTAGTTTGATGTTCGAGATTCCCATTAGATACATTCCGTTCGATATTACCGTTTATACATTTTTTTCTCTCTCTCTCTCCCCCTCTCTCTCTCTCTCTCTTTCTCTTCCTCTTCTCTGAACTTTCAACAATACCACATCATACAATTCTTTTTTTCTGTACGAATTGCAGATAAACACAAACTGCTACACATTCATGTGTACAAATTTGTATATTTTTTTTAATATTTTGATTCTAGTTGCAAAGAAAACCAAGCGCTCGTGTGCTTGTAGATTTATTGTATTATATTTCGCTTTCTCTCTTTCTAAAAAAAAAATCGTGTGGGCTGCATAAAAATGATTTTTTGTTGATTGTGTTGTGGAACATTCCCTTTGAATGTGTGTGTGTGTGTTTTTTTCCGTTCATTCTCTTATAAATGTGGCAATCCGTACACACAAATTACAATTTAAATATGATTTTTATGCTTTTCTGTTCGTTTTTAATGCGGTGCGCTTACTCATGGGTGCGAACACCAACATTCATATTTTCTTCTGTATCAAGCGCTCGCGCTATACCATTCAATGTGTAAATGTCCATGTCGGCTGTGTGATTCTCATCACAGAGTAATAAATAAATTGCAAATAATTTGCACGTTTATAATTCAATTGTCTGATTCTGTGTGTGTGTGTTTTTTTTTTCATCTTTTCTGGATGGGAATTGGAACAGTTATTTTCATAAAATAAATACTCAATCGTCACCTGAGATAATACGGCTTTTCCCCAGTTTTGCTATGAGTTTACAAAGCAAATGAGCCTGCTTAATAGTAAAACTAATGACATGTTCGAGTGGCATATATCAAAAGAAGTAACCAAGAACCAGCCACAGTTGTGTGTGTCTATTTAAATTGTGAATAGCACATTTATCATTTTTGATTTAGAAAGAAGGGGCAATAGTTAAAAATTGATCGAATTAACGAGTTAAACAACAACCAAAGAAGGCAACATATGATTATTGAAACGCTACTGCATCTTCGGTACAATTAATTTAAACACACTTTAATACAATGGACCACGGTAAAAGAAAAACTAAAAACAAAAACACATCGATGGACATCAGACAAATTTTCGACGCTAATCCCATCTTATATGTTATATCTAATCGTGGTTAATAGCCGTATGAACCGCGCATTCCGTGTATTATTATTTAATAATGTTCCACTAATATTATTATGGCACTTAATAACTGCCGGCTCGCTCTGTATTTCGTTTATTTAACAGCATGTTTATGTCCAATTTTTTTTTTATTCTCTCGCTTCCATCCTCCGTTTTTCAGTTTCGTTCTCTCTTTTTGAGTTCATCTTCGGTTTTATCATTTGTAAAAAAAAGTTAATTTGTTGGTAATAATATTAGACAGCCGTATTTATCACTGGTAAAAATGCACACATGATGATGATGATGATGAGCATTAATCAATCGGTGAACATGAAAAAGATCGCACAGAATAAAAATGTCGAAAATGACTAACTGCGATGCACCACAACAGCATCAACAAAGGTGAATTCTTGGCCCAGACCCTAGGAATGGATTAGTCTACAATCTACATATGACGCATTTTATGAAAATCTGTCTTGCTTCGTTCTGTGCATTCTGACGCGAAAAAGAACAATAACATATTCATAACACATCTTTCGACACACACAATAACAAAAACAAAAAACAGTTTTTTGTTTTTCATTTATTATTTTCTCTGAATGACTGTTAAAGTGGTCGCGCTACGATACTTGTTGCTTGGCAGCAGTTTCAAAGGGTCAAATCACAGGTGAACATAGCTTATTCACACTCTTTGAAACGTAAAGTGATGGCATTTGGTGCGGCAAACAATTCGACACTTGCCACTGCGAACCGTCTTTCAATAGATTTTACATATTCTAAGGGGTGGGACGATTTATACTGGTTGGCGGCATTCTTTCGCGCAGATAAAACAATTTCACTAAATATGGCAGCAACGCAATAAATATATTTCAGCCATTCAATAAATGGTACGGTGACAAGTGTTGTACTGAAGAAGTTTGAACCGAATTTCGTATTATAAAAAAGGTTTTTTGGGATGTTACTTTCAACGAATCTTGTTGCTGTGACGATGTGCTATATGATTTCCTTTTTTTCTCCTATACAAATTCAGATTGAACCCGTTCAAATTCTAATTCGTTAAATCAAAATTCCTTCTCGCAACCTTTTTCGTCAAAAGGTACAGATTGTATTTGTTGCAATGTCAAACTCATCAGTCGGGCTTCACTAACATATCACTCACTTGAAATGTATCTATGCTGGGGAACAAAGTTTAATTTTCAATGTGATTGGTCGGAAATGGCTCTTGTTAACATTTTCCGTAGTTTAAATTCAATAAAACCTTGCTCACCATTTTTGCCATCCGAACTAACACTTGTAATCTGACAGCCCATTTTCCCCATCGCAATATATCGTCTCTTTGCATAGACGACGAATTTTCGGTGAGAGGTCAATGTATTTTATGTTCATATATGTTGTTGTTTGTGCAAAATGTCTTAGTTTAACTTTTAACAAATGCGTACCGTTCGATTTTTGTTAATGTCGCAGAAAATCCTTCATGCCCAAAACTTATAAATTTCACTATCTATCACAACTGTTTGCACATTGTCAACAATTCACGATATCCAGACCATTTACCTTCTCACCATTCAGTGTTTATATTCATCCGATGTACAGGTTGTGCAATGTGCATACATTCATGTCACATGAATCATGTGTTACTTTCGATGTTATTCGACATCAGGACCATGGTTGCTATGACGTTTAAATTGTACAAGATCTCGATTCTATTATTCAACAATCTATTCGAATGAACATTCTTTGAACAATATATTTTTCGTATTTTTATCAAAATATTTCCAAAACAGTAGTGTGAGTAAAAAAAGTGAAGTGTTTACGAAAATCTGAGTCAGATAGTTCACCGTATCCAGAGTAGAGTCAATTGTGTACCATAGTCATCGTGCTGTTGTCTGTACAAAAGCAATTAGATGAACACAATCACTAGATGAAGACTTGTACTGGATTGTGCAATGTTTATTTCTTTATAAGGTGAATAAGACTGTAGTAAATCACAGATATCTTGGCATTAAGCAAACGGCTGAGAATTTTGACGATGTGCTAACAGCTCTGGAATTTACAAATTCCATAGCAACAAATATCCATGTACATGAAATCAATTTTTGACATCATATGAAAATCGAGTATTCATTCGTTTATTTTTGGAATTTTTTTTTTCGTCGTCATTCGTCGGCAAGGGAGTAGTATATTTAGTTGTTGTTTCAAAGCATTTGATATAAATGCTGACGAACTGAAAATAGCATTCCCAAGCTTCGCAAACTACAAGCTATACTCCATCGCATCGAATCACATTTCAAACTGTTCAAAAGTATCAAATGGATTTTGGGGAAGGGGAAGGGGGCGATATAAAGTGAATACAATTCATTAAAAACTCTGAATTAAGCGCATATTTCAATGCAAAGCATAGAGCAATAAGCTCCAGGGAATCTAACGAAAACGCGAAAAGCACATTCACACTCACACACACACACACACACACACCGAGTGAATGCCCATAAATCACATCCATTGATTTCTCTTGCGATGGAAATTTTTGCACGCGTAAATATGGTTATACGATGTGCACAATTTCACACAGAAGCTACTTTTTATCATCCCTTTTTCATTTCAAATTTTATCGTCTCTGTTCAACCAATTAATTTTAGTATTTTATCATCAATCATGGCTAGCAATGGTGTAATTTTAATTGAAAATTTTTCGAAGAAAATGTTTTGATATACAAAAAGAATTGCACACAACAATAAACCGATACAAAAAAAAACATGATTGAACGTCTCAGTTTTAAGTGTAATCGATTGATTTACTTGAAGTGAGTTGAAGCAACAACAACAAGAAAAATCAACCGCCCAACGAATTCAACATTCAATTGAAATGCACTTTGCACAACACACAGTAGTTCACCATATATCAAACGCACAAGTACGGGTGGGTGGAAGACGACACCACAGGCTACAAGAATGAGGGAAAAATCATGTTAAACGAGACAAAAAACAAAATTGTTTGAGTTGAGGTCAAAAATTACTCAGCATCCGAATGATGATAAATTGCAAGCGACATAAAAGAGTATTGAAACCGATGTGAGAACTACTGAACAGCACACAAACCAATTCAAATGCAGTAATGTATCGATCTAACTCTCCTCAATTCTATTTTTCGTTCTTGTCTCGCTCGTTTTTCGGTCGACACACAAAAATCGCACCGAACAACAACAACCAACAAAAAAAAATGCCTTCTATTCTCAATGTGCTTGTGGGTGGTTTTCTCTTTGTTGTTCGGTTCGGTTCATTTCATTTACTTCTTTTTGCCCTCTCTTTCTCTTCGGCACATTTTTTGACGTTTCTTTTCATTTCGTCAACAAAAATTCCGTTTCCATTTGATATTACACGAAATAGGAGATCATCTCAGCAAAAATAAATCTTTAACATCAACAAATCTGTTGGACTTATTTATTCTTCATAGCAAATTTTCATACAAATCGAAGCAAATGGTTCGTTGATTTAAAAATATTTACAGCGAATGGTTAAAAAAAAGAAATTGTTGGTGTACAAAACGGTCGAACACACAGAAGCGACAGCAAAAGCCATAACATTTTGGTATCCAGCACGAACAATCACTTGTTGTATCCGTTGGCATGAAAGACAAGTGAGGAGACAGAGAAACACAGAGAAAAATACCAAGTAGGAGCCGAAGAGTTTTGTGCACGCAGCCCGAACAATTGATGCACGTAAACAATCATATTTAAAAAAAAAAAGATTGTCACTTTGTCGCCTATTATTATACTGTCTGCACATATTTCGATAAACAATAAACAATCGTTGGAAGCCATTCTGATGGCTGGTTTTCATCGAAACGACTTGATACACGCCACATTTGTTCTCGCCTCAACTAATTATCAGTCAATTTGTGTATACAAATCGGTCGAAAAGCAGCATGCCACTACAATCGTACCACCGCCATGTATGCACATTGCCCTGTGCTTAAGTTACTCGCACACAAAATGAATTTCTAAACTCGAACGAATAATGGTCATTTTTAAGCCTGTATCTTCATTGATTTCACTTTTCAGCGATTTAATTTCTCAGAATGGTGCAATTATGCAAAATAAAGTGCATCGCAATTTCTTTTTCGCCGCTTCGAAATAAATGTCCCGAAGAAAAAGTGCAAATGAATCAAGCAATTTACATTGGTGATCATCAACAAAAATAACATTTCAATGTAAAACGTTTGAATTGCGAGCGTTAAGCGAATTTTCCACTCGATTACAAGGTGTTGAAGAGTCACTGAATGCTGCATTAACTTATACAGTGTTAAATGAACACGGCCACCCTCATCGATTCACACACGCTCTCAATGGCAAATAAGTTATGGTTGAGAGAAAGAGAGAGAAAAGAGAGAGAGAGAGAGAGAGAGAGAGAGAGAAAAGGAGCTAAATCAGAAGCAATAGAAAATGTTAATGGCATGAAATTTATAAAGAAAGTGAATGAGCATAATAAAAAGTTTGAATGAAATGAAACATTTCGTATCTGTAATAAATTTGGTTGCTCATTGTCTCATACAAAACTGTAATTTTTAAGATTTCTCTCATTTTCTATCTTTTTCTCTCTCTCTCTCTCTCTCTCTCTCTCTCTCTCTCTCTCTCTCTCTCTCTCTCTCTCTCTCTCTCTGTCATTCTTGTTCCACTCCATTTCTGAAGAACGAAACGAAATAAGAGGTTAAACAGTGCTATGAAAAATTAAATAGATCGAGAAAATGCATAAAAATATTTTTTTTATTGAGAATAAAATAGAGTGACAAAGGCGAGCAACTTTACGTTGGACGGTGTCGTATTCGTGTCCATCGGGAATATTCTCTTGGTGTCCTAGTCGGTGGCAATTGTAGCCGTGTAACTTCTTTGAAGAATGTCGACAGCAATACCAGTAGTCGAAAAAATGGAATAAAAAAAAAAATGAAAATTACGAAACACATGTAAATTAATAATAAATTTCGAATATAAAACACAATGGCAGTCAAAATCAAAAGCATTCTATGGGCTGTGTTCCTTTTGTTGACTCTCCCATTCGTTTCTCGTATATTATTTGTGTCGTTTGTTGATCATTTGCCCATGAAAAAAAAACAGTCAAATGTACGAGAATATACGAGAGTTGAGTTGAGTTTGTGTGTGATCTTTTTTTCCTTTGGCTAGTGCTTGGCCATTTCTCATTCTCTCTGGTGCATTTTGAAACAAACAACGGAAAAAAGGCCAATGCACATGATACAAAGAGAAAACGAACTACAAAGCTAAAAAAAATATTGTGCACGTCTCGTAGTTGACACTGAACACTAGCCAGTTTTCAAGTCCTCTGTATTTCAATATGTTTTTTCCGCTTGCCGTTACCAAGAATATGTGAAGCAAATCGTTCGTGTTCAATGTTTCATTGGTGGTGACTATTTTGTTGCTGTTTCTATTCCGATGCTTGTTGGTTTTTTTTTTAAATTCTTACTTCATGTGTTCGCACTCGATTTTTACAAAACAGTAGAAAAAAACATGTTCGGACCTTGTTTTTAGTGGTTAATTTGACAGTGGATTATTGTGCGTCGCCATGGGAGTTTTTTCTACAATCAATTTTTATGTGACAGCATTATTTTTGAAATGTGCCGCTCAGCCCCGAAAATGAATCATGAAAAAGGGAACAGAATAGAGAAAAGAAACCAAACAACAGAGAGAGAGAGATCGTACCGACATCGATCAAGAGATACAATGCGCCCACAATGGAATACATGGCCACCGAAGTAACTTCTGAATTGATAAAAATGAATAATGGCTTATAAGCCGAATCACATTGATGCCGCTCCCATACCGATTTCGTATTGTTCCATTTTGTCGCACTGCGATTGAGATTGTTCTTTTTGTTGTTGCTGTTGTTGCTGGTGAAACACCATACCATTTCAATGTTTCCATTCGTTGGCGTCTACTCTAACTTTCAAAAACTCAGGATGTGGAAATCATAAAGTTGATTTCCATTCGCACTCTTGTTACGTTGAAGGAACCGCACAAGACGAGTGATTGATTTGAGGAGGTGACGACAGAAATTGAGCCATTAGCCACAAAAAAAAAATACACACGCACAGTCCATTACTCTATCAAGCATTGGCAAAAGCTACATGTAAGCATTGGACCAGGGCCACCAGTGAAACGAAACGCCAATGTTTGTTTTTGTTCACGTCTCAAAGCGGTCTTCATTCATCGCACGGTGCAGCCAAAAAAAAAGAGTTATTGATTTGGTTCGCATCTCTTGTAAAATATGCTCACAAATGCATTGATAAACACCAGTTTCGTGTCAAAAAGTATCAATATTAAATATAATTAACATTCATGATTATTACATCATGAAAGCTGAATGTGTGTGCGTGTGTGCGTGTGTGCGTGTGTGTGTTTTTCTTTCCTTGTCTCATTTGTTTCGCAGAACAAACGCGCACACTAAACACCTTTCGTTTCCATGCGCTTTGAAAACGCTAATGCCAGAGTGTGAACGGATGAGCGTAAAACAACAGAAAAATTTGTAAATGAAAACAAACGATACGAAAGAAGTGATCAAAGAATAAAAATGAAATTAAAAAAAAAACTACAACGAAGTTTTACGCCTTTGGGCAAGCAAACACGATCAATGATGGTCAAAAGGGATATCAATGCAACAGGCAAAACGGCTTCAGTGTGCAGCGTACTGTTCTTTTTTTTCAAGTTTTAGGGATACACCGAAAACAGACACTCGCTGAAAGTTTCCAACACACCGAATTCCAGCCCCGGTCTCGGGCCTCAACCACATATCGTTCAGTGTGCGCGCCGTGTGCACACCACCGACCACAGATACTTATCAATGTGATTACAAGTTATGTTGCCATATAATTTATTGTAATGACCTATTATTATGTGTCTTATTTAAGTATTACCTGCATTATTACAGCATTATGAATGATTCTCTCTCTGTGTTTTTTTTTTAATTCTGTACGCCCTCTTCATTTTAGATGGTAAAGTGATTGTCTTCTTTTAACAGATAGCTTTATTAAGGTAAAATTGATTTTTTTTCAGATCTGAACATTTTGATTTTGAAAACTTTATTCTACTTTATATCATTGTGCGCATGAATGTGCGAGTGCGGTTTATACTGCGCGCTGCGCGCATGTATACATCACGATGCAAAATTGAATTTATTAATGTACATTTGCCGGCAGGTATGAAATCCGATACGATCAGCTCATTTTATTTCCTTGCTATGAATCAACTCATCATGTTTACCGAAACACTATAGAAAGAATAGAGTGAGTAGTCTTCGTCTTATTTACGCTGATTTATTGACAAACAAGAAAAAAAACACATAATGAATGTACAACAAAATCGGATTTCAAGTGCTAAACCTTTGTTTTTAATTGAATTTCCAAAAAAAAAATTGTGTCCGAAAAACCAAAGGAATTAAATGTGCAATTTTTTTGCCATCTTGTTAAGGCTAATACTGAAATGATAGGATCTCAAGAGAAAAAAAAAGAGATTTCAAGCTCAAAACAAATACTATTCAAATGTAAGAAAAAAAAACAGTTTATTTGGATTCAATGTCAAAATCTCTGACTCCTAATTCGTGCATTTAATCAACAAGTCTTTTGTGCAATAGAATATTGTTTTTGCCACAGGTTCAGACTATTTACAAACGCTGTTTGCAATTCGTGTTGCAGTGCCTAATTTACTTTGGTTGCATTAAAACAACTTAACCAACCGATTTAGAATAATGTACGGAAAACAGACGAAAGAGACAAACGAAAACATAGTACAAGAAATCCGATGGATGGTGTGTATTTGGTATTTTTGCTGGCAAGAAAAATGTAAATAAACTAAATAAAACGAACGAGTGAAAATCTACTGCTCAAGACATATGGTAGATTGTATTGAAAAGGGATAAGTGTCATTGGTGAAAGGATTGTAAAAATTTTCAAGAAGATATTTTTAAATAGACACATGTACAATGCACGAATGGTATAAAAAAGTCACTTCGAATTGCAATTGCAAAAAAGGTTATTTTTTTCGAATAGAAGAATGTGTATACATAATATTGGTTGTCGCCTAAGTCAAAAGTCACTAGGATTATACTCAAAATACATCCTATTGACTTTTACCATTCGAACATAGAGGAAACGTTAAGACGAGAGGGAGAGAAAGAGAAAAAGAAAGAGAGAGAGTGTAAAGTAGAAGAGAAGAGAAGAGAAGAGAACAGAAGAGAGACTTAAATAGAGATAGAACGACTAAAAACTGTGTACACTTGTTAATAGCATTTGGAAATTGACATATTGGATTACGGACAAAGCAATTTACTAAGGCGACAACAAAACCCAAAAGGGTGTTATAGGTAGATTTACACCACTGACCAAACAAATAATTTAAATAAACAAAAATCGCTTAAATGATACCAAAAAAGGCATGAAATCATCGAATCATATCAACATCGATATCAATCACTGATTTAACGAAAAACAATGGCGAAATTCCATAGTAAATGGCTGCGTAGCCTGAACTGGAGTCCCAAGTATTTCTTGTTCCTCAAAAATATGCTCTATTGGAACTAACTAATAAATCAGCAGTTGGCACATCGCAGCAAAAAACAAAAAACGACTATTCAAACTATACAAACGCATAACTTGGAATGTCAATAAATTGTCCGGAAAAAATCAGCAGCAGAGATGTTTCCTTGCTGCAAAATGCACAAGAATTCTATTGTGAGCTGAATGTGGTTACACGCTGAGTGTCTATGAAGCAATTGCAATAAAATCATAAACTCATAAAGTAATTAAGTGGAAGAAAACGCCTCAGTTCATATTTCGTAGCCCCGGTTGTGTTGGTGTCGATGGTGTGAACCTTTCTAGTATTACTACAGATCATAAAAAATCTGATTTTTTTTTATGATTTTGGCAGACTTTCTTTCTACGAAATCCAATTAAAATTTCTCTCAAACAAACAGTAAACATTTGCCCATTGCATTTGTTGGCCAGAAAATATTCTTGGTGAGCATTTGTTTTGGTTTCCTTGTGTGTCGAAGTAATGAACAAGGTTATGTCATAATTTTCTATCTATTCCAAGTGCCCTTGAATTGCGGAACAAGCGTCGTTCGGTTGTTCGTTATGCGGAAATTAAAATTAAAATCGAACTGATTATTACACACAATTCAAAATTCAGTAAACTAGTTCAGTGGATTCAGAGATGAAAATATTTGATACACCCAGTCAACAGCTGAATATTATTCATATCGATGTACGGATCGATACACCAAATGCACAATAATGACATGAACAATCAAATTTGTTCCATGTGTCGAATGCAAAGAAGAAGACGAAAAATAAAATCACATCGCACGTACAGCTCATTCTTCTTCTTCTTCTTCTTCTTCTCATTTTTTTGGATTTTGTTAAGCTCCGCGGGATCAAGGCAGCTGATTTTCTTGGCTCGTTATTATCGATAGTTTTTCAATTGTATACGCTCAGTTTTTCATCAACACATCGCCAGCCTATGACCACATGATATACACCACAAAACGAAGGCCTTGCCACTTTCATTCACCAAATTGAATTTCAGTTTCTTTTCCCCACATAAAAACCTAATCAAACGAACGCACCATATAGTTCGTGTGTTAGGGCAAAGGAAAAATAAGAAAAACAAAATGTGCGAAACGAATTTTTTGACAACATGAAAAAGAAAATAAAACCGATTTATTACATCTTTTTCTCTTTTCGCTAGAAAAAAATTACAACAACAACACATTACCGAAAAAGTGACGGAAATAATGTTTAAAACATCAACGAGGTGAAAATATCTAGCGAACATTCACGGAACATAGAGAATCATAATGTAAAAGAAACAAATAATTTAATTTAAATAAATATTATTTTAATAAGGCAAGTAAAAGTTCAACGTCAACCATCACAAAAAGATGATTTAATTTTCAGAATGACGGTGCGATAGGGGTGACATGAAAACCGTTGCACTCACTATGGAATAGACGAGCACAACGCAGTATTTAGTTATTGATTTGAGCTGAATACCGCTCAGTTTTATCCTTAGAATTGGAAACATTCGTATGCTGTGACAAACATCCATACCTTAGCCTATATTCAATATTGCATTTCGGTGAAAATGACATGATCTGCCTTAACATGAATCGGCGATCGTTAGTACATGGTCTGATATGGTACCGAAAAATGTGATTGAAAGAAAAATTCATCCGGATAAAATTGATTTCACGTTTGCAGATGTGTGATTTTCCTTTACTTAGCACTCGGTGCTCGGTTGCTTTGCTCAACGCTATTAATGTTGGTTGTGTTGTTATTTTTTATTCTCGATTTCTATTTCGTTCTGGCACCAACAAAAGGACTAAACCAAATTGTACATTGTGCAATGCAATTGGAGTGTGCCGAAATTTCTTATTTCGTGTTCAAAACTTCTTAGAAAATCTCAATCATTTTTATTTTTTCCGTTTCTTTTGAAAATGTTCGCATTTAAATTGCTGTCAAATGTTCGCACGTGCAGCGTGAATTGCTTAAAGATGTTTTATTTGTTTACATTTTGATATGGTTGATTTTTTTTTTAGCGGACGTTATGGTCATTCATTACGATTACAGATGGCCAAACGGCACTCACATGCAAATCTTACCACCACAACAGCAACATATAGGTAATTGAAGGGTTAATCCAAATAAAAACGGGACATGTGTGTAATCGACCAGACGACCAGTCGACCAGTGAAAACGATCCAGGTAAAGTCATTGCACACTGTAAACATCTAGTGCACTTGTTGTGGTGGAGCGAAAAACCATACAGTTATTCCAATGCTTGACATTTCAGCATAAAATGGGAAAACAACACCAAATTATTATCAGTGCTTTATGTGTTTTTTGTGTGTGTGTGTGCACTGAATCAGTTGCTGTTTTAGTTATTCATCGTCGGCTACGAATATCAGTTCGAAGCGAATGCGCCACATCATCACATTCGATTAGATTCGTTTCACGATTAGTTAGCCAAAAAAGCAAAAAAAAAACAACAACAAGAAGAGGCAACAACAACAACAGCACCATACCAAAACCATATCGACAGACAAGAGCCGACACACATCCATTCTCATTTTCAAGTGCCATCGTGTCAAAATTAAGCATTAACGCTTTTGATTCCGCCGAATCGTGTTGATTTTCTACACTGCTAACATGCGTTACTTACCGCAACATTTTTCTCGCTTGATTCGTTTGCTTGGGCTTTTCTTGGTGACTATGGGACTGTGTGTGAACCATGTCTAAAGGAACATTTATATTTGTCTTATTAATATTTGCGCTCGATTTGCTTTCACAATTCATCTGTATTTAGCATTTGATTTAGATGGTTCGTGAACTTGTTTTTATGCGCATTTTTAGCCCTACCAAATGGGAAGTTTATTTATGGATTCGATTTATATTTGAGGAAGTGATTTATGGCGTATGGGAAGCAACAACAACAACAAAACTGGGTCATTCAAAGTGATTTGATGGCGGACGAGACTCCATTTTAGCCATGCTGTTCGCTCAGCTATGACAATTCCATTTTGTTCATTTGAAATTTGCAATTAAATTCAATTTTTAATTTTTCAGTTTCAATCGTAAAAATTGTGCATAATGCACAACCCAGCTAACACAACTATGTCTTAGTATAACGTATTCTTAATTGAGGCCCCAAAAACGCTCTTAGTGCACCCTTTGTGTGTGTTCGGAGGCTTGCATCCATTGAAAATACATCAAACATAGTTAGTTAGTTGGGAAAAGTCGAACCTTGTGTCGCAAATGATAAAAGTGGAAGTGTTAATGAAGGGAAATAAATATTCCATTCATTTGGATGCTCAAATTGAAAAAAAAATCAATTAACAGAAGATAAACAACAAAATGTTGGCGTATGCCACACATGCACAAATTGTCACTGACAGGCTCACTTTTGTTGTTGTTCCATTGAAAGCGTAAGCGGCAGCACACAGATTGACAAACGAACACACACATCGAACGTGGAGAGAGAGAGATAGAGAAAAGCCACCACAGTACAAAATGCACTTTTGTTGCGCGTGTGTGTTTCAATGGAAGACGCATATTCATGTTCATAAATGGGAAGCATTTTAAATGGAATTTTTAATGGCTGAAAATGCGCAATTGTCCTATCATCAACAGTTACAAATGTTCTAAGCCGAATTCGTTGTTAATAGTGTCACGAATGTTGTGTGTTGTTTTATTTCATTTGAGTTCGACTTTTTTTTCTCTCTCTCCCTCTCTAAATTTCAAAGAAGACTTAGAAACTGGTGAAAAATTCAACAAAACCCATCATTCAAACATTTTTTCTTCAGATCCATATGAACAAGCAGCCGTTTTTAACATTCACAAATGGTCTCTGTACATAAAACAGCTGTAGGTACAATTTTTGCATGCTTCACGCTAAATTTAGACTACAAATCAAATGAATGTGCTTTATGTGTGCCTGCATAGAACTGTCCTGTATACGCATTCAGTCTCTTTAAACAATAAATAATCGCTCATGAAATGGCTCAAAACCGGCTTCATTATGGCTGCCATACATTGGTATAGTTGTGAAAACCACACATCGCACAACCCCGAATTGTTTATTTTATCCCCATCATCATCATTTTTTTTTCTTCTCGTTCGCTTTTCACTTCATCATTGAGGCGTTTGATACTGGCATTCACATAATCATTTTTTATTTCTCATTTCACTGCATAACATTTTCGCGTCATTATGTTGAGATGTAGACGATATTTGAAAAGTTTTTCGAAATCGCTTTTGCGTTTCTTTTTCGGGGAAAAAAAGTGCACCAAAAGTCAATCGAGAAAAAAAAACATGAAGAGACAGGAAAGCGAACGGATCCGTATATTCTTATTTTACGTTTTAGAAAACAATCAACCAATTTTTACTGCCACACACCCAGCATTTTGTGTTAAATAACATGAAGAGAAAAAAAAACAGTGAAATACAATAAAAAAATTTGATACGCTTTGACAATGTAATCAGTAATCAGAGAGAAAGAGGGAAAGAGAGAGAGATAGAGTTTTTGCTACACAGCAAAGGTGTTAATTTCATTTGAGATTTGAACAATATGTTTGCTTTGTTCGGTATTCCTTTGAATATTGGACACCGATATTTTCATTTCAAATCATTTGAATTAATTTTATCAGATTGTGAAAATGACTCAAATAGTAAATGTTCGCGTGTGATGAATTTTAGTTTGTGGCAGAATTGTACTTTGAATGAATAACTATCGAAAACGAATCAATTGGCTGCAAGTATTGTTCAAACTTCGGAATTTCATGAACTGTTTTCATTTACTTACGATAGATGTCGTTTAAGACGGCAAAAAGTAAGAAATATATGAAATACTTGGACGAAAGCTTCTCTTCAGGCAGCAAGAAATTCCACACTAAGATGTTTTAGGTATGTTTATATGTAATGAATAAAGATCGATTGCCGAAAAACTGCTATTTGAGGACCTAAATAGAAGAAGATTCGTTTACTCAGTTCAGCTAATAAGAGACTTATCTTCAAACGGGGGAATTTGGAATATGAAAGGTACAATCATCCAAAACAAAAAACTTATTTAAAGCTTGATGTAAAACCAAATCATATCGAATTGAATATTGAAGAAATTGGTTATGCACCTTAACTCAAATTGAAAAGTTAATTAATAAGATAAGAAACACTACAATATGTACTAATTTTGTTAAATAACTTTTATCAATTAATATACAGGACTCAATTATTGCGTGAATGAAGTTGTACCATGTCCACTTAGTTTTTTCGAGTGGAGTGTGGGGTGCAATGGACTGGACTGGAGTGGAGTGGAGCGATAAGTGAAAGAGCGATTCAGAATCGAACTCGACACTTCACTCATTCGACTCAAGTCAACTCAAAAATCCTTGTATTCTCCGATATGACTCATATGATAAAAAAAAGTGCTCCCTATACTTAAGCGATTTTATCTACTTACTCTTAGCAAATCGAGCACATTAGTTTCAATTTATGAAATGTGTGACGAAACGTCAAACGAAACGAATTGCAAGAAATTCAATAGTTTTGCATTCGGTTCAGTTCATTTGAATGACTTTAAACGATTCAAGTTAGTTGTATACTCTATATATAGCATGCGAGTAGAATAATTCTCGTCAGTTTAGTTGGAGTTTGGGGAATTCGTTAAGTTTGATATCATATCAGAGGCTAAAATGAAAGTTGTAATTATAATATTCATTTTGTTTGTCGGAAGTGCAATGTGCAGACCGAATGAACACTGTCCAGATTCCCGTATCATCAGTTGCACCCACGAAGAATTATTGCCGCACGTAGTTTGTGGCTCGCGTGGAAAGTCGTTTGGCAGTATGTGTTATTTTAATTGCTATAAGATGATGGATCCAGAGCTTACGATTTTGCATGAAGGTAGATGTAATTTACCTGGGATGTAATAATGGTCAAATATCCAATGCAACGTAAATCATCCATGCAAGAGAAAACAACAAACAAACAAACGACGTATTGATCCGATTGTGTTACATTTCGATATGTGTCATGTAAATGAATAAATTCAATAAATAGTTGCTGCATGAAAATTATTTATATATATTTGTTTTTTTTTTGATTATTTATATTTTCCAATCAAAACAGTAGTTTATTCATTCTCCTTTGAAATATAAACTGCCAAGTATGGCTGAAATGAATCATTTCTTATCTATACCGCCTTCAGCCTACATTTGTCACGATAAAATGGAAATTGTCTCCTTTTACGTGCTTGACTGAAAAATGCTCAAAATCAGTTAATAGATCAAAATTGAATTTCGATCAAATGAAAACAACATTTTTCAGATACACAGAATACAAGAAAATGAAATGTATCGATTTGCTGGAACTGAAGGGAGGTAGGCTGAATTTTGACTGTATTCAACCGAGTCGGAGAAAAAATTAGTCTTCATCTCGTCAAAATTTGCTGGGCTATTTGAGCTGTCGATGAACTTACCCAATGTTCCAAGGGGAAACCTACGAACTATTCTGGTTGTTTAATCAAATTAAAAACCTTTGTTTCACTTGGGAAGTGGGTGAAAATCTTATGATCACGAGCTATAATAGAATTGTCAGAAAGTGAGGGGACATTATCAAAGTGCAATATCAAACATGCCTTCTACCCTGGTTTTATCAATTTTTTTATAACTCAAATCAATTTAGTTTGAAATAACACACCGATATTGAATTGCAACCAATTTAATGCTTTATTTAATCACTTCTGAGAATATCTGAATGGGAAAAAATTTGACTTTGCAAATAACTGAAACCATTTCGTTTGTCTGATTAATAAAATGGGTTTATCTGGGCCTGATTTAGTACACTTATATGTATATAATTATAATGATAAACTTTCAATACGACGGTTGCGCATCGCACTTCGACATTTCTGAATTCGAATCATATATATAAGACTGAATAATATGGCCCGTCTTCTCTCTTTCTATCCACATATTCGTGTGTGGATGCCATATTTTTGCAGTTCCAAGCAAGATCAGGTGCTGTTGTTGTTGTTGTCGTGCGCAATCGTCGCTTTCCTGCCTGAAATCCATCAAAAGAAGATACGCGATTGCCATTTCATCAATTTTTCAATATCGAAACTAAATTTTTTCCCGTTTAAATACATCAGTTACTTAAAAATTCAGTCTTAATTAAAGTGAACATGAACAATTTTTCAAATAAGAATTTTGTTTCCATTGAGTTTTTTGTATTTGATTTTTTTTTTTCGTTTTTGTTTTTGTTTCAACTATGATAAATGTCTCTCATTCATATCGAGATGATTGAGAACTTATCAACTTGATTAATTATATAATTAGAGTAGTTCATGGACTTGAACATGGAATATCTAAATTTAATTACGTTTATTTTGGACTGAACAAATGTCATGCTCCTTATCACACGGATCATCGTTGTTGGATTCAGTTATTGAAGTGATTTCATCAAAATGGTCGGGTATTTGATCGGAAGCACTGATTTCACATTGAGTGTGTTCATTCAATAGTAAACATTTGATGTCCTCTTTATCATGTTTAAGACATTTATTCACGATGTTACCAGCTGTGCTGCATTCACCATTTCGTTTAATCATTTGCTGTTGTTCTAATGCCCATACATAGCAATTATTGCTACCATGACAAGAGCTGTCCGAATTTTTAACACGTAACGTACACGGCAAACTGACCGCCTGCAAAACAATAGCATTGAAATGTGATGATTAGCAAAAAATAATAATAATAAAAACAGAACAAAACAAAAAAATATTGACAACTGTTTCATTTTAAGTGAATTTTTTGATTTAATGAACGTGTTACAGACCCTTTGTCGAAGTTCAGTTGGGGCTAGATAGTCCCTGGCACTTGTAGCAGCTTCAATCGGTACACAGGCCACTCGTTCAACGCTATCGGTACTATTTGCATTTGAATATGTTTGCGTTTGCAATTGTTGACGATATTGATGATAAGCGTTAAACTCGCGCACAGCTGAGCCCGTTGATTCGACGGAATGTCGCCGTAACGCGTGCTGCATTCAAGATATTCAATTATTTGTAAATAAAAATGGCATCGTTGTTAACAGCTCATTAACTCAGCTCAACAGTTTGTGTTAGTTTAACAATAACTAAAAACGTAAAACTTACATCGGCATTTAATTGTATTATGAACGTTGGACTCACACTATGCGCTCGATGGGCACGATCATGGCTATCGTCACCGCCATCTTCAACATCCATATCCAACTGCAGAATACTCTCTTGGCTGCCCGTGAACTAATTTATCGTTTCGTTTCGATCAGAAATGTTAAAACAATGAACAGTGTTTTCATGCAGCACACGCGGTTACGAAATTCAATTGACGATTTTGTTCAGACATACAATAAAATGAGACAATGTGATTACTGTAGCTATTATGTTCATTTTGGTGCTTTTTGTTTGTTTGTTTGTTTGTTTGTTTGTTTGTGTTTGATTTTGTGCGTTGCGATTAGACTTTTGATTACTAGAAATGACCATGTGATAGCACACATACACACGGGCACATACATAATTCCTTCTATTTTAAAAATGCTCTCATCGAATTTGGCATTGGAATTTACACGAATCTGAATAAACAGATGCCAAAAATTCATTTCAAATACAGAGTTTCTTTTTTCTCCAAGTTTGTTTTTTTTTCTTTTATACAAATGTTATAAATCGAAGTAATACATATGATAATAGCATTGTGCTTCATCGTTATTCATATTCTGTCGTTTGAAAAAAAAAAACAAAAGAAACAAAACAAAAATTGTAACATCTTTTTTAAACCGAATCAGAACAACAATATCAATCGTAAATGAAAAATTGATGAAGCATTTAAATGATAAATTAAAATACGAATGAAGTTGACAAAAAAAAAATCATGCACTGAAAAGAGAACATTATTAAGCATTTTCATTTTATTTTTTGTAAATATTGGAAAATTTTAAATTGTAGATATAATTGCGACACTGATTTTTTTTTTTTTTTTTTTTGAAAAGAAAAGCTAAGAGAGAGAGAGATAGAGAAAATATTAAATAAATAAATTGTTACCAAAACAAATTAAGAAAAATGACAATTAGCGCTAGCTACAAAAATAAAAGAAGTTTTAAACGAAACAAAAATAAAATCCCATGAAAAAATACCATGTGGTTTTGATTGCGATCATAGCATAATCTTTATTTTGGCATTATTTTGTGTTTCATTTCATAAAATTAAAAAAAAGAAGATAATTAATTTATCAAACTACTTTAATTGTTTGTGTGTAAATGAAAAAACATACATTATTTATTAAATGTTTTTTTGTTGTTGTTGTTGTTGTTTTTTTAATATAAAAATCACAAGCGTACGATCTTATTTCATATTCGTTTTAGCCAATAGAATGGCATTAGCGAAATTATTTACTGGATTTTTGGAAATAAATCACACCCTTCCAGAGGATTCAGACGGAACAAAGCAAAAGATTAAGAAAGTAAGTGACCATAAATAGAAGCGATAAGAAACAATTTGTGATACGAGTAATAGCAAGGTAAACGTCTCTTTAGTCTACAAAAATAGACTTTGATGTAACCTCAATCATTCCCTTCAAAACAATCAATCTCTCACTCTAATTGATTTGAATGCGCATCCATGATCCTTTGCCACAAAAAAATATCCAATTAAAGAATTTAACAAATTATTAAGAATTCTTTGAATTTTGTGCGTTACCACTGGTGTGGATTCGATTTAAGCATAAATAAAGTACTTCTTTAGACATGCATTTCTAGTTTATATTGAGCATACTATATCAATGGATGAATTTTTAATCATTTACATTTACATTTGAAGAAAATATTAATGACAGAATAGTCCCCATTGAAATTAAAGCCTATCTCAACAAAAATCCCAAATACGGAGGCTAAACGCATTCAACTAGAAAAAAAAATGATTGAATGAGCCTTAAACATTCAGTTTCTTCATTAAAATCCAACGAATAATTTACTATCGCCATTGACCTTGTGCGAACGCTTGCAATGTAATGTTTTATGAAGAGAAAAATAAAACATCAACACAAAACTGAACCGAATAAAAAACGTAAAATACAAAAAACTGAAGCACAACAACCGTTTCAATTCAACGTCCTACTTAAGTAATACTTAATGCAAATCGTCTCGGTATAGAGATTAATGTTTCGCATTCATCGAATAGAATCTCAAAATTTAAAAAAAAAAAAATATATATATATAATTTATATAAATGATCAGTGCCACTTATACACAAAACACATTGCGGACTAGATTGTGAATGATTTCGATTTTTCTTTCTGCTTCGTTTGGTAACTGAACCTTGTGCTAAGTTATGGTCAAATGTTCATTCGCTTCAGGTGATGTTTGAAAGAAAAGTTCGTTTTTTTTGCTCTCTCTCTCTCTCTCTCTCTTTCTCTCTCTCGTCAAAAACGCTTATTAATAATGATGACGTCACAATCGAATCATTAAGTGCTGAAATGGCGGAAGCAAATTTGTTTCCACAATTTTAGCTATTGCATATGTTTTTCCTCGCATGTAATCCTGATCTTTGAATCGAATTTAATTATTAAATCAGTATGCGCGTCTTTTTTTAAGCTACTGCCCGCAACGATCTGGACAGAATCTGTGACGAACAAACAACCGAACGAACGAATGTCGATTTCAGGGTCAAAATTCAATAAAAAATATTGTAATAATAAATGAAGATATTTCATGTCATATCATACTTTTTGTTGTTGCTGTTGTTGTTGTTTATTAATACATATAATCGTTTTCCTTTTGTCGTTTTAAAATCGAATCAAACCATTTGTTTTTTCGTTTATATCCAGGAATTCGCAATTACACTGAGAAAAGGACACTATCAATAGCGCCCCTGAACGAACAAATGTTTTAAAATAAAAACAAACAAAACGATCGAACGAAATTTAAACCAAAAAAAAAGAGAGAAGACTAAAATAAATACAAATTAAAAAACGACTTAAACGTCGGATACACGTCGAGTGTTACATGAATTGCTTGGATTGGACGCTCGAGCGTTTCGATTTGGATGTGATGTGTTATCGACAAAACTACTAAACGTACACACATTGGCGGCGCAATTTTGCTTATTGGAACAACTGCTATTCGATAAACGAGTATTATCACTACTTAAGCTACTGTTACAGCGATTAAAACTACAGCTACTACTACCTTCCACATCCAAATGATCGGTATGAATCGACATTGAAGCTGAATTTGAATTGAAATTACTAATGTTAAGTGATTGTGATGTGGGAGAAATGACAAGAATTTGATCAGGTCGCGTGATTGATATGGTTTCGCCATGAACATCGTTGTCGTTTACAGTTGCGCTAGCACTTGCACTTGCACTTGCATTTACATTTGCTTGTGCATTGTGTATCAAATGTGCAGCCACTGTTTGTGCTAACGCTGAATGGTTTTGATTTGAATTTGGATAGATTAAGTTTGCTGGTGATGCGGTTGGTTGTGATTGAGCACTATCTGAATTAGCCGGTTCATTTGGTGCCGAAGACAAAATGAAACCATTTAAATTGATTATTTGATTTTGTGCACCCACCACAAAGCCATAGTGTTTTAAAATGTCCATTTTGCACATTGGACATGTGCGATGCTCCAGAAGCCATGGATCGATGCAGCCCTTATGGAATTCATGTCTATGAGCAAAAACAAAAGAGGATGAAATCAAAAAACAACAACCAAAACAAAAATGCAAATGCATTTTTATTACAATTTATTTAATCATTTTTTTGGGGTGGAAGGGAGGGGCGATTCATTGAAATCAAATTACTTACTTGCATGGAAGTACTCGGATTACATCGGTTGTTCTATATGGTTCAATGCAAATGGCACAACAATCACTGTCAATGTCATTCGTTTCTTCGGATTTGATGCTCTTTGTCGGAATTTTGGCAATAACTCGCTTGGCAACTGTACACAATTGTCGCTGAAATTACACACAATTACAATTAAACATTTACTAAAACTCCGAATGATGGTGAACCCATTGAGCCCCATTGAACTTACGGATTTTCTATCTTTCGTCTGCAAATAGCGGAAACGTTGTACGTAGTAGAAAACAAGCCATACAAATGATATTATCATCAGAACAATAAACGATATCGAGACGAATAACACAGACGTTCTGTAATCGAATAGGTCAATTGGTATTTTAGCAAATTTACTTTGTGTATTGTGTTGCAACTTGCAAGAGACAAAACAACTTTATCACTTACCGATTTATGTTCGGTGGTTTGCCAAATTTACCCGGCGTAATCGATACATTCAATGGAACTCGTTCTACGTCCAGAATTCTAGCCAATTGTTCGCCAACTAATTTATACGTGAATACAGCTGTGATGTTTCCTGATAAATTGTTTAAAATATACATATAAAAATCATTAGCGATGAAATGTGCAACATTCATTTCCCCCCCCCCCCCCCAAAAAAAAAAAAAACTATTAATATTTAATCGTTTTGAATGTCATTGCTAGGTAAATCGTTCGATAAGTTCAAATGAATCATTAACATATTTGTTCGAGTGTTGTGGAATTTCGATTGGTTTTTCGGTCGACTCGACATTTCGATCAGCTTGAAACAAGATTAAGCCAATTTGCGTTAAGGTCCTCTTCGTATTTCATTTTCAAATTGGCACATTTACATTACTATGGCTTCGTGCACAGAAAAAAAAATACAACACACAAATCAATACCCGAGACGGTGCAGCAAGTCAACGACAAGAAAGACAAAAAAAAACGTGCACAAAGCGTATCGATCCAGACAATTTACGCCAGTCACAAGCCAGTGCCATGTTTGTGGCATATGTTTAGTCGGATAGATTTCAGTGATGCACATTGTGCACAACCATCTTTTCTCTCACCATTCGAAGCCATGACCATAAATGATATTAACATACGCTACAACCCATTTCATACAATCTTTAATATTGTTTTAAAATATGCTTACGTGTTTTATCATCGATTTTCATTTTATCCAAGCTCGGCACCTCCTTAAAATCATAAACAATGGCGCCAATTGCACCATTCCGATGTACGCATGCAACTTTTTCATCGAATTTACAGTCACCACGTTTGATAAGTGCAATCCAACCTTTTTCGGGTAGCATTTGACCGCTTGTACCGAGTATATCGCATGAGCATGCCGTATGATCGGTTATCTCTTTAGAATTGGTCACATGAACAAGTGGACCATTTACGGCAGCAATAAGTCCTTCACCATATTTGGCCGTCTCTTGTGCATAGATCACGTGATGGCCATCGTGTCTCGTGTATGTATAGTTAATGAAGGCCAACGCATAAAAATCGGCCGATGAATGAGTGCGCCCAACTTCCGATGGAAATGAGTATATGACGCCAGCATTCGGTTGCACATCATTTTGCGTACCAAATGCTCCCAAATCGGCCGGCTGTGAATAGATCCATTTCGTTTGCAATAGCAACGTCGTTAACATCAATAATGCCTGTGTTTGAGTCATTTTTATTAAGCAAATGCGCATGCCAAAAAACAAATACCAAAAATAGTTATGTGATGCGTTTAGCTCTTTTCGCTCAATTTCCTTTCGGCGGTGTTTTGTTTTGGTTTTGGTTTTGGTTTGTTTTTGTTTTTTTTTTCTACTTTTCTATTTGCAGCTTGACGATGAATTGTCAGTTGTTTTGTTGTTTACCAGACGATGAGTCTTGCGTGAGCATTAAGCTTGTTTATTTCGGTTGTCGCTGATTTAAAAAGCACGTTTTCTCCGTTTTCGTCACTTTTGCACACGTGTTATGTTTAAGCCCCCACGATGAATCACTGCGCGTTGCGCTCAAATTAGAAACAATTGGGAATCAGTCGGAATGAGTGTTTTACTTTCTGTTTTTCTTTTGTTGTTGTTGAAATTAGTGTTTTGTGTTCGGACGTATTTCGAGCTTCGTACAGTCGATGTAAATCTGAAAATGAAAATGAAAGCGAAACAGTTAACAATTAACACCAATTTTCGGTATAAAAATCGAAGTATCGATTGCTTAATAAATTGAAAAATAAATTATGTAAAACATCGAGAGGACTTAAATATCAAAATTTGATCCCGATCGGTAATCATTTACTCAAGCAATGTGGAGTTAAATTTTTGAGGCAAAACCAATACTTTTCCTGAGCACATTTCATATGCGGAAAAGTAATAAATAACATTTCTTATGTCTCACCCTTCCCCCATACTCTATAGTTTTTGGGGGCAAGTCACATGCAAAACATTTATTCTAGAAACATTGATCTCAAGACATTTCGATTAGCTTGGACTTTGGCTTCATATCCCATGTTCAAATATATTTATACCAGCTAAGAGTGCTGAGTCAGCACTGCTGACACTGGCAAATTTAAGGGGAGGGGGGCGAAAAACCCCTAGCAAAATGAGATTATTTCAAGCGAATCTGAAAACTCCTAGCACATCGAATCGATGATACCAGGGTGCATAATCTGATAAATTTATTAGCTTGAATATTTTTATGCGATAAATCTGATTTTGGGCACCAATTGAAAGTTCACACGAAATCTTTGCATTTCTCATTTTTTATCGCATAAAAATATTCAAGCAAATCAATTTATTGATTGATATGCCCTGTTTCACATAGAAAATCATTTTAAAATGGATTTGTTGTCGTATTGAATGGATATTATTGAAATGGTATGCGATATGAAATATTTGCCATATTTTATTCTGTTTGTATAAATCTAACAAATCAATATTGAAAAAAGTGTTATTTGAATATTTTCCTGAAATTCTTCTCATTTTAATAGCTTTTAAATGGGAACGACACAAAGACTTCCTACATTTCGTGTAGTATAAACAGCAATAGTAAAAGCTAAAACCGATTGCCATTTACAATAAAATGAACAACGTGTTCGCAGCGAATCGAGTCTCTCATATTCCATGAATTTATGCTTTTGGGCCAAAATCATTTCGCTATGGTTTCATAGAGATCGCAAATGTGCAACAATGTGTAATTGTTCAGTGACAATTTGTCACCCGAACACAAATTTCAATTCATCTGGTTTTTTTTCTTCATTGAAACGCTTGAAAGATCACATTACAAATTGTTTCATATGAAATAGTGGCAATGTCGATCTTCAGAAAAAAAAAATATAACAGCAACGAAACAAAACAGCAACAAAAGACGTAACAACATTGAGACGAAAAGACGCTGCTTGAGATGAATTATACAAAACGTAGTCTCGCCACACGCGAATGATTTTTACAAAATCGATTAACTGCTGGTGAGTTCAAGCTGTGCATTAATGCACATTCAAGTCATTTCAAGTTGGATAACTTCAACACTGATACAGATATTTTATTTCAATTTGTTGTTGTTGTTGCTGTTTTTTTTGTTAGTGCGCTTTGATCATTCACCGTGAAAACGAGTGTTCTACAGCGCATTCCTCTCCTGCCAATGTCAAAAAAGAAATTGGGATTTTTTTTTGGTTTTATAATTGGGAAAAATCCGAGTGAAAGCATTGAGTAAATTTAAAGTGAAATGAGTAATGAAACAAATTCATATGAACTGAGGTGTTTTATGATTTTATTTAGTTTTTTTTTCAACTTAATTCAGATGCAGAATAAATAAATAACGCTTGAGCCTAGCAATAACACGAGCGCGCAAGCGCACAATAAGTGAATATTAATTTTTACAAATGCCTACTTAATATTCAACGCAAAATTAAACAAAAAAAAAACAAACAAATCAACACACACACCAGGAACGCACATCCATTAGTTAAATATCGTTTGCATTGTGCACATGTTTTTTGTTGTTATTTCGATCGCGCTAACGCGAGTTAACGAATCTAATTATTTACCATCAGTTCCAGTACATTGGTTGATTTTTAAATATTAATTTTATGATTTTGGCCTAAATAAACAGATTTGTCATGTAACAAAAATAATTAGAAATATAATTGGAATTGGTATAACGAATAGTTTTTAATGAAAAATATCGAATCCAATTATTATACTACTTTATCACCGATAAGAACTATTGTACATTTCGCACATATAAATTATCAACAATGGCACAAAGCCTTTAGTTCAGTTTGTAGAGAGATCAATAAAGCACATAGTGTTACGAATAACTAAACAACTGTTCTCACTTGTTTTCTTTCCATCTTGAAACATTTCAACGTTCATGAGACAAATCGTCTCTTAACTGGGGGCTCAACTGGGAAATCACTAGTCGATAATTTTTTATAAGTACATGTGTATACTGCTAAAATTTGAGAGTGATTTTCTGAACCAAAAGTCGATACTTTTGAAACAAAAAGTCAACGCATAGAGCAAATGTTTGATTAAGAGATCAAAATTTTAATAATTTTGTGAGAATGAAACGACTGGAAACAGTATAAAAATAATAAATTGTGATGAACTTGGGTGGCTGAAAAAGAGCTTATTACAATTAACAAAGACGGAACCTTCACGGGTCAACGCTGGGAAAAACGGAAGGCAACTAGCTTCAATGTTGAAAAAAGTGATATAACACTAATAAATAACAAAAACTGTTTTGCTAGTCGATCATTTATTGAATTAACATTCAGTAGATTGTGAGAGTAAAACGACTCAAGAAGAGCATAAGTCAACAAAAAAACAATTGAAAGCACTAATAGATCAAATGTAATAAAATTCACATAATGAAGAAAAAAGTTTGTGAGATTGCTGTAAAATAGAAATTGAAATTCGTTCGAAAACTGAGTTAACGAGAATTTCAGAAGGAGTAAAACAAATAACGAATAAAATAAAATAATACAAAGAAAAAAATGGAAAATTACGAAAAACTGAGCTTTACATTTAAAAAAATGCTAAAAAGAATAAAAATCATGAGACTTCGATTGAAAGAACCCACAAACATGATAAGTGAAAATACGAATAAATCATTTATAAACAGTGATGAATATGAAGAAATACGAACAGAAAGTGAATGTCTTTGTATAAGCAAGGCATATCTAAATGTCGATATAAAAAGAACAGTAATTATGTTAAAAATTTGTTTGTATAGACAAAAAATTGAAATTAAAAATTCGATTAATGAAATAACTACGACCAGTTCCGTTGATGAAAATAATGGGTTTGGTGAAACGAATAACAGCAACGAAAAATCAACATCGATTTCTGGACGCAGGGATGAATACAGAGTTTCGGGAAAACAAACAAATTTGGAGCGAAGGCGAATACACAATCGACTCCAATGTTTGCATCCAAATAAATGGAAACATCGACTGTTGATTCAATCGACAACACAACAACCGAAACAGAGTTCACAAACCAAGGGTCATCGATAATTTTTAAACAATTATTAACGATGAGATTTGAAGAGAATTTCGTGGGAACCGTCTACATGCAAACCTTTCTTTGTATTTTGCTGAATTATTCTAAAATACCGGAACTGAAGAAAATCAAGTGCAAAATTAAGGGGATTTAAAAATTATAGTTGAATTTGAAACACACATTCGTGATATTGAACTTCTGTTAATTAAATTTGGTTTGGTTAGCCAATATTCATTGAACATTTTTATCATCAAGTTCGATTCAGAAACGAATCAAATTGCCAAACGAATCAAATTTTGGTTGCACAACATCAAATTTGTTTTAACATTCCTTATCTTGAATCGTTCCTACATCATATTTGATTTAGTTTCTATTCAGAAAGAAGTTGAAGTTCAAAAGAGGAGTTGTTATTCGGACTATGGAGTGATCTTTTATATAATCAACTGTAGAAAATGTGATAGAAACTTGGGATATGACGACAAGAGTTTGCTGCATTTGTTGAGAAATAAACTAATCAAACGAAAAACCGAATTAACAATTTCAGATAAAATTGACGAAAAATATAAAAAATCATTGGAACATTTGTTCATATCATTAAATTTTGAAGAAAAGTGATTTTAGAAAAAGTATACTAATTTAATATACTAAACATTCACTTATAACACTTATTATAACACCGTATTTCACAACTAAATAATGAACATCAACAAGCATTATTTTAAAAATCAAATATAAAAAAGGTGTGGGTAAAATAAGCAAAAACAAAATGAAAGCCCATTATTGACAAAAAACCGCCTACGACACCGAGTATTGTCGGAATCATCATGACACCATGATAAAGAATCGACTTAAATCCATAGAATAAAAGCTGAAACAAGACGATTAAACAGAATGGACTTGACCATATGTGGACATTTAAACATTGGCCAAGAGCAACGCCATTGATAACAAGTCTATTACTCCGGAACAAATAGGAAAATTGAAATTTCGGTTCAGCTAGAATAAATGAAGAAAACGTAATCAATCAGAATAACTCGAACAAATAAACTTTAAAGTTCAGAACCAAATCATTTTTATTGAAACCGAATAGACTAAATTGCACTGAACATTTTGAAACGACGTACTATTTTGATTTTAAAAGCAACGGATGAATTGTATAGATGATATCTACGATTAGATTGAATTTGATTGATGGGGATTTTGAGAATATTTTTTCGTAAGAATTCGGATATTTGCAATATTTCCTTCGGCAGCGACTTCCAGATTTATGCACGGTGTTGCAGTAGTATTTCTGTTGGTATTATCAGTTGTATTGTTCCTATTATGGTTGGTTATATTATTCTAAAATTAGAAAATGAGAATAAGAAAATTCAAGAAAAATCATTTTATGTTTCATTTGCTATGCAATTACGAACTAAATGGTGAACAATCATTGACGCTAGTCTATATATCAACAAAAAACTAAATGGAAAAAGTAATTCTTTTCCTTTACTCAATTCGACTCACCTTTTTGCGGGTTGTGTTAAGCGACTCAAATTTATATTGGGCTCAATGTAATTCCATCCATATTCCATCAGACTCGGTTCTTCAATTTCTGAACAGCATGACGCAAAATCACATCATCCAAAAGATCCAAAGTCAATTTTTTCCATGATTCGGTCGCTTTTAGTTCGAAATAATGACTAAAAAATGATACGAATGAATAGTTTTGCAATATTCACAAAGAACATATGTATAAATCATTTCATATTTACTCTAAAATGTAATCAATTGATGTGGACTTCAATAGCTTGGCGGTCGTGATGTGTTCAGTCAAAATCAGACAATCGATGACGTTTTCAGTTTCTATACGATCCACAATAAATTGCTGTGCTCTTTCGAAGAGTCGAGCGACCCCGTACTAGAATAAGAAATTGACAAAATTACTACTTAATTCCACTTTTTACGATAATTTTGATTCAAATTTCCATACCTCATTTGATATCTTGAGCAAATCCTGCACATTTTCGGTCGAAATATTCACTTTGAATGTGTACATATATTTAACCATTTCATAAACAATTGCATATTCATAATTCGGAATATTGATTTGATCACGCTTGTCAGCTTTAAAATTTAAGTCGTTGTCAAATTTTTTTTTGAAATATGGGAATTCGGTTAAAACCAATTTGTGAGTAAATATTTTTTTGTCTCCAACGATGATTTTGCAGTCAGATTCATCTCCGGTTTCTAATCTTTTCACTCGTATTTCCCATGATTCTTGTTTAGCTCGTTTTTCAGGAGGGGACTGAGAATCTTCTGATGAAGGATAGTTGAATACAATTTGTGGTAGTGACGACATTATATTTAAAAAACACCAATTGATCGACAAGAGAGCGTTTTTCTTCTAAACAAACTATTTGCGTCTATTTTTTTTTCATCATAAATGTCATTGTTGTGTCACATCAGTGTGAAGTTATCCACTCTGCTAAACGAATATTTCAAAATCTATATTTCGGTTAAAGCTTTCAAAATTCTACTGACAAATTGGAGTGAATTTCATCTATTCGATCGAAAATCTAAACAGCAATTTTTATACAATCATCACATCATATTCACATGATTCTATCGTTTTGAAACGGAATAAATTCTTCATTCGAAAACTCTCTAAATCATGTTCCATTGAATCATTTTGATATCATTTGAATGGAGTATCAAACGCCATCTCTTGAGAGGTATGCGAACGAATTGTTTATAGTATTCCAATTGTTTTTTTTTTGTTTTGTTGTTTTGATACTAAAAGGGGAAACGACCGGGGACGATCGATTTTAAGATCAGTTCCAGTACATTGGTTGATTTTTAAATATTAATTTTATGATTTTGGCCTAAATAAACAGATTTGTCATGCAACAAAAATAATTAGAAATATAATTGAAATTGGTAAGAACTATTGTACATTTCGCACATATAAATTATCAACAATGGCACAAAGCCTTTAGTTCAGTTTGTAGAGAGATCAATAAAGCACATAGTGTTACGAATAACTAAACAACTGTTCTCACTTGTTTTATTTCCATCTTGAAACATTTCAACGTTCATGAGACAAATCGTCTCTTAACTCGCGCACTATATTTCTGTTGCGTATTCGGAAGTAGATGTTCAATAATACAAACCACATAATAATCAAGTTGGACGAATTGGAATCGATGTTTTATTGTTGTTGTGCGTGTCTGGTGCGTGATTCGATTGTAAAATTGATTATGATCAGTCGACCTCTGATTAAGTTTTCTGATATAATCAAATTGGATGTTGTTGTTTTTTTGTCTTTTTCTGTTCCTTTTTTTTCGACAACTCAGCGCACAAGAATAGGTGCTAAATTGATCCGAGCACACTTTTGCTTAAATTTTCATTTTTTTTTTAAATATAAATTTGAATTAGCAACATCAATATATTACTCGCATGGTTTAGAATGTTAATTGATATTTTTCGCATTTTGAATAAATGCGGAATGTAAAAATTTATTGTTTTGTTTTTTTTTTCATTTCATTTCATTTTCTTTCTTCTCTTGTTAATTACAATAAATTTATTTACAGAAGATTTGTGTGTGTGTTTTTTTTCTCATGCGGAAGCAAAGTGTCTCTCTATTTGTGGTGTATGCAAATTCAATAAAATAAATATTATACAGCGGCGAATGTGTCGGTGATTTTTTTATTCTTTTAATGAATATTCACATTCATTCACACATCATACGCATTAAATGGTGTGTGGTATGTGTTCAATAAAATTGATAATTTTTAAAGGCTTTGGAATGTGTGCATAAATTCTGATGCAATTTTTCGTTTTTGCTGTCTCCACAAAAGCCAACATATTCAAATTTATTAGTTAAATTATTTGATTTGTTCTGTTGATCAGAATACAAATCGGGGGGGGGGGGGCGATGTGTCTATTGGTTTTTGATGTATGTTTCAAGAGAAACAATCGTGTATCGGTTATTTTCTTTCTCTTTCAATTAGCCTAGTCTATTTTTAGAACATGTATAATTTATATTTGATTGGAAGCCTTTTTCATTCTGAAATAAATGTTGTTGTGTAGACAAAAGTAATAATCTCTGATAAATCCAGAAGCTTGTGTACTGGACTAAAACAAACAGAACGACATGGCAAATGAAAATTTTTTGTTGTTGTTTTTTTGTAAATAACGAAAATGTGTACGCTGGATATATACAGCGCAAAAATATAATCAACGCGCAAAAATAGCTGCAATGATTGACAAGAACAAGCTTCGGTATGCTTACTAATGAAAACAAAAAGTGAATAAAGAACATCGAGAGATCTAAATACGGTTATTGTTTTTTTTTTTTTTTATTTCGCTTTGATAACGGCCAACGATAAGAATTGTTCAATTGTTTCTTCGGTGATTTTTTTTTTTTTTTTTTTTTGTTATTTTGCCATTTTGCTATTTTGCGGTTGAAATGTGACACAAAATACGAAAAACAAGTAGAGGACTTTTCATCGACTGTATTCAATGTACAATTGAAATGTTTTGCATTCTTTATGGGGACGTTATTTTTATTTAATTTTTTCTTTTGCTATTTTAAGGTGTTCTATTCGTACCCCGAATTTATTTGTTTTGTTATGTGCAACAAAAAACGGTGCCAAAATCTAACTGTAATGATTTTTACTGTCGTGATTCACATATAAAGTTGGACAACAACAACAACAACAATAATAATCGAAATCAACATCGGCTTACTGTCTGCATCAAACCATAAATATAATCCAAATGGGCAAAAAAAAGAAATAAATAATCAGTTTGTCAAAATGGTCGATAATGAAAGGCGTTAATAAAATATGGAGACCCGGATAAAAACAACCATCAATTATCAATCGAATAGATAATGTGATAAGAATGTATTGGAATTGTCTCATTGCAATTTTTTTCAAACCAAATCCATTTTTTGCTATTTACTATTGCGAACGTGTATGCGAACCGAGTGTTTAATAATAACGTTTTCTTCCACGTGCTGAATTTGAAAATTGCACTTGAAAAACCAATATTGGGAAATTACACGGGGACATTGCGCAAGTTATCTTTATCTTTTTTTTGGCCACAATACTTGGACGATTTATCACAGACTTTTTTTTTTTGCTGCTATAATTTATCGATATGACAATCGAAATCGAGAAATTCTTTATAATCAAACATAAATGGGTGGTTTTTTCACCCTCAATAAAGCGTAAATTATGTGATAGTGAAAATTAAATTATGATGAATAGAAAAAAACCCAAACAAACAAACAAACAAACTGTATTTTAAGCTCAATCAAAGGAAAGTGTTGTAGAAAGCGTGAGCGAGAGAGAGAGAGAGAGAGAGAGAGAGAGAGAGAGAGAGAGAGAATGAAAGAGTAAAAATGTTGCCATTCATAGCAGCCGCTGTGAATTCGATATTTATAGAAATGGCAAGCGTTTGAATGCATTTGCTTCGCTTCGCGTGTATTTGTTTCCCAGTGCCAAATGCCAAAATCACCGAGCAAAGCAGTAGAAAGCAACCGCAAAATTGACCACGTGAGTTCATAGTGTGCTGTGTAGCAGCATATGTTTTACTCGATTTTTGTTGTTGCTGTTGTTGTTGTTGTTTGTATTCGCAATCCAAATAAAATATAAACACATCAAATGAATGCTACTGATACAATGTGTCACTAACTATTTAGTTCCAGCCTGCAAAATGGTTTCAATGAATTTCACGAGTTTAATTTTTTGTTTTTCTTCTTTAAACGGCGGAAATAAATAAAAAGAAAACACACCACACAAAAAAAGACGTACACACAAAACATGTGTAAATAAAGTAAATGTGGAAGTGAAAAAAAAACACACACACTTTGAAGTACACTTTGAACGACATCATTTGCATGCGTCACATGAAAGAAAGAAAGAAAAAAATAACGAGTGACTTGATCGCAATTTTGAGCCCATTTTATGCATTTCTACACGAAAGATAGACATAGGGATAATGAGCCAAATGGCCGAGTGCACACACGGCAAACGATGCACGGTGTACAAATTGTTATAGCTGTGAAACAGCGAAAAAGCGTACATCAGTCAGTAAATACACTATAATTTTTTGTTTATTTGTTCGTAAAAATAGAGTTTTACAGGAATTAAATTAGCGTGCAGTCATATTCAACTCATATACATAAATTTCACGAAAAGAGAGAGAGAGAGAGAGAAAAAGAGCAACCACAAAAGCGACGATGGAAAAAACGTTGGTCAGAATGAAGACGACAAAACGTGACCGAAAAGGTGAGAATGAGATAAACCCGCCGATTATATGGCTAAATATAATAAACATGGTGTTGCCACGGTGAACCAGTTTTATTGGTTAAATATATAACGAATGCTGCATTCGGAATGCAATTTTTCGTTGAATTTCTTGGAATGTATGTGGTGTGCGCTCCAACAGCGAAATGAAAGAAGAATAAGAAGAAGAAACTGAAAAACCCTTTCCATTCGCCAATTTCAAATTCAAATGTACCAATTACGGAACAATTTAACATCTCCGATTCGTCATTAATTGAGAGACAACCGAATGTGATAAATACCACAACTTGTCTGCCGTGCACCAACAGAAATGCTGTCATCGTAAATTGTATGAACAACGCGCTGTGCGTTGGCATACTTCATTTCCGTGATGCGCTTCCGCAATGGGTGCGATGACACACAGACACAGACACACACGCACACACACGGGGCCAGTGAGACTTGCCAAAACCGCTATTGTTCATGTTTATTGCCTGGGTCACCCCGGAATTTGGGCACACTCAGACTATGCAAACATTCGAATGCAGCCCATATATTCATGTTTGTTTCACGTGTACGCGCGCGTACTTTTCTGCAAGTTTTTCATTTGCCACATTGCCCAAATCGAAATGACACTGACAATGCGACAATGCTCAAAGACATTGGATTCATTAAAAGTTTAATGACGCTTTTTTATTCAATATTTGCATTCGTATGACAGAATCTGATAGCGAATAGTAGTGACCGGCCGAATTTGTTATTAAAATGCAGATTCTTTATTTTGTTGTTGTGTGTCGTAAAATTGTTTTTTTTTTTTTTTTTTTTTTTTTCGTTTTCATTTTAAATTGGCAACAGCAAAAAATTGACACCTACTCAGTTGATGCCATTTATTTGTGAGACAAGTGAAGTACATGCGGGTGAGAGAATAAGAGAGAATGATTCACGACGAAATCATTATTGAAATCGAATGTCAAGAAATAACAAAAACAAAAACCAATGCTTTTTTTTGTTCGCTGGTGTTGTTGATTTGTATAATGTTCTTATTTTTGTCTTCTACTGCATACCATATGCGCATTCGACAAACGCACACGAAACTAAATTAAAACAATTGACATATGTGCTGAGAGAGAGAGGGAGCGCGCGCGCGCACCCGCTCATTCATACCAAAGTTAAAGCAATAAACAATGAAAACCAGGCAGAAAACTCATATTTTCAATTATGAGGGTCAATGATTTTTTGAAGGCTATGATTGTGTTTGAGCGCCGCCGCCGCCGCCGCCGCCGCCGTCACCGTCGTCACCGCCGCAAACAAGCACCCATCATCAAAAACATCTGAGACGGAATACACCAGCTACGCAACATTTCGCACGCACAACCAACCGAATGATCAAATTGAAACGTATAAGAGCTGAACCGAACCGCCAAGTAAAGCCTTTTCACATCTTTCTTTTTGGTTGTGTTTGCACGCCTGCCTGCCTGCCTGACGGCCTGTATGCCTTTATATGCTTTTAATTGAGCATACGGTTACTACTTATTACATATTCTGTTCTCAATAAAATGTAAACACACTATTTACTTATATATTGCGCACAATATCGCTTGTGTGTCGCAGCATTTTATGTGTGTGACGCTCAAGTATTAACTTAATTTTCTTTTTTTTTACGTTCAAACGAGGGAAAAAAAGACGCAAACGAATTTCAACCAATTGAATTGCCATGATAAGATCCGCGAATACTCTTGAAAAAGAATTTTCTAGCTTCAGAATTTTGATGAAGTGGAGTTTTTATGGTTTGTATGTGACATGAAACAAAACAAAACAAAACAAAAAATAATAATTTAACAATCTATCTACACCTAGTATATATCTCTGGGAAAATAAAACTTATGAAATCAACCGAAATGTAAACATAGTTTAAATGATTTGGAATTAAAGCTGTCGCTGCAGATGGCGGCGGCTGCGCGCTATGCAATCGTGTTCGTGAGCGAACCGAAAATCATGGTTTTGAATAAATTAGTGTGTGTGTGTGTGATTTTGTTTTCGTTCATTTTTAATTACAGGAAATGATCTTCATAATCCATATTCAACAGATAGCCCATTTAATTGTGGCTTGTTGGTGTTCGCGATGGTGTTTGTGAGGAAATTTATATTTATTTTTTTTTTGTTCACGTAGATATATGACCGATGATAAACAAAAAAGAGCATAGCGATAAGATAAGATTTGGATGTTATCAAGATGAATGTCAAGAAAACTTCAAAAAAAATAGAGGACTCAATTGTGTACTTTGGTTGGTAAATGGTCTTTTATTGGTCTTGTAAACAAAAAACCTACGCCTATAATGTGTGCGATTTCATGTGTGTGTGTTTCAAGTGTCTAAAGTCTCAAGATGACGAACGAAAAGTGTCCGATAAAAAAGGGATATGACTTACGCTTGATATCATAAGTCATTCCAATTGCCCCATAACTTATTGGCCTTACAAGCAAAAAATAAAGTCAATATTAAACATTTAAAAGGGTGTCAGCGTTAATGCTCCATAATGGGTTTCGTACCAGTTGTAAAGATATCAACTGAAATGACCGTATCAATTAATACACAATTTTGTTTTATTTTGGCCAGAATTTTTGATGATTGTGCTATATATAATCGCTTTGAAATGATGTATGATGTGACATTATTATACGTTATACGATTCGGTAAGCATAAATTGGCACCGATGATGAGCCTAACGGAATGAGAATCATTGGACTAAAAAAAAAAAGAATTTAGAAAGCCCGAGTTGAGTCATTGATGACTCAGGTTTGTAACGAACGAAATTCAACGCTTGTCGACGGTGTGTTTTTGTCCAAACAGGCAAATGGTGTGGTAGGCTCAGACGGCCTGAATCAATGATATCGTTCATTGTCCCTTTGTTCATTGTGTGCATGCTATTTATTGTTATGTGTGTGTGTGTGTGTGTGTATGTATTTTCCGGCTCGTTTACGTTTCTTCGATAAATTTATCCCAGTGAAAATTATTGCATTGAATTGAAATGAACTCGGTACTCTTAAACCGTGGCACAATATCTTACCAATCTGAGCTCAACAAACACGCTATGTGTCATGCACGGATCCATCAACAAATACCGTCTAATCTCGATACATTGGTAAATATCATGCATTTTTCAAACTCAATGCTGGTATTGTGTGTTATAACTGTATAGAGTTTTTAGAATTAATTTTTCTTTTTATCCAAGAGTCCGATGCTCGATTTGATGTACGGCCAAATGAAACCGAAGCAAAAATAGAATGAATGAGATGGATAAACGTAGTGAGGGATAATAATGAACAGAGGAAAGAAAGAGATGAAAAAAACTTTTAAAAGGGCATAGCAAAACACACACACACACACACAAATACGAACAAAAGACCAACAGCTGACGAGAGCGCCAATGTGAACGACTGAAATGCATCAGTTGGAAATCGATTTGTGGCAAATTGTTCGATTTTATGTACAAGATTTATAGCAATCTCGATGACTTGTGAGCAATAAATTTTGGCAATAATAAAAATCAAACTACAAATGGATTAAGACCATACACATTTACGAACCTTTTGCTCTATCTCGATATTTTGCACCGTGCGCTGGCGTTTTGTCTTAATCGGTTTTAGAGATGTGCAAATACGTGTTGCGTGCTGCGCTATCTATAGTCCTCACGTACGCATTCAATTTTGCTTGGTTTCCTCCTTCTTCTTTTTCTTTGTTAGTGTTGTCTTCGTCTTTGTCGTCGGCACTTTTAAATGGCTGGTCGACATTCACATGAATATATGATTTGCATTTGATTTTCGTATTATATATTTAGTTGCAATTTTTTAGTTTCGATGTGTGTAATCGATTTTCACTCACTGTTATATCGATTTCGTTCGAAATTCAACAGTTTCAATATTTAAAGCGTCAATATTATTATGTTTTGCATTTGTTTTGCACAAACAAAAGCCACAAATAATACTCTTCACCTGTTTTTTTTTTGTTCTCTTTCTTTCTCGTAATTCGTTGATAAATTCACTCAATGCAATGTGTGTCCCAAATAAATGGTTGGAATAAGCGGTAAATTTGGTGATACTTTTTGTATTTTGTTGCTCATCTACTAATTTTTCATTTTCTAAAAAATTGACTTCCGCAAATTTTGCTGAACTTCGTTGACAGCAGCCTTTCTCATGCTCGTACTCTGTGTGTTGCTATTGGCACAGCAGCTGTGATGAAATACATGCAGCGTGTTGAAATGAGTGATTTTGTTGTTGTTGCCTTCGTGTTTTTCTTAATTTTTTTTTGTCGTATTCAGCGTCTTATTTGACTCAACTTGGTTTTTTCTTCTTCTTCTTTTTTTACCTTTCTCATGAATTTTTCACAAACAATTTATTAGTCATAACAGTTATTACATCCGAAAAATTCATCATTCATTCCAACAATTTTGGTAATGCCGAAATTATTTTTTTCTTATTGTCTACGTAACAAACGTTTTTCAAGTAGCTCGAGAGAAGCGAACGTTTTCGTCACATCGAATAACAAAATAAAGTTGTTTGTAAGCAAGGATAAAAACGGCACTGCACACAAATTATATCTGTTTTTTCTTCTTCTTCTTCTTTTTCTTCTTCTTGTCTCACTCGTCTGTATATATGGTTTTGACACCAAGTTTATTTCTTAAATTGATGCTTCAATTTTTGACGCGTCTACAAATATCTAGCACACAAAATCACACTATCGAATTTATAAGATATGCGAATCTTATTGATCTTGATTGGAAAAATACTTGAAAACTGTGAAACAAGCACTGCGATTTACACACAATTTTTTAAAATCAAATTGAATTTATCGAAGTAATAATAATAAAAATCGATTTTATGCGGTCATTGAAAGTTCAATTTAAACTTCAGCTCTTTTGTTTTAATTTTTATTTTCTTTTGAAATTTGTGGTAGCAAAATGGAAAAATTCGTTTTCCTCAATGATTCCATTGAATTTTTGGGAACACCTTTTTTTCCAACATTTTTTTTTCTATTCGCTCTTTTCAGTTGAAATCGTCACCCAAAAAATTGCTCGTTTTCCAAAGATTTCATATGAAATGGTTGGGAAAATTTAACACTTTTCGGATATACGGACTCTTGGTTTTGATTTCTAAAAAAGACACAGACAAAACTTTTGGTGGTCGACGTTTTGAAAAAAGAAGTGATTTGCGTTAGGTCGTTGTCGCTTTCTTTGTTTATTTCTGTGTTAAGTGTCTCTGTTTTTTTTGCACCGCTTTTCAAACAAACAGCTAAGAATGAACTGAAACCAAATGTTTGGATAATGGCTCTCTCGACAAGTAGTGCACATCGCGCACATAAACATTCGAACAACACCGTCTGTTCATTGTGTGACGTCGATTGTCAAAAACAAAAATGATTGCGTCTGTGTTTGGCTGTTTCATAGGCTTTACATGTACTTGCACAACGTTACGATACAGTCGGAGTCAGGGCCTAACATATCCAATGCTTCGTGCACACGAGCTACATTGGTATTCGCGTTCACCTTTTTTTTTAACCAACGCTTGTGTATTTTCCAGAAAAATGCTTGTATTTGTGATTTCAACATTTTCTTATGTTGTGATTGCATTGGCTTTGATTCTCTTTTTGGTTGAGGTTTTTTTTAATGTTTGGCTCTGGTATGGGCTTTGAACATTTGAACACACAAACACACACACACACGTGGGGAGAAAGAGAGAGGCGAAAAAGGAAGAGAAAGAGAACGAGAGATGCAATGAGAATCGCCTGTGTAGTGGCTTGCTATAAGTAGCTTGCTCTGTAGTTTGTCTACGGAAAGGTAATATGTATCTAGTTTGAGTTTTACAAGCGCACCTTTGTATGGGGCGCTCATGTGCATGTGGTAGTAGATTCAGCTCAGTGTTGAGCTCCTCTGCGTGTGGCAATGTATTGCGAGTGTGTGTTCCGCCGCCATTCGTTCGATCGTTGTTGGTCTTGCTCTCGTCTTTGTTTTATAATTCAATTTACCTTTTTTTTTTTTTTAAACCAATCATTGAGACAGCACAAACTATCGGCCAACCAATGTAGTTGTGCTGTGCACAACGTTTTGCTTCCTGATAATGTGGTTGTGAACGATTACCACAGACGCTTCTTTGTTTAAATGCATTTTTGCGTGCATTTCGATTGTTGAACGTATTTTTCAATTCGAATCAGCTCTATCAATTTCCGTTATTTTTTTTATAATGCAAGTGGATTTTCGATTTGGTTTTTTTGTTTATTCCAAATTGATTTATGACTCTGCTTGCTGACTAATAACTGCTCGTATTCATATTCGATTGGATTTACCATTTTTTGAGTCGCACATTTAATTCGTGTTTTTTTTTCAATCCGCTATTGCGGTTTTTAATAATAATAATAATAATAATAATAATAAGCTCACAATCTTTTCTTTGTTTGTTCTTTTTATTTGTTCAAAATAGCAAATATATCAACAAAAATGCCGCGCATTAATTGATGATTTGAAATTATAATTTAAACATATTTTTGGCATAATGTTTCATCAAAAAATACGTCAGTAATTTGTCAAAATGGACTAGAATCATTTGATATTTTATTGTCTGTAGTGTGGCTAAAAAGATTATAATTTTGCACATTTGTTGTCATGTTAAGGCACTTGGATTGTCAATTTTCGATTCGCAATAAATACATACGTTTTACTGTTTTCGTTTACAAGATCTTTTTTTTTTTTTTTTTTTGTTGGACGAAACAAAGGTAATAAATTAAGATTTATAATGTGTATCGGTATTTTGTTGTTTTGTGTTCTTTTGTTTTCTGATTATTTTGCTGAATGATTTGATGCTGGATATGCGTTGATTTTAAATTCGCATTTACTTTCTAGTTTGAGTTATTATGCTTAATCCAAAGCGGCAGCACCCGAAATAATTTCAATCAATTCACGTGTAATGACAGCTTGTCGAGTACGATTGAATGTAAGTGTAAGTTTGTCAATCATTTCACCGGCATTCTTTGATGCATTGTCCATGGCTGTCATACGTGATGATTGTTCAGAGCAGGCACTTTCTTTCATCGTATAATAAATAAGTGATGCCAATGAATATTCGAGATAATCTTTGAGTACACCGGCGTCCAGTGAATCATAAACGCCCAATTTATCGGATGATTCAACGGCTTTTAAACTGAAAATTGGCACGGTGGTGCAAGTGTACGAAACAACACTTTTGAATTTATTATAAACGATTGTACCGTGCGTATAATCGAAACCGGATTGCAAGATTTCGTTGGCAATTCTAGCTGCATCGAGAAAACTTGGTGGAATACGACCAACTTCATTGCCCACAAAAATGATTTTTTCAGCAAATAAACGCTGTAAAACGGCTCGGCTTTTGTCGCCAATGCAGGCGATTTTTGTATTTTCAGTGCTCTCTGTGCGCGAATGTAGATCGTTACGAATTGCACGGGCAACACCAGTATGAACAGCACCACAGAGACCTAGACACAATTTGAGAAATCGAGAAATTAGTAAAATTGAAATTGATTTTAGTGTATTTTACCCAGGCCATCGAAAAATGGGTGTGATCAATTGTTACCTCTGTCTGATGTTATAGCAACTAACAATTCTTTTGGATTCTCTTTTGGCACTTCAATTTCGGCAACTGAGTAGAATTTTGTGGCACCTTCACCGTATGGACGGGCTTGTTTCAATTCACGTTCAGCACGCGCGTACCTAATTTGGGGCAATTCTGTTTTAATTTCACTCAAATAAAAAATCAAATCGATTTGTCTTACTTGGCAGCTGAAACCATCTTCATTGATTGGGTAATTTTTTGAATGTTCTTGACGGACTTTAGCCGGATTGAGATGGCTTTCAACGTGGCCATATTACGGTTTTGCTGAGCAAATGCCCCATTTGAAATGATGGCATTAACCACTGGACTGGTGCGTTGCATCCACATGATTGACTAGATCTATCACACTGAAATCAACGAACAATTCAATGAATGAGCAAATGATCATGATCATTGTGTGCAAATGTCAAATGTTTTAAATGGCTCATTGGTCTTTTTTTGGATGAATTGGAATTTTTGGAAAAATTCCTTCTCTCCAAAACACACATCTGATGACAACAACAGAAGCTCACAATCAAAATCACAAACCAAGAAAATCAGCTATGAGATCTCTAAAAATGAAACACTTTCGAGAGAAAAAGTCGCGTATTATGTAAGAGATGTGTGTGTACGGTGCAATTCTATTTTAGTTAACACCTTGCGAAAAATTGCGACTATCAATTTGATTATGAACACTTTAACAACATTTGAATTTGGATTTATTTTGGCAATGCAATTAAAATGTTCGATTTTATGATATATATTTTTTCAAGACTGAATCCATTTGTGTAATATTATTCCATTGAAACAACAACAAACCTGCTTGTTACTGAAGGAAAAAAAAAAGAAATCCTATCTTACGGTTGTTTCTAAATGGAACGGCCACAGAACGTTGAGCACAGTTGAAACGGCGCTGTGAGAAATACAAAAATAGATGCAATGACACATGGCCGCACTCAGTTGATTGTATTGACAGTTTGACTGTCAAATGTCGATGAGACATTGCAAGACATTTTGAGACATGAGATGAATGGAAAATGCCATTTAAATGAATATAATTGAAGTAAAATGAAACGATTCGGCCAACATTTCAATTTTATGGATACATTTTTTCAGAGAGTTTATTTGCGCACAACATTTGCATGCATTTTTATTCCATCAAGCAACTCAATTGATGTGAATTCAAATGAGCGCTAAGCGTACACATTTTGACAGAAGATTAAACGTCGCAGCACATGATAAAATTGGTGTTTTGAAAGTATCTGTCATAACCTATGCTGCACATTTCTAGAGAACTTTTGCTATTAAAAGGTGACCCAACGACGAATTTCAATTGAAAATTTTAGTTCCTTGAAAATTGTCGGTGGTAAATTGTAGACAAAAATGTTTCGTCAAATCTGTTCAAGGCGAAATGTGTCGGTGCGTTAAGAAATCCACAGAATCATTTGCATTCTAATGCAATGGTCATTGAATATTCCATTTAAAATGTTGAACTAAATTTCGTTTCTGTTTTTTTCAGTTGTTATCTCGTGTTTGGTCTGGTAGCCAAGCGAGTACCTCGAAGCACACAGAACAACAGCTGACGGAAAGATTGCAGCAACGATTTAAAGAGGTTTGTGACACAATGATGGAGCAAAAATAATTTTTAAAGTTTTGTTTAAAAATGTTTTTTTTTTTTAGGCTCAGAATATTAGCGTTGTCGATATCTCCGGTGGTTGTGGTGCCATGTATGAAATTGTTGTTGAAACCAAAGAATTTAATGGATTATCACGAGTCAAACAACATCAATTAATCACAGACACATTAAAAACGGAAATTAAAGACATGCATGGACTTCGCATACATACCTCAATTCCAGACTCTTGAATCAAGAGCCTTCAATTTTAATTGTTTTCTCACAAATAAATGCTAATAGAATGCTAAGGCTAGTTGAGCTAAGTTGAATAAATTGTAACATGGGCATTTTAAATTTGTTAAATTTCAAAAACTCGGGTTTGGTATGCACGAGATCAAGAGTACCAACAAACCAGATCAGCAAGAATCAATCACATATGCTCTATCAATTAATTTGAATTTGAATCTTTCAGAATGATGTTACCGCAACTAAATATTGCTCTTTTCTACTATTATTGGTTGTTGTTGAACTTTATTTATTTGATTTCTCTATTAGTTGCTATTAGATGGCATCTTTAAGATGTTTGCTTCAACTGTAGCTGCTCTTCAATTTTATGGTTCTAAATTAGTACAGATTCTCGCTCTGATATATGTCGAGCTATGCAAATTTTGAACCAATTTTACACCAAGAAAAGTTGGCTTCTTATTTGACTTTACAAAATATTCATTTTGCCGAATTTGAGGTTCTTGATGCAGGGGCATCTATTAGTTTTTCATCAACTTTCGGCGAAAACATTCTGAAAATCAAAAGGTGCGAATGAGCCAAGATGTTCTTTTTTGGTCAAACTTCTGAAATATTAGTGCAGTAACACGTTTGTTGCAGCACATTCAGACCAGTGTGGTGCATGGTGGAATTCTTGACGAAAAACCGTAGCAAATCGAATGAATTTTTCAAAAGTCTATTCTATCTAGTGTTAAAATCATTCATGATCGGATGGGGGATTCCTCAAAAATAATTTAAGCGGAGGTCGTCCAGGCCTAACTCCCCCGGGCACCACACTGATTCAGACACATAATTGTTATAAAATAATGAATTCGGTTTTTTTTTTCTTTATTTTTGTGATTTTTGGTGCAAGCCGAACTTTGTTTTAGAGTTGGCTTGTTTGAGATTTAGAAATGATAGAGCCAAAACGGACCAAAAAATCCCTGTTTCTCAAAGCAAATTCATAATCCACCTGAACGAATTACACGAAATAGCTTCGTGAGATATTTGGAACATTAGCTGGGGCCAGCACGTAACATGTGCTTACCTGGGCTTGATTGAAAATATACCAATTGAAGCATTTATTAGCAATAGAATAAATTTGGAATGTTTGAGTGTTGATCCCAATCTGTTGTGATTTGGATGCATTAATTAGCCAAAGAGTTAATTCCTTGAATGTCATTTATCTGCTTCTAAGATGTTCATTAACATTCTAGGCCATAGAAGGATGGAGCATCACCTTTCTGAAATTCAAGAATTCAACATTATTATTCAACTTTCACCATTTCATATTATTGGGTATTCTCAATAAATATTCATCGGCTCAATGCATGCTTTAACCGTACAATTACTTTAACTTGAATGGATTGATGTAGGAATTCAAATAATCGATTTTATTTAGAAAGTATGCAAAATAATTTTCAAAATTCAGTGGGCTGATACTGAATTCGCTTGAAGTGTAGCATAGATAACACTTTACATCGGGCAATCAAAGGTGTTGAAAAAGCAGCCGCTAGACGGCGTGCATGAGTAGCATTCATGTTCTCCATTTCATCTGTCGCCACTTTTTTCGCATTTTCGCTACACAATCGTCATTCAATCGTTGTTAGCACGCAGTAAAGATGATTAATAGCATTTAAGTAGACCGTATGGAAAAAAGAATTCAGTTTTAGTTGTTGATATTTTTTTAAGTGTTTTTTTTTCCAGAAGTGTTTCTTTAAGTCTTATTTAAGAAGCAAAAAAAAATTAAAAGACCAAAAGAAAAATTCATAAACAGCGTGCATAATAAAATTGAAAACTGTTTAATATAGACCTGTTTTGATGCAGTTATTATTGTTGTTGCCCATTTTCAGAGCAAGGTACGTACGATATATAGCTCTCGAAAGAGATAGAGAAAAAAAAAATTGAAGAAATTACAAATTAAATATTCACGAAATTGTGCCGTGTTCGTTCCGAGATAAATGTGCTCCGTGAAATATTGAACAAAAAAGTATCCAAATTGAACAACAACTACAATTACATAAAATCAAAAATGTATAAGCTTGAGATTTGATAGTTTTTTTTTTTTCTTTTCATTGAGATGAAATGAAAATAATTTTGGGTTTTTTTTCTCTGGCTCTATCTATGTTTGTGTGTAAATGCCAAGCGTGCATATTAGTGATTTGGGTGTGTTTGTGTGTGTGCTTGTGTGTATGTGCATGTGTGTACACGTCTCTGTTGCTCAATTGATATATACGTATGTGTTGTACAACGACTGATTTTCGGTATAGAAAATCTATCATCAAACATGGCGACTTTTTATTTGTACATCGAAGAAACTAGTTCGCGTTCGGTTGTTTGATTGTGGTTATTGTATGCTATTGTATGTGTACGAATTTCAACAGTATTCAGACAAAATATCGAGCGGCCTGATATGATTGCTATGATTTTCATATTACACCATATTACACGAATATGAAATATAAATACGATTTCACAATTTTTCTTCGTCACATTTTTAAAATTAAACTTATGCTCTCCACTGTGAAATTTGACTAAAAATACAAAGATGACACAAGCGGTCACGCAAATTTACTGAACTGCGTATCGAATTAAATCGAATCAATTAAAATTGATTTTACCGTTTATCAGCTGTGAGGGATTTTGTTTTTTTCAAATTTCATTTTGAGCGATTTCATTTGATATCAATTTGATTTATCATGAGATTCGAACACATCATCGATGAAGTGAATGTATCGTCCTCGTATGGTGACGATAATGCCGTGTGTTAATTGTTGTCGTAAATGTGCCATCATCGACTTGTTCGCAAAGTAGTTCTTTTTATTCAATTTGTTTTTTCAAGACCGTAATAGAGTTGATAAAAGCACCAAGTACTCGTTTAAAAGCAGTTCTACACCAATCTTCTGACTTGTCGCCCGTTTGTTTTTTGTGTTTGTGTGTGCAAATTAACACATTCATCTTTTTCTGTTGACAAAACTCGTTTCCACTGGTATGAGTTGCAAAATCATATGTATAAATGCCCTTCCAAATAGTCAGTCCCAACACCGTGGGTAACGTTTAACGAAAGCAAAAAAAAAAAAAAAAAATCTCTCTTGTTTGCGTCAAGGCAACAATTTAAAATAATATTACTATTTGTGTGTTTGTGTGTGTGTGCGCGAACACTCATTTGTTTGTGTTTATGGTTCATATCATATCACATGCAGGTAAAATGAACCGTTTGTTAAAACAAAAATTTCAAATATACATACAAAAAATTATCAGTTGTTACGCTTATTGTGTTCCATTTAATTCAAACAGCTGCCAGAACAACGAAATTAAAGAAAAAAAAACAACAACAACAACAATTCACTTTGCCTACGTTGTCAATTTCAAAATATCATAAATATTTCGAATTGAAAAATTGGTTTGCTATCAATGTAAGCACCCGAACACACAATCACACAACATTTTATTTCCAACGATTGCATTTCAATCAACAGAGATTTTATTATCAAACTTTTCAGACGCAACAAATTAAATTGAGTAATACGGATTTGTTTTTGAATATACCCTATTTGGTTGGCATATTTAAATCCACATGACTTTGATAGAATACTCTTATTTTTATGCGCAACTGCGTTCATTGTTTACAACACAATAGAAGGAATCCCGATGACCTTTTCATTTGTCTCATACTCAAGATCAATTTCTATACGAGAAATGAACATAATTCAAATCAAACGTACAAATTTGCACTCCATTTGCTTCTAAAAAAAGTTTGAATTGGAGATTCTTTGTAAAATTGAGACGGGCATACGGCAAATCCAATGAGAATACAAAAGATAGCTGTCAAACAATCGACGTTTCTAAGAAATGTTCGAGAACATACAAATAATGACACAATTCCCATGATCAAAATGTGAAAATGACTAAATATGCTCAAGCCGAGAGAGATCACCGCACACAGTATTGTTCACACATTCCATAAAATGTTGGCATTGTCATGGTATTTGCAAATTAAAGTTTGCACGTGCGCTATGATCATTTTACACGGAATTGTGCCATATCGATATTTTAAATGTGTTAATGGCCAAGGATTGAACCTTTCATTATTTTGCATGAAACCATGTAGGGTTCAATGTGTACAATCCTCGAACTCAGTGCAACGGGACTTGAAAATGTTCAATGTATTTCATACTTGATCTTTGTGTTTAGGATTTGACTTAGGCTTTTGACCCAACCTTATACGTTTATATAGAATGTCATATCCTCACAGTCTGTGTGACTCATGTATAATGACTGCAATAAAACTCGATTCCTCATTTGTACTAAATTAAATCCTAAACACTTAGGTAGCGCATCATTCAAAACAAAACAAAACATGGCTAATGGTAATTTTTCTTTTTCTATAATTATATTTGATTTTAAAGGTGGTGAAACACATACACACACACACACACAACAGGTAGAGAGACATCCGTATGTGTGAGATTAGAGCTGAACAATTGGAGATTGGACCCGAAGAAACCGAATTACAAAAACGCAACTGGGTTTAAATAGGCTACACTCTGCAGGTCCTGATTCAGTCACAAATTTGAAGTTATTGAAGTTGAAGTACCCATCTAACCGGACGGAATAAATTCGATTCGCAAAAAAAGAAAAAAAAATTCAAGTGTGCATAACATAGTGTGTTAAAAATATTGAAAGTAGCCGGCTCCAAAATGGAAAACAACGATAAAAATGAACGTGAAATTGCGGAATCATATTTATCAAGTCTGGTTGATCTAACAAACAATAGCAAACCACTGATAAATATGTTAACGATGTTAGCCGAGGAGAACATTGAGCATGGCCAAACGATAGTCGACGCCGTTGAGCAACGTATAGCTAAGGTTTTGATTTGTTCCTTTTAATAAAACAACAACAACAGCAACAAAAAAAAACACAAAACAAAATAATAAAACAAACAAAAATATTAGTATTTCACGCTCAAGTGAAACTAGCTGAAAAAAAATGACGGAATAAATAAAAGACGTCATGTATAACACAACTAAAGCATTAAACAAACATTTTTTGTTGAGTTGAAATTAAGTAAAGTTTAGCGTAATTAGTGAAATATACATATCAAATGATGCGACGGTCATTCACCGTCGTTGAATTTAAATGAAAAAAAAACAACAAATTGAACAGCTTAGAATTTATCTCACTAATTTCCAATTTGATTTAATTTATTGTTTTTTTTTTCAACCCATTCATCTGCTATGCAGCAAAGGCTGTATTGGGCGAATTTTTATCGATGATAAATTCATCCATATCACTATTGCAATACGGTTTGTGACGTTGCAGCATCAACACTGCACGTTATTACGTTGCATTCAAATAGAAAATATTTTAAATGGGATTCCAGATAAGACTTTTTTTTGTTGATTGTTACAAATGTAATATTAAACTGAACTTTTCAATTTTATCTATGGTCCATCATTGGTCGATTTTCCGTTTAATTTTGCATTTGTTTTGCTATCGAGCAATCGACAGATTCGAACATTTATTTCATCAAATTCCATTTTTATCGAAAAACTTCACAATATGCAACAATCTTTTCTAAAAAAAAACACTTGAATTTGAATGTAAACAATTCTGGCTGGCTATAATTTTCTAAATTACATAAATGAAATTTATTTCGAATTTTTGAATCGAGTGCTTGTTGTCGTTGGGATGTTTTTCGATACTCTCAAAATTGTCTGTTTATTTGTCGGTGTTTACAAATTTCTTATTCACTTTTCTCATGAAACCATATTTCAATTCCATCTTCGTTGAAATAAATGTGCACAATTTCTTGTGACTGTGATAACAGTCTTCAAATTTTTTTTCCCCATATAGATCTGGTATCCCAATTTCTTTTATTTATTTTTTTTCTAGCATAAAAAACTCATAGACTGTGATAAAAACGGAATTTTTTTTATATTAAAGAAAATAAAAAAAAAACTCTATTTTAGTAAAATTTACAAAATAACCGTGTGATACTAACTAGAAACAAACAAAAAAAATGACACAAAAACCAATTTTATTTAACAGTGTAACTAGAAAAAAAAATTCGGCTATAAGCCAAAAAAAAAAAAAAAATACAATTACAGCTAACTATTGCTAATAAAAAAAAATCAAAATCAAAAAAAAAATAAGAACATGCAAAAGAAGAAATAAAGCATTTGCACTGAAATAACTTTCTGTTGTGATGATATCAATTGATTTTTTGAAAATGCGTTTAATCTGAAGCCGTTGCAGATTCCCTATACACTTGATTTGAGTTCCGGATGAACATAATTTGCGGTCGTTATTATTTGTTTGCCTTTTTTTCAAGTTTTGTTCATTTACACACACACACTCACACAAAAAAAAAAATGAATATATATTTTCACAATGTTAGTTAGATTTTGTTGATTTTTTTTTCTCGAATTTTTTTTGTATCCAATTAAAAAAATGGACTTTTTATGATGGAATGAAACAAATTGTTGGAATGAGTTTCATTTGTTAAAAAAAAAAATGCATAATATCAAACGGTACAGGAATTCAAAAAAATTGAAACCAAACATTTATTTGCGGATAGAAACGAATGAGAAAATCCAATGCAGAGGAATTACGGTAGGCAGCTGAACTGATGCCCATCCAAAGTGAACCAAACAAACAAAACAAAGAAACGTTTACTCTCCAGATGATGTCTGTCTCGATTGAACAACTGGCTACTCCATTTTGCGCTTCAAATTGCGGATGATCAACACCATATCCATGCGATCGATTTTGCATACATCTGGATTTTCACTTTCACAAAGAAGCTTACAACACTTTTTCGATGATTTTCGAAAATTTTATTCGCCTTTTTCTCTTCCCCCTCTTTTAGCTGGTTTCTGCTTAAAAATTTCTTGTTGGCAAAATAATGGCATGAACCGCGACTTTCCTTCTCTCGTGGATCATGGTCAATTTTTGAATTGAAAGCTTTAACATTTTCTACTGTATTCTGTTTCGTTTTTTTTGGAAATGTTTTATCATCACGATTTTTATGGTGCCTTCGGTTGGATTCGAACTTTCATTTTAAATTCCACTGAACTGTTTCCTCGTCGGAATGAATATTCGATCCATATTCCTTTTGCCGCAAACAAACAACAAATCGACATAATCGATCAATTTTATTTTCTGAAATAAGTTGATCGTCATTTTCTAAGACAAAAAAAAGATGAATAATAAAACAAGTGACAAAAATAGGAATTAAAAAACTATTTACTATTAAAAGGATATGTTTAAAAAAAATAGTTTTTTTTTCTGCCTTTTTAATTTATTACTTTCTATTATTCATTAAAACAGAAAAATAACAGGGAAAAACACCGTTGCTTAAATGTAATCTCTAAATTAATCTTAAGAAATTTGTTTTCAATAGCAAAGACATAAAATGGCTGTTCAACTGGTTTCCGTGTGGAAACTGTGTGGAACATTATTTTAAAATGTGCGAAAATTATAATAATAAAAAAAAAACAATAGAAATTTAATGAAATTAAATGATGACAAATTTAGATGATAAAACATTGACAAATGCCGAACATTGTTTTTAATGTATTTATTTGAGAGTTTCTCTTTGGTCAATTTTATTGTTATTTTTTTTTTCGTTCTTTGATTTGTCAATGGACACATTATTCTTTCTAATTTAAATTGATTAGTTGCGATTTGTTTTCGTTTTTGTTTTCTTTTTTTTAAGAGCAAAAAAAACCATTTTGCGATGTAAATTATATCGTCTTTAAATTATATTGTATTCAAATTTATTTAGGTGGAGCCTGATTTGAAACTACCAATTTTGTATTTGATTGATTCGATTGTTAAGAATGTTGGTCGCGTTTACATAAAATACTTTAGCCAATCAATTGTCAAAATATTTATTGGAGCATTTGAAAAGGTAATTGTCCGTTTGAAATGTGTATTTTTTTGTTTGCTCAAAAAGCCAACATGTAATGAGATATCGTGTGACCAATTCATTCGTTTTTCGATTTCATTTTTTCTTATATTTAATTTGTCATTCGTTTTTTTTTTCGTATTATTCCAATTTTATGTTCTTTTTTTCTTCTCTCTCTCTCTCCGAATTCAAACATCCAGGTGAATGAAGAAATTCGTAAAAAAATGTTCGCATTGCGTCAAACGTGGAATGATGTATTTCCGCCGCCAAAACTGTACACACTTGATGTTAAGGTCAATCAAATCGATCCACATTGGCCAATATCTGCGCAGAAAATCTCACCAGCGATTCACGTAAATCCGAATTTCTTTTCCACAACGGTACGTCACCAAAGCACATATGTTCCATGTGATTCGATGACATTGCCAAATGTATACGAATTTTTTTTTGCTGGTTTTGTTTCTGGTTTAATTTATTCAATTTGATCCATGTTTATTTTTACTTTCAGACGGAACAAGAGCTTCAGACAGAATTACAAAGAAAACAACGTGAGCTATTGGAATTAAAGAAACATAAATTGGCGCTCGAAATGGCTGCAACACAAAAACAAATATTGGGATTAACGGCAACAAATGTTGTACCACCGACGGTTGTACCGCATCCAGTGATTGTCGATCCAACAAAATTATTAAATCCAAAAGAGATGACAAAACGTGATCAGCAAACCGTAATGCCAGTTATACCAAAACCAGTTAATGTGATTCCACCGCCGTTTATGCCCAGCCAAATGCCACCATCGAACGTACGAACTAGAATAGCTCCAGTCAATCCAACGATGGTAAGCAGTGTACTCAGTCGAGATCCACGTTTGGCACGACAGGCACCACCAAATATTGCTCACACTCAACCTCAACCATCGCAACTGGTGAATGATATGATTCCACCAAAATTGTCTGCAAGTAAGTTTGACTGAACAATCTTTGTTTTCTTCGGTCAATAGTCAACATCGATTATTATCGAAGTTCGATGATCCATTCGAATCGTAAATTGGATAATTTTTATCCAAAATGTTTTGTTCAATTTTTCAGTGCCACCAATTCCACGTATAAACAATGCAAATTATGCGCCAGCCATTAATCGAGGCCAGCGTTTGCACCCAATCGAACCGATGCCTTACAATGAGACAACGAACAAAGCTCACGTTAATAATAGCAATAATTCAATAGATCCGGAGAACAAGGATGCTCACAAACACAAACATTTGCGCATGCCAAATAAATCCACAATCAAATCGACGGGTTTAAAATCGGTGAACAGTAACAATAGCTCAAAGTCGAAAACATCATCGTCATCGTCATCGTCGTCAAAAGGTTCGAGTTCAAAGAGTGAGCGCAGCTCAAGGTCAACGTCAAGCAGTTCATCGTCGAAAAAATCAAAAAGTAGAAAAGATGATAAATCGCCACGTAAGTATATATCGCAATTTGGGATGACACTCAATTTGTTTTTAAAAAAACACTTTAGCGTTTTCGATTCTCATAAACTATGGGCCTCTATTGCAAATCTATAAATATAAAAAGCAAATAAAGCAACAACAACAACAACAACAACAACAAAAAAACATCCCTAATCTCATAATCTCATTATATTGATTGTCTCCAGAACGAAAAAAATCGTCATCGAGACATCGCAGTCCGACAACTAGTAGACGTAGTTCGTCACCAGCCGACGCGCAAAAAACGTCGTCACGCAAATCTTCTTACGATAGTAAATCGAAATCTTCTGATAGCAAACACAGCAAAGAGAAGAACAGTGATAGTCATTCTAGTAGTAGTAGTAAATCGTCGCCAACTAATAAAACGCGTAACCGAAGCAGTCGGTCGCGATCGCCTGCATCAGCGGTGATCAAAACCACTGAACCGATTATGAAAGATATTGACCTTCGCGCCCAATTACCACAGCCGATTAGCCTTACTAACTCCCTAATTAGCTCGACAATCATCGACAAAGATCTCATTGCGTCGACTGTAACATCTTCCGTTCCCATTGCTTCGAACTCCATCGTGGATCGAAACACAAATATTAATTCGGATATTCGCGATCAAAGTAAGACATTTAGCTTAAGTCACATTCTTTTTTTTCCCACTTTGTTGGTTAGAATAGAAGTTAAAACCATGCACATCTTCATCTTATACATTTCACTGCAGCATTTGATTAACATATTAAAACTATTTAAAAGATTAAAAAAAAAAATGAATTTGGCGAGTGAACGTACCAACCTTGTAATGATAATTTCAGTAAAAAAAAAACAAACGAAAGAAAATTGAGCGAACACAAAGTTGGTAAATTTATTTGTCCGATTTTTTATTTACCATGAGCTATAGACACTAGACTGACGAGAATCTGGCATTCACTTCACTGTCATTTAATTCATTAAAATACAATATTTTTTTGTATCACTTTTCATTGTAGAATTCATTGACGATGCTCCAAAAGATGTTGATTTCCGTGTTGGAATTATACCAGGAATTGCGGCACCTAGTCAGCCGGCTCCACTAAGTGATTCAAATAAACGGCTCAGTGAAGAGTCCGATTTAAATGCACCAAAGACCAAGAAAACAAAATCGGAAAAAATCGACATGTAAGTTTATATCTGTGGCGAACATTATTTAGATCATTGTTTAGAATCCAATTGAAATGATGAAAAATTGAATTATGGAATTTGATTTGTTTTTCATTCAAAAAGATTGTTCGGCAAGGAGGATGTTGATTTGAGAATCCCACCGCCCATGAATGCAATAACATCGTCACCGTTGGCAGTAGCTCCAGTTGCGGTTGCGATAAATGTAGAGTCGAAGCCACAGGATAGTGCTGAAGTAAATAATGCATCACATACAAAACAAAATGACCAAACAACAAATGCAAAGAAATTGAATCGAGACATTGACTTACGGCTGCGACCTGATCTCAACGATGATAATTCACAGGAATCGAATGATAAATTCAAAATGATTTTGATGCAAGCCCAAGAGCAAGTGGACAACAACGATGTGGATCAAGATCAAATTCAGAGTATGGTTCAACAATTGATTAAAATCAAAAGCGATTCGGATGCGCGAAAATCGTTTAAACGTTCGGTGGCCGCGGTAAAATCAAGCAAAAATGCGCCACACGAAGAGATTACCGAGGCATTTAGTTCGGGCAGTGATGATGAAAATTTAAATCAAACACATTGTGTACCGTACAAACGTCGTCGTCATGACAATGAACGGCCATCACAGCCAAATGCAAATGCAAATGCAAATGCTCCATCATCCGCAGTTGCAAATAGTAATTCAACAAAGCCATCAGCTGTTGAATCCACAGCTGTGCCTCAAAAAGAGCGGCGACCACGTAAAACGAAATGGAATTCACCATGGGAAGATCAACCAAAGCAGCCAGTGATCGCCATACCAACAATTCCACCGAACATCATTCCGTCGATTCCGCCATTCGCTCCATTGCAGCCAGCTCAACAGCCCATGAATGTTACAGCCGACAACGATAGCATGCATAATGTTCGACAATTTTCATCACGCAATGTACCTGGAGCAGTTTGGCAACCGAATGTAATGCCATTCAATTGTACCGCCGTAAATCCATTGGCGATGCTGAATAATGCAACCGTTCCACCGATGATCGGTAATGCTGCTCAAATTGTAATGGCACAGCATGGTCCAAGCCATGGCCCATGCACGGCCAAAGATCGTACAATTAATATTGACGGTGTGCCACGTGAAATTCGTTTCTATGGTGAAACTGCGATAGCATTTATGGAAGCCAACGGCAAAGAACCAAAGGAAATTGGCTTTCAATCGGGTGAACGTCGTGTTTGTGTAGATAATAATGAATCAATTGTGTTAGCCTTCAACGATACGTATAAACCGTTTGTTATTAATGGAAAACAGTGTTCGATACGCTTTGGCACACCAACACGTGAACTGTACATTGATAACGAATGGTATGAATGCTATTTTGGTGATCCAGCTGTTGGTATTGTACTAAACAATAAGCTCCATTCATTCCGTATTGATGGGCCAGCACCGCAAGTACGTATTGGAAATCTACGTACCGATTTAGTAGTCGGCAAAGTTGACATGTTTGTAGATACACAGACCAAAGTGTCACTGTTCTTGGATTCCCAAGTGCAAATGGTTCAAATCAACAATCAAATGCATACAATTCAATTTGCTGATTACTTTTTAACCGTGATCATTGACAATACACCATTCCCCGTCAAATATGGAGCGATGCCGGTGAAATTTCAGCTAGCCAATTCAGAGCATTACATTCGATTTTCGGTGCTACCGAATAATATGGTGCCCGGTGAAATTTATGTGCAAAATATGACACGAACGGAATTACAACCGAATTTAATAGCACCATTACCAACACCAATACCAACACCAACACCAACACCAACCACACCAACAGCTAGCTCATTACCCATGTCAATTCCATCGCTGATGTCAATTGTTCCAAATCCAGATTTGATTACATCGAATGCGACAAATGCACAATCGCTTCAGACGATTGCAACAAGTCAAACAAATGTGCCTGTGATATCTGAATCCAGTAATCCGCCATCCATGCCAATGGACATTAATATAAATGATCTATTCCAAAAGCTGTTGGCATCTGGCATTATAAATAAGCCAAACAAGGAAACATCACCAAACAAAGACAAAGAAAAAGCACCAGTGGTCGATTTAAGAAAACCAGAAACGCTTAAAAAACGTCATCCATCCATTATAAATGCACTATATTCGGGCATTCAATGCAGTAGCTGTGGTATTCGTTTTCCATTGGAGCAAACGATCAAGTATAGTCAACATTTGGATTGGCATTTCCGTGAGAATCGACGTGAACGAGACTCAGCACGTCGTGCACCGCAACGCAAACTATATTTGCCATTATCCGAATGGTTGCAATATCAAGAGATCGAAAATGAAGAAGAACGTGAAAAGAGCTGGTTTGAAACGCATCAAACCGAATTGGATTCAGCCAATGAAGAATCAAATCAGCGAACGGCATCACCGCCACCCAGCTGTGTCGCTGGCCCCGATGATAATAATAAAGCTTGTGATATGTGCCACGATACATTTGAGACATTTTATAATGAAGAAACGGAGGAATGGCACTTACGCAACGCCATTCGCGTGGAAGAGAATATTTACCATCCGACTTGCTATGAGGACTATAAGGTAAGAGTCTTATCGATTCTTAACGAAAGTGAGATAATAAGTCTCATCGATTTAAAAGTTCAACCGAATTAATTTATATTTGTTCGAATTTGTTCATTTTTAGGCATCATTAACGTTAGATGAATCACATTTGAATGCATCCAATCTTGGTGACATTTCAACCGATGACAATGCTGTTGATATGCCAATTAAACAAGAGGATGAACCAACTTCAATTGGACTCACGAACAACAATGAGCGTATTCCAATTTTAGATGATGACGATGATGTGATCGTTTTGCCACAAGAAGAACCAATCATCACAGAAATACCGGACGATGACGATCATGATGCCAAACACCCAGCCGCATCTAAGGATGATGAATCGGAAGCGCCAAACTCCGGTGCAATGGTTGTTTCACAAGATACGGGTATTTCAACGCAGCCGGACAACAATGAAAATAACGGTTTGTTCAATTTAACACTGCCACAATATGCATTGGATCCGAATTGTTTACGGTATGATAATGTTTGTTCAACAGATGATGAAGCGGGCAAAAACAACGAATCCGATGTGCAAATTTTGGAGCCACATATTTCCATCCTGAATTTGGACGAATATGAGGAAACAAATGTATCATCAAACACATTAGACACATCCGATTTGATGCCATTGGTAAAAATCAAGGAAGAGCCAAAATACGAGGGCTACGAAGATGATGAGGATGATGGATTCGAAGAAGTTGGAACATTCGAAGCCGATCCAACGGAAATTTTAGACGAAGCTAGCGGTATGAAGCATTTCATTATTTTTTTTGTTGCTAATATTTAAACGATCATCATCAATTTGAAAATTGCGAACTTTTCTAATTCCATTTCGTTTTGGTTTTTTGTTTTTTTCTTTTTCTTTTCAAACATTTGTGTCATTTCAGTTGAAGACAGTGCACCATTGCCACCGATTCAAACGCAACCAATTCTCATAACATCACTCGATGGTAATATCGAATTACAAGATGCGCAACCCGTTACAGTTGGTACAAATAAGATAAAAATAAATATATCGAAAAATGTACAATTGAATAAAAATTCAATAAACTCTAGCGAAAGTGTTGATAATAATTTAGCAATAAATAATGATGCTCAAACGCATGGCATCGCCACCAATAAAAGTGTTGTAGCAAATGATACAGATCGATGTGAAAATGGTTCAACGGATGCAACGGCAACATCTGATGCCGCAGCTGCTTCCAGTGAGTTAGGGAATAGCAGTACTGAAATTGAATATGAGGTCAAAGAATCAATAAAGCACATTCAATTCAAACGGCAACCGGTTGTTCGGAGTGGATTAGAAACGTCTGGTTTGTGTTCAATTATGTAAATGTTGTCTTTTGCGATTTTATTTTGGACAACAAAATTCATATGAACATTTACATATACGCGCACAAACGGAACACTCATGTCTATTTATAAGGTATTTAAAAACCATTTTATTGAAACAATGAAAAATCAACTTAAAAAAAAAATAATAAAAAAATAAAAATCAAAAATAAAGAAAAATTTACACAAACAATTCTTTCTTTTATTTAATTGTTCTGTTTTCACTTATAAACTACACATTTTTTTCAATTATTAATTAATATTGGATTTGGTAATGTTATACGACTAAAAAATATTTCAGAATACGGTTCGTAGTGTTTAGAAGCGTCGGTTTGGTGTAAAAGTTTTAATTAATTCAAATACAGAACTAACACTTTTCTGAATTTCAATTTCATTTTCATTTACTTGACAATTTTGTTTTTTTTTTGTTCATGAAAATTTTAATTTTGCTCAATAAAAAACAATGTATAAACTTATAATTAATGATTATTATAAATCTTATACAATGAATCAATAAAAAAAAACATAGTTTAGATGCTTAAAATAAACAATATGTGTTTCATTTCATTATAAATTATAATTTAATATGAGCATAATAAAATGTCTTGGAATGATATAGTAAATCTTCAATTCAAAAACACTTTTGGCAAACAAAACCCAGTGTGCAAATCCTGGGCCCAATTTTGACATCCAATTCTTGTCTAAATATAGACTCAAAATAGGGAACTGTAGTAGTAGGCCCCTAAATTTTCCTATTTAGACAAGAATTGGACAAAAATATTTACACCCGAAATAGGTCATCGAAATGGCCGGGTTCGATGCCATCTAGAAACACAAATCAGGCCAATAAAACGTTACACAGCAAGCTCAATCTGAGCGAAGAAAACGTTACTAACGCTGCATTACATCTTGCCCATTGGGAAATTAGTCAAGTAAAATTGCCTCTGCGATATAAAATGTTATAAAAAGTATCACTTTGTTTATATTCTTCTTGCTTTTGTTGGGCAGTTTGAGCAAAAGCTATTTTTAATAATGTCAGTGATTGGCATATTTGGGTCAAATTTGATTGTGAGTCTGTCTGTATCCTCTTTGGGGAGATCCTGAAAAGTTCAATTAAAATATCCATTTATTAATTTGTACAGATTCAATAAAAAAAACAACAACAACAACAACAATACAATCAATGTTGACGTACGTTCAAAATTGATGCGGAGATTTGAGTTCTGCCGCCAACAATAATTTCCAAATTTGGTCGATGCCTCTCATGGTGTAAAAGGTATTTAATATAATTGATCGAGCGATCTGTGGTCTGGAAACACCATGAACAATCCAGCTGTGTGAGTTGTGATGCCATTCGAACCAGTGACATTACACAATCATCGTTTAAAATAACATTGTCAAAGAAACAAACCGTTTTTAATGACTGCATCATATTCAGGGATTGAAAATGTTGATCACTGATCCAAAAGTTTTTGCACAATTTAAATGTATGCAATTTTCTAAACTGTGATATAACGCGACACGTATTCAAACCCAAATTACAATGATACAAATCAAGTTCTTCAATCGTTTCACTGTTACACAGCCGCCGAAGTAGTCGATCGATAATGCGATCATTGTAAATGGTATAGTCGAGCAGCTGAAGAGAGCGCAATTTCAACAAACCAGATATGAATTGAATGTGTGATGTTGTGTTTGCATCGATGCTTATCGTTTCAATTACTGGTAAATATTGCACCAAACCATCAAAATAGTTTTCATCAACGCTTTTAAATTCCATCAATGCGTACATTGTTAAATCGGTGAGCCGATTATTTTGTTCAAGAAATTCACGAAAATTATTTGGCCCAAAACCACGGCAACGATGCAGTTTCAACGATGTAAGACTCGTTAGGTCAGTCAAACCACATGATTTTTGAAGACCCAATTGCATTGAACACAATCTTGGTTGTGCGATCCATGGTTTAATCACAATACAACGATTTAACCATTCATTTAATTCAGTATATTCACAATCATCCAATTCCAGTGATTCCAAACGTTTCAATAAAATTGAAAATCGATTAAAATTCAAACGTGTCCACTTTTTAATCGCTAAATGTTTTACATTTGGACAATCTGTTTGAATCCAATCAAAAAATTCCATCACTTGTGCTGAACCTTTGATATTTTCACCAATCGATACATTTAGCGTACGAATTTGTTTGCCAACCAACGAAAGAAAATGTTTTAAATTGATTGCAGCTACATTTGTAACGGTGTAAGTGAATTTACGATTAAACAGCGAAAATACATCTTCAAATTGCTGCGATGCACATGCAATATTGTAAAGGCTGTAGATATCAAGCATTTCAAATATGTGCGCCAAACAATCATCATTTAACTCATCCAATTTTGTTTGTGGTATCGCTGATTTTGTTGCGGAAAATGCTGTAAAAAGTTAAATAACGAAATTGAGTTTGTATTGAGGCGGGGATTTTTTGCGATGTCAGGGGTCCACTTACTCAGCATTTTTTTAAATATATCAATCGGCGATAGCTCCGGTTGCTTATTCATTTTGGTTGATTGTTATTCCTGGTTTGTTTATTTAGCTTGCAATCGTACCACCAATAGCCATCGAATCTGTACAAAGATAACATTTATGTATTTTAATGATAAATTCAGAAGGAATTGTTGAATATTGGAATCTCTGCCATTCAACATTGTAAACTGTTCATTGTCATCCTCATTCGAGAATTCCAGACAACAAAGCACTATTTATCATTTAAAGTCAATAAACACTAGAATAAATATTGTTATCACATGCAACAAAGCTTTCACACATATCTCAGCGTGCGAGTTGGATTTTCGGTTGAATAGAAACGTTGAACTTCAGTCGACTGTAATTTATACGCTTCATAAACCATTATCGTTTTGCACAAAATGAACATTTGCAATCCGATCACTTAAAATTAACTAGTTGACCGAATGAAAATTGATTTGATTCTTGGTCATTTCAATTTCAAATCGAAATTCAGCGCATAAACAAACAAACAAACAACACAAATTTCAACAAACTAATGAGAAACGAGTTTCAACACACACGAAAATGCAATGCATAAAGTGTAGGTGAAAATAACTATTGGGACGAAATCGAAACGAATTCAAATTACAGCAAACATTCGTTAGCTCAGTTCAACCAATTTTGAGTATGAAAGAAAGTATTGAACCATCTGAGACTGATGATGACAACATTTTGGAAGAAAAATATTTGCACGATAAAATGGGGGAAATCGATAGCATTTGCTGAAAACCAATTGTGTATATAATTTACGCAATGCTAATTTGGGCTATTTTATTGACCTGAGTCTTGTGTATTTTCTTTGTCATTACGTTTACATTCTTTGTCACTGGTTTATCTTTGTGTTCTTTTTGAATTGTATTGCGCATTTTGAGCAAAATTCTGCGACGCATCAACTACATTAGCTAGTGTGAATTAGTCGGACCCAAATATAAATGTTTGGTGTCAACTGAAAATCACTCATTCATTCATAAATTGCTCTGATGCTTTAGCACAATCAACCCGTTGCACTCAAAATCCACTGAAAGCAAAAGATGCAGAAATAGACAAACAAATAAAAATAAGACAGACGAGTGTAAACAATAACATCTAAAACTGCGCACGTGGTGACGTTGTTCTTTTTTTGGGCCAAAACGAAAGTGCTTCATTTAATGCGCAGATTATAATTATTAATTACGTTTTTTTTTAATGAAACAAATACAACAAATTTCCGAAAACGAAATGGTAAAATGAAAAATGTGACGACTTTACAAATAAAGCACTGATTGCCCCAAATCAAGGTTAGTCTCGTACCTATGCGCAGAATAATAAGTTTTGTATGTGTTTGTGGAATTCACCTAATGAGACAAATTACACAAATGAAACTGATTTGCCAAGTTGTGCAGACACAAAGAGAGTTGTCGGTATTAATTGCTGGTCACATCACATTTTTTTCTGTTGTTTTCGAATTATGATGTTGAAATATCTGAGTGACGACTGAACGTCGAATGTTGATGAATTGCACTTAAATATTATACAAAGTATAGACACTTACATACAGAGATACAGAAACCAGATGATCGTATTAGCGCACACTGATTTTTCAAATACAATAAACTGCGAGGAGAATTTTGCGCACTGATCAGTTATAATTTTGACGAGTAAATGACAACACCAAACATTTCGGACCGAATATTTTGGAATTGAAACGACATACGTTGCAAAGTACGCAAAAAATATCTTATCGGCTGTGGACTATTTGGAATAGCACAACAAAAAGGAAGCAAATTCATGACCTCATATTGAGATTCGAACATTCACACATACTGGAAAACGTATACATTTAAAACGAAAATCGTTGAAAACCACTACCAGCAACAACAAAGCGACGCACGATCAACGCAAACAATACAGAAACAGAGATATAAACATTTTTGTTTGTTTGCTTGTTTCTCGTACAATGTGAAGGTCACTGTTTTACCAAAAAACGAGACTCACACATGTGGCTTGAACCACTCTATTCGCGTTATGTATTGTTTCTTTCTCTTTTTTTTTGCCACAACACACACACAGTATCGAGTTAAAGTTAATGGTGCGTGAGCACTGAGCAGACCATTTGGTTCGTAATTTTAGACAGTTTGGTAGTCGATTTTTTTGCACACCAAATTTTGAACAAAATATCAATATATTTTACTTACGCTTTCGCTTGTTATTTCACATTCGTCACTGTGAAACTAGATTTCAGATGAATGACACCACAATTTACTGAATCAATTTCAAATTATGATCGCACTTAAAATTCAATAAAGCGATATTACTCTATTGTTTTATTGAAACCGAATAATACTAGTTGTTGAACTGTTTCCACGATAAAGATATTAATAAATTTATCAATTTCAAAACAACACTAAAATGGGCTGATTGATAAGAACTACAACTAAACAAAAATAGCACATAACAGATAAACAAACAACGTTTGAATGATTCATTACATTTATTTTCCATAGACGAAACATTACTGATTGCTTTTTAGATTTGTGCATATTAATCACGAATCACGAGCTTAGGGATCATACGTACAGTTTAACATTGTTTCATCAGAATTCTGAACTGCTATTCCAATAATATGTTTACTTTGATAATAAGAGACGGTTCTTTGTCAATTGTTCAATTCGAAAATCAGTTTGGGAATTTCCATCCAATTTGAAAACATTTTTTCCCCAAATTCCACAACGACATTTAATCAACCAAAAATAAACATGAGGTAGCGAAATGTAAAGAGATAAATTCCAGTCGATGTGGAAAATATGGAAAGCTCTAGTTTGTATTTGAACAGAATTTTGTCGGTCGCAGTTGGTCGTTGATACTCTTACAAATACATATATATATCGTCGTCGATTTTCGACATTTGAATGACCCCGAAGCCTTCAGTGAGACTAAATGTCTACCGTTTTGGTTGAACATTTACAAGAGTCATTTTTAGGCCGAACTTCCATAGAAAATGAATCATGCTAAGTGTCTCTAGTTTCCTAGTGGTTAATTCCCTGCCACCCTAGATATGCTATAACTTTTGTAATCTCTTTTTGCCGCATTCACCACTCATTGGTTTGCATATTGTTCACATTTTTCTTCTTTCTTTTTATCTATTGATTTGTGTGATGTGCGATTGACTTATTGTAAAACCGTAAGCACATCACAAGAAAGCAAGAGATCGAAAGAAACACTTTGAGATTCGTTGCAGTAGTATACATGCGCACGATCAGTGACGGAGGGGTGAGGGTTGACTTTCAATGCTGCAGGGGGTAACGTCCAGATCAACATTTGAAAAATGGTCTAAAAAATGTTGACGAGGACCGACCTCTGACCGGGCGGAGTGCGACTGAAGTCAAGTCCAGTCAAAATATTTAGAGTACAAATGCAATTGCTTTGGCAACATCCTTCACGAGTTCTAAAATTGAACCGCGACAAAAAAGAACACTTGATAGAACATATACAAACCAGAACTTCTGGTCCAGGCGTGAATCACGTAGTTAGAGCTGTTCAACGAATAATAAGAGCTCAATTATTAGTTAATAACATTCTGGGGGCGCCACAATCGGTGTTGCTGATACGATTAGCAGGTGGAGTTGAGTTTTCAAAGCAAAACAAACATTTCTTAAACACATTTCATGTGCGAAAAATGAATATATTTGAAGTTGATTATCAACTATAGGGAATTCCATTTGTAAATATTTATATTCATGTGAAAATCTATAAGCTTGTTTACTATTGGGTAGATCTGTATTCAATTGTGACCATTTACTTGTTTGAATGGTACTTTTGTTTGTATCAAGAATATGTTCTACCCCTACAACCATCCGTCAAAATTAATGGATGGGTGCAAACACCAAATATAAAAAATGATTTTCAAACGAAAATGAATTTACAGCGGAAATGGATAGAGATGCAGATTTTGCATGTTCAGCAAATTTGCAATTGGACTCAAGCTCTACAAGTTTGTCGAATATACCAACGCGATATCTATTACCATTTGTTTACGACATTTAATTATACTATATGACATGAAACAATTCTATCAGATCTAAAAATAACAATTTTTTTTTGCAAACTTGTATGAAAAAAACCAAATGAGACAATAAATTTGATTCTGTTCGTTCACTCAAACTATGGTGTTTAAACTATTACATGTTTAGACTTTGCTCGTTCGGCTTCTGAAACTGAATTGATAATGAACAGGGTATAGAATTTCCAATCACATCGATGGATATCTCAATAGAGTCAATCGAAAGAGCTCTCACAAAACAGATCTTTTGAGTAAAATTTGAGCCATTTATGAGTTTTTTCTCATGAGTGAGTCAGAATTTGAGTGAAAAATTGTGCCAATTAAAACGTTAATGACAATTAAAAAAAATGTCCCAAAAAAGGTCATCAGTTAATTAGCAATTAACTAAATTTGCTCAAAGAATAAATTTATTGATTCGAAAGATCTGTTTTAAGAGAGTTTTTCCGATAAATCTATTGAGAGCTCAATGGATGCGATCGGAAATTTCAAACCCTGATAATGAAGAGAATAACAATACAATTAAATAAAATAATAAAATAGCATAGAGCAAACGATGCAAAACCGAAATAGGCCGAAAGGTAGGCAACCAATGAGTTGGGATGAGTTGGGATGAAATTTTTTTTTCGTTACAACATTTTCGAACATTTGATTTACGCAATCCACTGACCAAAGTGTCAATTTTACTGCCCACAAAAAATATTTCTATTTTTCTTTTACTGCCCATTTTGTCATTTTCAAAGAACATTTTGTCATTAATCTTAAAAGCAAAAATTCAAAAATACAAGAAATTCATCAAACATTCGTATGACGCACATCAATGTATGAGTTTTCACTTTGCCGTCGTTGTAAAAATTTTGTTTATTATTTCATTTCATTTCAACGAGTGCATTACCAAACTCTGTGATATCAAATTTGAAAAAAAACCTCTAAACGAGTTATTATTATTATTATTGTTCTGCACCAATGGCATTCCTTTGTCCAAGGTGGTTTATTGCACCATTCTTATAATCTAAGTTCTTATCTAAACGTCGACAAATGATTTTTCAATAAATGTTTGGTGGTCGCATGACTTTGACCTAACTCAAATAAGTTGGAATATACATTGAATTTCTTTATCATTAAATCTAGTGGATCACATGTAAGGTTTGTTAAAAAACACTAAATAACAATGGTGACAGTAACAGCGTATCGTGGACAGAGCAGAAAATAGAATATTGAAGTACACCAAAGATAAGAGATTTGTATAAATAACGCAAAAAACTTCAATAAAGAGTTAGTCTTGTATAACAACTTTCCTTACCTTAATCGGTCATTATAAACATAAATTCGGAACAAAACACCCGAATCAACAGATTTGCTAAATTACGAAAAATTGCAATTTAAGATTGTTTGATTCCAATTTTCAACAAATGACACATAAAACATCATTTCTATACTAAATCTGTATTGTAACAAAAACATTGTGTATTACATTTTAGTAACGAAACATAAAACAAAACAATTCAATTAAATTGCCGAAATACAATTTTTTTCAATAAAGGTAGTTAACCAATATAATATTGATGAAAAGTTTTCTGACTGAGTGCTTCATATTTAATGTATGTGCTGCCAGATATCTGGTAGCACATTATATTCTCATCCAAAGTAATCAGTATTTTCAAGAATGTTTCACTCGTACAATGCGAGTGATGAAGTGGTTAGATTGGATCAATGTTTCGCATCAATGTACAGTGCGCACAAAATGAACATTGCACACGCTGTACAGATAACGGTTTACTGCTGATTTAAGCAGTATTTTTGCACACACTGTCCATTTATTTACAAAAACAATATAGATTTCTGCAAGTGATTGTGAAACACAGACAAGGGAGAAAAGAAGAATAGGAAGAACGAAGAAACGCAAAAATGTTCCATAAAGTGTTGGTCCTAGTCTCCTAGTCTACTGTGATTGCATGCCTTCTGCTTCACACAATACGCTTCAACGTCTGAGTAAAAGCTATAGAACGAGATATTCATGTTGTTGCGTTCACACAAATGTATATCATATTTTTTGCAACAATTCGGCAAATTCTATATCTCAAATACATGTGAAACGTTATGAAAATATGGAGAGTGTGTGTAAAAAGTCTGCCCAAATGGGCAGTAAACCGTTTTCAGCACAGTGTGTGCAACATTCATTTTGTGTGTGTATGCACCAGCGCTGTCCGCATAATATCAAATGATGTCATACAAATGAACATGTTTCGTATGCTTCTGGTGCTGTTTTGAATAGTGTATAAATGTCGATCAGTCATAATTTATACAGCGATCAGAGCAATAGCAAGTGTCACTTTATAATTCGTTCCCTTTAAATCCAGTGAACAATTTTAAAATTTAATTTCTCGCTAATGTAAAAATTCGCTCGTTTTGCGTTTCATTGGTTTGTTTAATTTTTGTCTCATTAAATTTGTTTTTCCATTAAAATTCAATTTGTATGATATTGTGAACAATGCATGTGCTGAAATGAAGTTATTTGCAATTTTATAAATCGAAAATTAAAAAAACAAATCCAATTTGAGAAATAGATGCTTCATGATACATTTCAAATAAAATGATGTTTTAGTAGGATGTTAAATGACCAAATCAATCATGACTGAGAAATAATTTTTTTTATCAGAACAGTTTGCCGGCTATTTCGCAGTTGCTATGCATGCATGCGCAAAAAAAGTGGTCAGCGCGCGTGTTTGACAGGCCAATATGAATATCAAATAGCCCGATAACTGTTTTTTATTCGCTTTGTTTCAAGATTTAGCATTATTTTATGAACCTCTTTAATATTTATTTACTTACAAAACGCAACTTGAATACTTTTTTTTGTATCAACTATATTTTGATTAGTAATCAATATCCTTCTATCACACAGTTAAACTTATAACCTATAAAAAATGCCGCGTAGTTACGTTGATAATGCGATGAATCGAAGCCTTGGTCGAGTTGGGATGGCGCATGGTACAGCCGTGCATTCACGTTCCGGAGGTTCAAGCTATTCTTCTCCATCTTCATCCTCATCGCATGTTTATGTTGATAATGCGATGAATCGAGGCCTTGGTCGAGTTGGAATGGCGCATGGTACAGCCGTGCATTCACGTTCCGGAGGTTCAAGCTATTCTTCTCCATCTTCATCCTCATCGCATGTTTATGTTGATAATGCGATGAATCGAAGTCTTGGTCGCGTGGGCATGGCGCATGGTACAGCTGTACATTCACGGTCCGGAAATTCAAATTCCACATCCTCATCTTCATCGAAAGTCTACGTTGATAATGCGATGAATCGAAATCTTGGCCGTGTTGGTCTGCCTCTTGGGTCTGCTGTCCATAGCAGTCAAAGTTCATATTCTTCGCCATCAACATATGTTGACAACGAGCTGAATCGCCGATTGGGACGTGTGGGGCTTGAAAGAGGCACAGCAATTTATTCCAAATCAGAGAAAACGAATGCGCCAACAACATACGTTGACAATGCATACAATCGTAAATTGGGTCGCGTGGGCAAACCACTTGGATCAGCGGTTGATTCCAAATCCAAAATCAGCCCTGCATCGAAGGTTGGAAATGCCATTGCAAAAACATACGTTGATAATGCATTGAATCGTCGATTGGGACGTGTCGGAAAACCACTGGGCAGTATGCCAGTTTCAACAGTCAAATGCAATCCGAAAGTATTTGATTTTAATGGAAATGATTATTATCCATGTCAGGTAAGAATACAAGAATACTGTTAAAAAAATTTAATTTATTTTCATAATTCAGCAGAAAAAATCATTCAATAACCATTTTAAATTTATTTCAGAACGAAAGTATGAACGAATTTTATGAAACACTCCCAGACAATGTCCTTGAAGAAGTGGAAAACTTGATACGGTTGAAGCATGCCCGACGCGATGTAATTGCCAACAAGAGCAATACAATTAACTTGACGCCCGATAAGATCATACCATTTGATGAATTGGAATTGGGTGATAAAATTGGTGGTGGTGGATTTGGTGATGTTCATGTCGCTTTCTGGAAAGGCCAACAGGTTGCAGTTAAGAAGCTACGCGTCCAACGTGTTACTCAAACGAGAAAGAAACAGTTTGAAGATGAAGTTCGTGGTATTGCCGAATTGGACCATCGCAATATTGTCCAATTCTATGGTGCTTGCGTGGTGACACCAAACCTAGCGTTGGTAATGGAATTTTTGCCGGATGGCTCGCTCTATGATAATTTACATTATTCGGAAATGCAGTTCGATGAAATGACCAAGAATCAGTTCATTTGTGATTCATTCTTGGCATTGCAATACATTCACTCAAAAAATATGGTACATCGCGATATTAAAAGTAAAAATATCATGCTGTTCGATGACAAGAGTCGCTGTAAATTGGCTGATTTCGGTTTGGCGTTGAAAGACGACACTGAAACGAATGCCACAACCAAAGATTTTGGTTTTGCCGGTACAGAAAAGTACTGTCCGAAGGAGGTTATTGAAGGAGAGCGGTTAACAATCGAAGCATTGAAACTGGTTGACGTCTATTCGTTGGCATTAACAACAGTCGAACTGTTAACTGAAAAGGAACCATTCAGTGAATGCAGAAATATTCATCAGATTCGCAAAGCCATCTCAGCCGGTGAAATTCCCGACATGAAAAAAAGCGGCATATCGGCAAACAAGAAAGCTCTATTGAAAACTGCTTTGTCGCAATATGCAAGTGAACGTCCATCAGCTGGTGGATTTTTGAAATCGTTCAATCAAATTATTTTTGTAGACAATTAATACTTTTTCGAGAGCATGAAAGTGCTATTTTCACAAAATTTCGTTACGTATTAATACGTAATAATTAGTTAAGATAAATACCGTTGAAACTACACGAACACAATAGTAACGAAAGTATCAATCGAAATGTTGTTTCAAAAACAGAAAAATTGAAGGCAAATATGCATTTCGGAAAAATAAGAAACGAGAAGATTGTTTCATTTATAAAATTATTGATGGTCAATAATGTTATTGACGAAAAATGTTAATGAGTTTAATTTAAAAAAAAAACACATTTCAATTCATTGGTTGTTCTTCATCTTCATCATCTCCAAATGTAGAATGACATCGTCTTTGGCTGCACTTTTCCCAACACTAGCATTAATACTCTTCACGACACTCTGTCTTTACTAAGATTCTTGTGTATTGCAATGATGAACGGCAAGCGGTTGCTTGTAATCGACACGCTCACCAACTTATAGCATTTTTTTTTATCGCATATCCCGGGCAATGCTACCATATCATTGTTGATGTTGACAATGAATAAATTGTGATGAGTCATCACTGATGAAAGATCTGAAACTTGATGCCGTCAAAAATGTCATTCAAATAAAGAGACGTATCTGCAAATACTTGGACTTCAATGTTCTTTTAATGCTCATTTTTACACGCGGTTATTGGATTGCATTAAAAACGACTGTGAACTGTAAAGTGGATACGTATAGAGAGAAAATTTCTATTGCTGGCTTTTGTTGTATACAAATGAGTCTACCATCCGATAGGGATGTCATAGCCTTCAATCAGTGATTCAAGCCAGGTGATTAGTGGTTTGTAGTAGAGAAGTAAGGCATCAGCTGTGACAATGCGGCTTCCAGTTAACATATGCAAAACATCTGTCCAGTGCTTGGATGTGCCCAACTGAAGTGCTTTCCTGTAAATTATAAAGGTTCAAATTTCCATTCCTTTACAACAAAAAAATACGTCAACAAGCAGAAATGACGGCACAGAATTGAACAAACAAAAGTGTTACACAAGCAAAGCATAAATTCATTAAATTATATTCCCAAAAGGAGAAATTGATATTGAAATTTCTCGAAATACAATCTGTATTGTTCTTTTGTGTGACAGGTTCCGCATTGTCATATTGGTTTTTTCGATGAGTGTTAATTTTAAAAACATTTCTTGCATACTTCAATAGTTTGCCAGCTCGTTTCGATCCATAAATATCACATCGATGCAATGGCATTGGTAGTGGTCGATTTGTTTTGACGGTATCAAAAACGGTGACTTTACAAAGCCCTTCAAAGATTTGCGCCTGTATGAAACTAGCCAAAAAATACCTGCAGAAAAAAATTATGTTATTCAATATAAACGAGCGGATTGAATGCAATTGACGCTAATGATACCGTGTATATGGTGTATTATCGGACGTATGAAATTTTGCACCAAGATCAAAGAAATCACGACGATCCAAGTTATCAGGTGGATGAATGCCTTGTTCATCTATTGCTAAATTCCAAAATAGTGCATTGGCATCACGCATCGATACAGTTCCATTGAAGAGACTCCATCGGAACGTGTCCATGAGATATTGAAATGGAATCGCTGGAATTTTCATCAAGGCCATGTGAAGCAACAGTGATAAATCAAAATCATTTATTTCACGTGTCAATTTCGATGTGTATTCATCCGATTCCGATTGTAATTGATTCAGTATTGATAGTTTTGGATATGGTTTTCCATCAACTGTTATAAAATCATTATCCAAATCAACAGGTTCCGCATTCGATGTGCCAACATCATTTATGCGTTGTCGCCTGTGCAAGTGAATGGCTCTCATCATTGATCCGGTAAATACTGACGGTTGATTCGACATCAGATATTTGTCGGGTAGCAAATTTAATCGATTTAAATGATGTGGTGTCAATATTCCAAGGAATATTGCATCACCGATACTTTCTTGTATGGCTGCATTTCCATCCTACCAAAAAAGAGGATCTGTTCAATTTGTGTTTTTGTTAAAATGCAAAAAAAAAAAAAATAACAAACAAGGAAAACAAACCTGAAAAACCGTCGGTTGATCTTTGTAGGCCATGAAATATTGTATGTGTCCCATTTCATGAACTACAACTCCAAAATCACGAAGTGTTGGCTCGGCACAAACAATCATTCTACCATATTAAAACAAAATCGAATTAATTAAATGAGTTTTCCCTCTCCACTTTGAAATCGAAGAAGAAAAATAACACATAACTCAAAATTACCTATAATCATTTGCATCAAACATATTTGCAGCAGTGCCATGACAATTACGAAATTGATTGTTTTTCTCGAAGATGGAATTTTGCCAGAATTGTTGTGTCATCGGCGGTAAACTGAGCGAACGATAAAAATCATCAGCTTTTCGTATCAAATCAATGCTGGTCCAATTTAATGTTTTTATCGTCTCATCCAAATGAAATTCATTGAATGGTAAAATGAGATTTTGATAAAGTTGCCAATTTTGTGACCACATGCTACCTGTTCATTCATAATGAAGTGATCAATTAATATTTAAAAGAGAAAAATTCATTGTCATAATTTGATAAATAAAATTCATACCAAGCATATGAGCAGGAATCGTTGATTTTTCATCAAATGGTTCGAATTTATTGATTCGATTCCATAGCACATTTCGTGTAACACCATGTAGCAAACGATAAAATGGTTTAATTTGTTGCATCAATGAATCAATAGTCACCTGTAAATTTGGCAAATCGACTTCTTGCTTCCACACATCGCCAATATCATTGTAACCTACGACAAATAAACCACATCACTCGATTTCAAATTGAATAAATAATTAATTGATTTGTTTTTGTTTGTCCATAGGACATTTTCGAACCGTTTGCTTTGGCACCGATGTTCATGATATCTATTGCTTTTGAGTAGATTGTTCCGATTTTCGTGCCGACGGCTGCTCTCCAGCTTTCCCATGCCCAGCGAAACACTTCATTATATCGTAATGCACAATCACTTCGATTGAATGCGGTAAAATCACCGTTCATTATTCGCTCAAATTCCTCTTCACCACCATAGCACACCATATCGCCTGAGCGTAGATCGGCTTCAACTTGTCTATCTTCTTGCAATGTGATTTTTGATACACCATTCACATAATAATCTGGTGATATATTTCCATCATAAAATCGTAACCTAGTTGCATGATTTCTGTTGACAAATCGATACGATTGACTAAAATATGCAATATCAAACAAATTGTTAAACCAAATGGTGAATTACGAACAATTTTGGTTTCACTGCATCTAAATTCAGTCGTTCCAAATGTCCTGGGCCGTGCAAAGCATACGTAAATTCCCATATGCGATCCAAATTCAGGCAAATATCAAAATGTTTGGGCAAACAAAGTTCGGTAATGGTGAAAATCGATTGCATCTCTTGAAGATATGATGTTAATTGCTCCGCTTGAATTTCATCAAATTTTGGACCAGCACAAAGCAAACGTGCACTTGAATTCAATACAGTGAGATTAGAAATGGTCGATGTGAGCGGATATTGATTTGCCAATGTCAATAGATTTTGAATTTCCGTACACTTTTGAATATTCCATTTCGATTTGTTTGCGTTAAATTTTCGCAATTCGGCAGCTTCTTCGTCGGTTGGATTCACGCTACAATGAAAAGTAATTTTAGCAATCATTTGTATTTATGGCAGTTTGTAGTGAAATGGAAAATGTTTTACCTCAAATCCCAAGCGAAACGTGCTGATTGCCGATAAATTGAGTTAAGATCTGAATTTAGCTGCTGAAACCAGTCTTTAAAACTATCGGCCGAATTGGTGCACGTTGTAAGCTCACATGATATTGCCAATGTCAGTATAAATATGAATAAAATTGATATCTCCATAGTAAATTGTTGTGTTCGAAGCAACTAATTCATTCAACACATAACTAAAATGTTTACAAATGCAATGCAATTTTTGGTTAACGTTGTTTTAACATCAAAACTCAAACAACAGTTTCATTTCCCAAACGTTGACTAAACAGAAGCCATCAAATTGACATCCTTTTATGTTCTCTCCTCAGATGATTTACATACTGTTTGACACAATACACAAACGATTCTCCAACCATTTATCAAATGCAGTGACAAATTTTGCCTCTGGCTGTTTCTATTTATTTTTGTTTCTTTATTTTATCGCGTACGCATATTGCCATTGTGTACATCAGCTTAATCGTTTGTTGGCGTTTCGCTTTTCTCTCGTTTTTTTTTTTTTTTTTTTTTAAACGCAAAACAACACAATTTAGATTTATGGACTGGGTTTGAGAAACCAAATACACAATTGCACGCAGACACGTCCAAGCTTAATATGAAAACAAATTGCTCGCATCATTCATGTTAAGTCCATTCGCTTCAGGTGGGATTTGTGATTTGTGATTGAATAAGACTGCAACATAAAATTACATTTCTCTATGCGATGGTTTTTTGTTGTTGTTGTTCGTGTTTGTGCTTATCCTGTGCTTAAATTTAATCCATCCAAGCAGAAAACTGAGAAGTGTGAGAGTCATGCTGAGCACTGAAACAGCAGCTTAATATTCATACGAAATTATGACGCAGTACATTGCCAATGTGAGGCTACGTACTAAGATCAACAGAAAAATAGACAGTTTAACGAAAATGCGGAACAAACAAAATAAGAAATAAGTGCTTTTGGACTCTGGGCATCTGGTGGTGATATCTGCTTGAAATCCACTTTGAAATTGTTTTAATTTTAGTACAAACATGAGGGGCAAAGTTCAAACATCGCCTTTCAATTTTCCTATTTTTTCTTTCCCACACCTCCGTTGCCTTGACCAACATCAGTATGTTTCTGCAAAAAAATTTATATTTTCGGCAACAATCTATGTGATAATATGACGGCTCATCATGTCGGCTCCTTCTGGTAGTTGCTACCATTATTCATTGGTATATTCATATGATTTTGTAGTTACTCACGCTGTCCGTTATCAAATGACGTATGGATTAAAACCAAACACTGAATAGAATTAACAGATTTAAACGGGTCATGTGATGAAATTATATTGAAATCGAACAATTCTGAATGACAAACAACCATGGATTTATAAAAAATTGTCTGAAAAGGCTCTTCAACGGTGTTTTAGGTCAACACACGGCTAACAGTTTTTGTTTATTTTACTTTTGTGTCCTGCAATTACATGTCAATATTTCTACCACATATTCCTCAGACCATGAGGCGAAAAAAATTCTATGGGCAAACATTTCTAGGACTCGTTCTTAGTGGGGTCTCAGCCGTCGGCCCCCTTTGGGTCAATATTTCATATGCTAGAATGGTCATCGTTCAAATGTGTGTAGTGGTCGCATTTTTCAATATAAATACATAGTTGTTAGCTTATAGGAGAGATATTGACGTCTACTAGATGACACAACCAAGAAAAAGTGAAACAAATCAGTAGAGGCGGTAAATTTTTGGTTGGTCTGAAAGTACAAAAAAATTGGAAAAATCGATGGAAATCGCGATTTTTCTCGAAAAAGTGTCGTAGAAGACCCCTTTCTTTATTTCAGATATCGAAAGTGCATGAAATTCTGAGCCGGAACACAAATTTCAAAACATCAAAATTTGCGTTTCTTTTCCAAAATCGCAAACAGTTTTAGATGGAGCGACCAAACTTTCATTGCTTCACATTCCAACGGCTACTGTGATCATGTCTATCAGCAGGAGTTCATGTTTCATGTCTCATTGGAAAGCTGTTGAGCTCTACTAGGATCTCCAATAGAGAAACAAAATCGAACATACATTTTAAATAAATTTACTCCAACTGGAACAAATATTATTCCGTTTTTGTTTTGTGTGATGGTTGCAGGCTGAACAAAAACACGAATTTCCACGTAAAAAACATTTGATTATTGAGCGATCTTGCCATTACAGAACCAAAGCGTACCCATATGAAAATTGTCGGCTGACAAGTCAACCGCTTAATTTGGGACGTTTTTGGCTGACAAAAAGTGACTGTTTCGAACAAAACCAGACGATCAAAGTCAACTTTGACTCTTGATGACTTACGTCCCAAAATTATCGACAGACATGTCAGCTGAAATTGTCTATTTTTGACTGAATATAAGCCACTTGTTTGCACACGGGTGATGTTAATCAATGGGTTGAGTTGAAACCCAGACCTTCCTGTGAATAAAAAAGGTTGATCTACCAGTATTTATACTTACATACTGAAATTTACTACACATCTGAGCCACACATCAAAATGAATTCAAAATATGCATCATTTCAATTTCTAAATATTTATTTTATAATATGGTCATAACTTTACTCGAAACCTGCATTTTAAGATATACCATTTTATTTGTAGATTTTTTTTTCTTAATACATTTTCTCATGTTTCTTTTTTTATAAAATTGTCATTAAATATTTATTGCAATAAATCGTGAATTGGGTTTTTGACATCATTGATTTTAATGCGAAGTAAAATATTATATTCATGGCATTTGAAACACACCGCTTTCGACTAGATTTATTCAACCACATGTTCAACAGAAACTTAAACAAGTTCATAGAATTAAGACTAAAAATTAATAACAGTCAGAACCTAGGACATTTACAATGAAATTAATAAATTAAATAAATTATTAAAATAAAAACTGAAAAATAAAAACATCACTAAGTGCAAGTTGTTTAGTGTTTCTGCACACAAATTGTTCATGACCTCTTACACATTTAACGTCCATTCCCTCTTAATGCATCTTGCGCAACTTGAAAACAATTTTTTCTACAAAATTCAAACCAAAAAAAAAAATATTCATAAAAATTAAACAAGATTCGCAACAAGTCAGACATTGACCAAAGCAATTAAAATAAATTGATAACAAAAAGAAAGTGAGTAAGTCAGAAGACAGTTGTCGATGTCAATGGTCATCTAAACAGAAAACACCGGCATTTACTAGAAGACAATGGATTGCACGGGTATCTAGATGATTCAGAAAACTAGTTCGGGCTGTATTAAGTTTGTTTGTTTGGTTTGGTTTGGTTTGGTTTGGTTTTTTTCTTCTTCTTTCTATTCACTTGAGATACAATTTTTATTCTCTCAATTGATTGGTTACGCTAGCTTTATATAAATTCATACGTTGTGATGAATATTCAGTCAAAATTGCTACAATTTACAGTGCTCAAATCAATTTCGATTTACGAATAATGAATGAGTAAGACAAAATTTGATGAAGCGTTCATTCGATCGTAATAAAAATACGAGAGAAAAATTGGTAAATAATGTATGTGCGTTTATTTGGCCACACCATGCACGTTTTCAATGTTATTTTCGTCATCATCGTCATCAATTTCGACCTCTTCTTCTTCTTCTTCGACTTCTTCTTCCTCCTCGATCTCTTCTTCATATTGAATTTCTTCATCACTGGCACCGTTTGATGCATTTCCGCCACTCTCGTTGTTTACCGGATCCAAATTTATGAGCGATAATGTCATTTTGCTACTCAAGATAACCTATTCGAAATCGATATAAAATTCGATCATTTTAAATGTATGCGATTTAAGATTGATTTGATGTATTGATAGTCTTACCGCTGGTTCATCGGAATTTCCATTGACCTCTTCATTGTAGACACCTTCGGGTGTTGTTTGCGAATCTGAAACAAGAATTTGTGATTCATGTGGCAAAGCACCCTCCAAGAAAATCGATTGGGGCTCCTCTTCCGGTTCCGATTCATTTGAACTCTGCAAATACAAAGTTGTATTGTTCATAAATTATTTGAATGTGCTTCAAATGTTTCACTTGATACTCTTGAACGGTTTTTAAAATACTATTAGTGAATTTAATATGAAATGAAATCATTAGATGCGAAAATGCTGTTGACAAAACAAAAATTTAAACAGTTTAATTGTGTGTGTGTTTTTTTTTTATCGAAATGTGAAAAATGAGAATCGAAAGTCGCCGTTTGACGTTTTGGTTAAACGTTAAATGAATGCATCCACAAAACAAGCGTTCAGCAACGGTTTACTGTTCACTTACATGATGGATGTGTGACGAAATTAAATTTGGTGTTGGTGGCCGTGTCCATTTTTTACCATTCTCACAACTAGCTGTCATTTCTAAACCGAGCACCTGATACATTGATTGAATATTCGCGCACGCAATTTTCATTAATTACGGTTTACAAAACCGCACACACCGAATAATTGTTCACATTTTGTTTTAGGATATTGGGGTTTTTCTTAAATCTGAATCAAATGTTCCGATTTCTGAACAAAAATTTGGGTTTTACCCCAAAAAAAAAAATCAGAGTAAGAATTTTGGTTTTTCTTAATAAGAAGCAAGGCATGTTTTTTCGCTGCGCCGCAGCTATGAGATATATATATATGCTGCTGTGTGTGCGTCAGGCTGTCGAGACGCAAGCAAACAAACTCAGTGCATGCGTCACATACAGCATGACGCAAGCCAACGAACTCAGTAAATGTGTCGCATGCGCGTGCGTTTGTAGACCGAATGTATGGATCGCACATGCGCACGCATGCGCATGCGACACATTTACTGAGTTCGTTGGCTTGCGTCATGCTGTATGTGACGCATGCACTGAGTTTGTTTGCTTGCGTCTCGACAGCCTGACGCACACACAGCAGCATATATATATATCTCATAGCTGCGGCGCAGCGAAAAAACATGCCTTGAAGAAGAAATTCTTATATCTGGTTTCAATCATTCGCATATGTTGTTCATTTATAGTTGGCAATATTAAACAGCAGACATGGACACAATTGTAATCTCCTTTCGTCACAGTGAAAAGTATGCACAAAGTTACTTGCATATCAAAAACTGAAGAAGAGAAATGTAAAAGTACACCAAATCACGAACGCTGCAGAAAGAGATTGGGATATTCAATATCCGATATTGTACGTGTCTACAGTTGAACATTGTCTACTCTGTCGACGGATATTGAAAACACGTTGAGCGATAATTTATTTTACAATTGACAATTGAATATTGAATATATGCGACAAAGCCGAGTGTTAATAATATGTCAGCTGATATCAGTGGTCACAATCAGGCGAAGTTCAGGCCAATTGGCCTTAACTTAAGTTCGTGTCTTTGAAATTCGGATTCAAATCCGAAAATGCGTTTCAGTCCAAAAGAAATGAAAAACGTGTTCTGGGCTATTCTCCGAAAAAAAATATGCTTGAATATGGCGTGATTGCGACCACTAGTCAATATGAAAACTTCTCTGAGAATAAGTTTGTTCTGGACAAATGATATTCAAAACAAATATACTCCATTAAGCTTAAGGTCAATTGTGGTCTATTTGGCTGTGGTGTTGATTCATGTCAGAAGAAATATGTCCGAATTTAATGGTGAATGGCTCTAAGACAAAAAATCTGAACAATTATTCGCTGTGTGCGAAAATTCAAAATCAAATAACACAAACGAAACTATTCGATTCCTGGATGGATTTTCGTTTTTTTTTGTTCGAAATAGGTTTTGCATTGTGGAAATCTGGATTAATTACCTTGAGTTTTCTTTCAACACTTGAATCACGGCCACGCACAGCATTTTCAATCTTAATAAATTCATTGGTTTTCGTTGCCTCAGTTGAATCATCACCGCCGCTGACATTGTCCTCTGAATCAGTCATTTTGATGTGGCCATTTGTTTTATCTGAATCAATTTGTTTATCTTTGCTTTCATCCGTTGCGTTCTACATGGAACAAAATAAAATATCCATTAAATAATTTCTAGGTATTTATTGTTTTTTTTTTTTTTTTTTTTTTTTTTTTTAATCGAAAGCTGAAAAAAGTGTGTTGTTTTTGTTCCAGTTTCCACTGGAGACAAAAAAAATCAAATTCCAGTGTCAAACGCACATCATCGAAGTATAAATGCGAGCAATGCTAACCTTGCTTAAATCCTCTGAATTTTCTCGTTTCATTAATTGTTCGTCAGCTGCATCAATTAACCCTTGAATGGCTGTGACAACTAAATGTGCAAAATTTCGTATAAATTTCAATCGATTCGAATTGAAACAAAACGGTTTTGGAAAAAAAAAAGGAAAAATATTTGTAAGACAAAATCATCGAATCATAAACAATTGCGCGGATAAAAATAATCGCCAAAAAAATAATTTATCAAAAAAAAAAAATTTGAATAAAAGGTGAAAGGTTCATAAAATAATGACATAAAATCGAAGGATGGGAGAAATGAATATAACAAAAAAGTACGTATCAAAAGAATGGTAAGAAAATTGTTGGGTTAGTAGTCCTTTTACTGTCTTTTAAACTAAAAAATAATAGCGAACAGGAGATTGGCAGAACGATTGGGAAATTTCACACAATTTCGGCCTTCCTTACGACATAGACAGCAGCCATAAATACATTTTTTTAAAAAAAATCCGAATGCGATTTATTAAAACGTGGGCATGGTTAGCAGTGACGAACGCATGTTAGACCATTTACTCACGAGATTAGTATCAGGTGAAGCGAATAGCATTGGAACGAGTTATTCTTTTTTTTTATTATTTGGTGAGAGAGATGAAAAGCAATAGGTTAGTTTGTTACTTTCGATTTGTTCGCAATAGTTGTATCAAATCTACCCGAATAATCGATTGGAACAATTTCGATAGATTCGTACGACTATGATTTGAGTCTAAATGTTTTTTTTTTGTATTCATTTTGTTTTGTGTGTGTGTGTGTGTGTGTGTATTTGTGCACTACAATTTTTGTTTTGTAATAGTAAATTGGATGGTTCGCACCTGTGTCGTTGTCACATCCATAGTCGTAACATTTTTGTTGGTCGCATTCATATCGTTGCCATTGCATTTGGCCGCTTTTCCATGAATGTCAGCGATAATTTGCTCCATGGCACGTTCCGTTTCACGTAATTTCTTTTTAAGCAGGCTAATTTCCAGCAATTGTTCCGTTTCACGTAATTGATATTCAAGTTTAGCGGCTGTTGATGTTTCATCGTTGAATGATCGCCCATAATTTGATGCTTGCGAATGATGATTATTTCCATTCAAATGATTCAACAGATTGTTAAGAATACCATTTGCATGCGAGCCTAAAAACGTATAATACGTTCGAATTGTTTGGTTGTGTTTCGATATTAATTTCATTCGTTTTTTTTGTTTATTTTGCTACTTTACTTGTTTTCTCGTTTTTTTTTTAAATTTAAATTATTTGAAATTGTATGTTTTTGTTTTTATATGAAAAAAAATAACAAAATTAGCACAATGAAGAGCGACAGTTACATTGGTAACAATGCTTAAGGGGGTGAAACAACATAAAAAAGCATTAAACAAACTCAACAAATTGAAACGAACATGTTTTTAGGAGTTAACGTCACAAATGGGACGATTCGGTTTTTTAGATGGAGCTTTTAAATGTTCATAAGTCATGCGAATAACTTCAACAGTTGTTGTTGTTGTTGTTGTTGTTTTTTTTTGGTTTATTCATTAGATTTTGGTTCTCAATGTTCCATTTCAATGATCAAAAGCCCTGAATTTTCAAACGTGATTTTGTTTATTCGTTTTCGAATTCGGAAGATGACAAAAACAAATTTATGTCTGACTAATTGTTGCATTTGGTGCACAAATGTAATCGTCTATTGTTTATAAATTTGGATTGAAATTTGAATGCACTATTTTAATGTGTGACAGCAAAAGGACACTTTTCAGTGAAACAGTTAAAATGATATGGATTTATGAGATGAATAAAAAAAATAAATGTAAAACAAAAAAATCAAAATGGGAATCAATCGAATCTAAAAATCGAAGATGGTCGCTTAAATGCACACTTACTTGTGTCGTGTTGGTTCCATTCTGAACAAAAGTCATCAATCAGCAAATGAAAAATACATACACATTTTATAGATGAATGAAATTCATTCAGACAAATTAATTCATGAACCATTTAAAATACATACCCAAATTGGGTATTTGATTTTCACGTCTAAACACTTCCTGTTTGAATGTATCACCATTCGTTTGCGGCTGTGGTTGTGGATATGGACCCAGACTCTCATTTCTCCTCATACAAAGCTGAAATTTTTTCGGAAAGAAAGTCGTTAGAATATAGGGGAGTGTGGGGCAGAGTGATACGGATTTCTTTAAGCGATCTACTAATTTTGTGTGTGTGGAAAAAATGCTGTCCAAGGTGAGATATATTGAATTTCTCACTTTGCCCCACATAACCCTACCAAAGAGAACGGATCCGGGAGGTTTGGTATTATATTTAATTAAACGGTACAGAAAAAAATTGAATTGATCCTCAAAATAATTGAAAAATGAAATGGTCAATAAAAGAAATAAATTTTGGTCTCCAAATAAAATTAAGTTCGATACTTGAAAAAATTAAAATTATCTTGAGAAGTAATTAAATGTTTTTTTTTTTCAATATTCAAAACTTTTTTCAAAAGTATTAAATGATCAACAAATAAGTCATTTGATATTCAAACAAATCAAATAATGATCTTTGATTTAAAGAAAATGGTTTCTCATGAAAATCGATTAATTAACAAATATAAACTAAACCCTTTATAACCCCAATATATATGTTGGGAAAAAAAAGAAAAAGTCTCCAAAATATGAAATCGAGTTCTACCATAGGTTCTCACCAAGGGTCCGACGGGTCTGATTACCTTCCCCTGAGCGATCGTGAACTCTCAAAGATTTTACTCAGTCTGTTGTAAAAACCTTTTTTTTTCCAAAAATTATTTTTTTCAAAATTTCTTTACTTTTCATTGAAAATCAGTATTTGATTATCAGCATTACCATATTCTCTGGAATTAACAATTATGTATGCGAATGTACCCCCTAGATTGTTTTGGTTAGTAATTAATGTGCAGACCATATAATATTTTTTTATAGAACTCGATTTCAATTTTTTTCGAAACCATTTAAATTTTTGTCAATATCTTTTGATTAAATAAAATACCAAAACCAATTTATTTCAGTATAATTTCCATTTGTTAAAAGATCATTACTTTTTTATTTCATTATAGTCCATTTCCATTTCATAGAAGATCGCCAATCATTTATTTTGCCTACAAATCCATTTGTTTTATGAACAAATTAATTGAAAATAGGCCGTTTCATTTTTTTGAAGAACACAATTTAATTTTCTTAGAGACCTGATCTTTTTTTTGAACACCAATTTTTAGGTTTTTCTTTAATTTTAATTTTTCAATCGATCATCTGATTTTTTTAGAGACCATTTGATAAAATTAAATACAAAAATCAGTTTATCCAAAATGAACTATATCCTCTTAAATACTGCACCAATTGATAAAATGCTTAAATACTGTACCAAATAGTTTTTGGTATTTTTTTTTTTAAGGAAACGGTTATTGTTTTCACTGGACATTTTTGCGACTTTTTTCAAGATTTAATTGAAACCCCTTAGGGCCAATTTTCTATATGCACAATAGAATCTAGAACATATTTTTTTCATTTTTAGTTGGATTGTTTTTGTCGGCGATGACCATTTCACAATTTCGATGACCAATTCCTTAAACTAAACTATTAGGGGAATTTATCAAATTTCAAATATTATATTTTTGCAATATTTGCGAATTATTTGTGAGATTTCCAGTGATTTGAGATGCGATATTCACACAATATTTGCCAGATTTCAGTGTATGGAAAAAAACTGTCTCTCAGCTCTTTACTGAAAAGTCAGTTCAGTCAGTTCACGCCAACAGCATACGCAGTGATTCCCCGCCATACTGGATACACAGTGATGTGCTGTGAAGGGGAAGTGCATGTCTGTCACACAGAGCTCGTTCACTTCCCCTTCATAGCACATCGATGTGTATTCAGTATGGCGGGGAATCACTGCGTTTGCTGTTGGCGAGAAACTGACTGTACTGACTTTTCAGTTTCGAACTGAGGCTCAGTTTTTTTTCCATACACTGCCAGATTTACTTAATATTTGCTAAAAGTGACAATTGTTGTTGTATTTGATTCGCATGATTCGCAAATATTTACAGATTTGCATGTAAATTTGTAAATGTCCATAAGCAGATATCACATATTTGTAATATTTCCATTTTGATGAATTCCCCTACAGTACGGATGGCAATTATTACCATATTTTCCATATATATTGATATTTTGGTAATAATACACCACCAATACCAGGAATTCGGCTAATAACATATTGGTATATTTGGGGTAATAAGAAAATAATAACAGGGAGGCATCCGCACATAAAAATAATAATATTATTTAAACGTTCTCTCTGCTCCCGCCGTACCTTCATTACAGTGTAGGCGAAAAATGCAACAATTCCAAATGTGTACACTGGCATTAACAAACCCACACTGCTGCCTTTCTGATTGGCTTGATGCACAGACCCAGCTCCCATTGGGGGCCGCATCCCTGGAATAGGTCCTGGCTACATTTTTGTGTGTAGAAAATTAGAGATTCATCATTATTACGTATTTGTACTTTGAATTACATTCAAGAGTTTATGTTGATGGAGTTTAAATTTGTTTTGATTGAAAGATTTCCATGTTCAATATAACAGAAATTCTGTTGCAGAACTAATCCAAATCAATCATTGGAAACTGAAAATTGTTTGATTTATGCCTTACAACAATTTTGTTTACGCTATTGAGTCGAAAATATGTGACATTCACGTAAAATTGTTGCGCAAACCGTTTAAAAAAATAAGAATGTGACACTCCAAAATTGTTTGATAACCATTAAATATTTGTTTGGCATTTCTATTTTTTACTTTTCCGCACATGAAATGTGCTCAGGAAAAGTATTGGTTTTGCCTCGAAAATTCAACTCCACATTGCTTGAGTAAATGATTACCGATTGGGGTCAAATTTCGACCAGAGTCTCAGTTCACCATGGGAACAAATCGGTCTTAGCACTTTTCTGATTTGGATATCGGTTCTGGTACCTCCGGTGCAAAATGGCGTCGTTGTCGTTGAAGTCTGTACGTTAGCGACGTGCACTGAAGTGAATAAATATATTACATTGTATAACAAAAAAGAACATTTTCCCCGTTTTTATGACAGAACCAATATTTTCTCTCTTGACTGGTCGACGAATTAAATTGTTAGAGAAAAACCAAATTTCATATCAATGCGGAAAAGTCAGGATTACGAATGTAATTCAATTTATTTCTCGTACGAGAGAGAGTGGGCCGAGATAACATCCCAAACATTATCGATAAATTTGGAACCTGACTTGCTGCCTGAGTTCATTGGTGGCATCCATTAAATAATAAATATAAAATAAACATTCTGCTCTGTGTCAGAACTTGTTCAGTGTGTTCGTTTAGAACTCGTTAAGGTTATCATTTGAAAAATTGCAGAAATTCGAATCTACGTTTAATTTGTTTTGCTCCGATTTACATTGGCACAATGTCAAGTTTGGCTGCGATCTAAAAATAGCCAAAAAACGGGTAGAATTGATGAGTAAAAACGAAATGAATAGCTTGAATCGACCACATGCTCGCTGTATTTGTACACTCTCTCTCACACACACACCAAGGAGCATCCGCAAGGAAAATTGTAGTTTCACGTCATTTTTTGTTCAAAAATAATTTATTGGCGAACTGAATCACGAAATTTTCATATACAACGAAAAATGATGGGTTGTCAAAAACATTTTTTGCTACACCTCTATGATATTAACAAAGATCAACTTCAGATGCTCTTTGCAATGTGGGTCATGGTCTACACTTCCGTGCAGCTTCGTTTGTTTTAATAAAAATGGATCAGAATTTGTGTGTGTTGTTGTTGTTGTTTTGTTTTGTTTAAACTGATCAATTTAAAATGTGATTTCAATATAAAACTTACACGTCCATCGATGATTTGCACGTGATCATTTGCACGCTGTGGTCTATCATTGACTATTGGTACCGATTGTGTGTTTGGTATGGCTCGACCTCGTTCGATCATTGCCGGATGAATGTGATCACCTCGCAAATGGGGCGGCCGCTCCTGGCGTAAAGCTTCAATTTTCAACGTCGAATGGAAATCATGCACACAAAGATGAAAAAGAAAACATAAATTTCAAATGAACATACACAAATGTCACGGTCTTTTTTTTGTTTATTCCACAGAATATACTAAATCAATCCATAAGACCCTTATGGAATCTGTAAGCGAATTTTATTGTTGTTTGTTTTGTGTGGTTAGATTTGAGTAGATGACTTTTACAATTGTAAGGAAATTTATGATATTGTAACACACAGTTGCTCACACGGTATTAAAAATGGAAACAAGACGCATATCAAACTGTGTTAGTAATTCATCTTCTTTGATGTGATAAGAGATTAATGATGGAATTGATTGTGAGCTTAGTCCGTTGACACGACTCTGTGAGCATCAAGCAACATATAAAAAATGGTGTTACACACGCACACACGCATCAACATACTTATTTCCCCTGTCATCAAATTCAATTGCTTTCGATATCCAGACTGGCCAGCTGGTTGTGTGACATTTGCATATTTTTCATGATCTAACACCATTCCGCAGCAACCTATATGTATTTGTGTTGTTGTTGTTTCAAACAACAAATCCCAATTCAATTTGAAAAATCAAAATTGAATGCATGTTTCCAATTCAAAGAGAACTAACACTATCATTGAATATTCACTTACCACCGGGTTTCAAGTCTTTGTTGATGTAATTATTTTTGACGGGCTCTTCTGTGCCGCCAAACATCATCGGTTGGAAAATTCTCGGCCATAAAACTGCAATGCATATAATGACAATGCCTAAAACCAATATCGTTTTTCGAGTACCCAGCGGTGGCGTCTCAGGTTGACCGTACGGATAGTATGGTTGTTGAGGTGTTGCTGAATTTGTTGAAGCATTTCTGGTTGCCATTTTGTATGTGTTTGTGTGTGTTTGTCGTTCTCTTTTATCCCTTTAATTGGTTGAATGTCGAAATTGAATTGCTGCTTCAATCATCTAATTATTTCCACCTGTTTTTGTTGAAATTTTCTCCTTTTTCGTATTGCGTATTTTCTTTTCTTTTTGCAAAAATGGACAACAAAAAAACAACCAATCACTGTCTCTTTTTCGTTAGTTTATTTTCATTATAACTGTAATTTGTTTGTTGTAATCCTTAAATCATGCGCAATCAAAGGTGAAGACATACATTGGAAAGACTTTGATACTCTGTAATTGAAAATGAAAAAAGAGCAAAAGGAACAAGAGAAGAAAACACACAGTTTAAAATATGTAATCGACATGTCATCGCTTTTTATATTGCATTATTAAAAATAAACATGTTTAAACTTGAGCCGTCGTTTTTGCCGAAATTTATGGTCGTATTCCTCGAAATGTGTGTGTGTGTGTGTGTACGTTATGTAAATGTTGCGGAAAATTTATGTGACGCGTTAAAGAAGAAAAAAAAATTGAATTCAGAAACAAATGACTCAAAAGCTCTAAGAATAGAGGCAAATGTTCAGTGTTTTTTTTTTTTAAATTCATTAATTCAAATGAGTTTTTTTGCTCAATCGAATGTTATGCGCCAACTATCGGCCATTGTACGCGTGGAAAGGTCGTTGAATATTCATAACTGCTTGTACTGTAACTTAAATGAAACTTAAGACATTACACATTGGTTGATAACCAATGGTTATTGTCCGACAAATTCACTCATCTGAGAATTCGATTGTCAATGTAAAAAGAAACGAGAAAAAAGGCAACAGAAAACAGAACGATCCGACCGAGAAAAGTGACAGGAGCAAAATATGAAAGAAAAAAAAACCGTTGTTTAAGAAATTATATGTATATAAATAACTGCACAATTTATTTTTAATCATTGAAATTTAATGCGCGTTGGGATTCTTTGCTTTACTAAATTTCATTGCAAACGCAAACGGTTATTCGGTTGTTGGTGTTTTGTTTTTGTTTGTTTCTCTTCTCTGACAAATTTCATTTCATAATAGTTTTGGTAAATTGTACCGGTGCGGATCGCGTACAATGCCACAATGTTATACACATTGATAGTCATACGTATAGACAGGATGAGCCAGTTGTGGATACTCGCACACGCCAATACCATTAACGTTAGTTGATATTTCTAAAAATACAATTATATTTGGCCAATAAAAAAGAATTGCCAACAAATTATTCATAAAATTTATCGCTTTTGGTGTTCATCTAACTGCAACTCATGAAAACGCTCTTTGATACAGTTGACACCATGGTCACTGACATGGAAATTTGTGTATCGTATTTCTTTCTGTTTTTTTTTTTTTTTTTTTGGAAAACATAGTTAGTGGATGGAAAGCCAATGTTGTCTGTGCCCCACTGAACACTGTTCACAATGTGTGTCGCTCAGTTATTAATTGCATAGTTTTTTTTTTTGGTGAGCGCACATTGACGGCGCTTCTTCCCATAATAACCGTCAAGTGCGTGTTCAATGTGCGACCGCTAGGAAGCTGTAATACGGTCTCGATCGTTCATTGTCTGTAATTTTAGATTGGCTCATAGCACATTAGACAAGATTAACGGGAGAATCTGTTCGGGGCTCTCATTTTGAATGGTTCAAAACACGAACATTTCATTTACTTAAATTGCAGTTGTGACTCGCGTAAATGTTGACCAAAAACGAAAAATAAAAACCTCATCTTATCGAATGTCCTTTCTTTGGATTCACACCATTTTTTTCTTCTTCTTTTTGCTCTCATTTTCACATTTTCATTCGCGCCTTCAATTCAATATGTGTTCATTTCGAGACAAGATGAACTTTTTCAGTATGAATAACGATTATTATATAAACATTTAAGGTTGAACAATAACAAAATATACTCGATATTTTCTCAGGCCAAAAATTTATTTTTAGTCGAAAAATGTTTCTATTTAAAACAAACAAACAAAAAAAAAACAAAAAAAAAATACAGCACTTTTTTTCAGCTCGTATTTTTGTGCCATTTCAATTTTGGTTCGCACATGCGACAGCAAATCACCACTCACCAGAAAAACATTTGTCTTTCGTTCGGCTTAATTTTCTGAATCAATTTATTTCAATTACTGATCCGATTAATGAATAGGTTCAATGTTCACAAATCCACATCCACATCCACACACAATTCAGATGGTGATGATGGCTATTTACCAAATTTTCGGAATTATTATTTTCAAAATGCACCTTGTTCAATAAACTTCGTTTTAAATTTGGACGATAATTACACGCAATTGAAAATTGAAAATTGATCTGATCGATGATTTTTATGTTTGATCGATGAACCCGTGGCGCTTTTTGTGGTCTTCAATTGAATGCACTGTGATTTTTCGTTTTAGATAATAATTGTTATTCTTCTTTTTTCTCTCGTTGCGTATGAAACTCAATTTCTCATTAAATTACAAATAATTAGGTGAATTCGAAATTGAATTTTAAAATGCATAAACAAAAACAACAGCACACAACAACAACAAAAAAGTAAAACAGAATTTAAACGTAAAAAAAAAAATTAAATGAAATCAACAAAAAAAAGTAGAAAATGGTCGTAAGTAATTCGTTGAAAGCGTTTGCTTGAGCTGGTCAAGTTAACGAATGAATTGGGTGATCGGTGATGTTTTAGCGAAACAGTCGGTCGTCGTCGCTGATTCCCGTTTGGATTTTCTCATATTCATATAAATATAACAAATATTCTTTTTTCTATTTCACTCCGTTTACTTGTACGCGCTTACGCGGTACAGCATTGTACGTTTGAGTTTCGTTTCGTTGTATTGTCGTGTCGGCCGTTTGGCCCGTAGACAGTTCACGGCTTGGATCTTGTGTTGTGTGTCTTTTTGCCTTGGAAATCTAATGTAGCTTAGGAGTGTTGTTCTTTTACATAAGCGTTGCGTCTGTGCAATTTCCCGTAAAATCACTGAACTAACGATCTGTTTATGGTTGATGTACCACGATCAAGGTTCAGTAAAATGATGTTCTCGTGGTAAAGAACATAGCCGAATCTGTCTGTAAAGACTCTCTCTATAGAGACTTCCTATCCGAGAGACTATAGTCTATGATCGATAGCCTGTTTTACAATTTTGAAACATGTTTAGACGGCGGGGAAAAAAGAACGCATAAAAAGAAGATTTACGGATTTGACACATGCGAATGAACTATAAACAACGGCAATTGTGTAAGCGAAATGCCATTCACCATTTCTCTTGAAAACTAGTCGTTTGTCCATTCTAATAATGCCGAAAGAGCTCAAAATGCGCTCAATATTTACGGTTAGAATTGTGTTATCGCACCATAACCGCCGGTACAATGCGCGTACAATGTGTAATTTGACTTCCTTTTGTTCAAAACAGCTTCAGCATTGTGAATGATCGTACCCGATCCGATCATGTGGTGTACGAACGTTTATATTTATGTTATGAAGTGCCTGTAGAAGATCAAACTCATCGTTTCAAACATACGACTTTGAATACGTTTTTCTTCGACGGAATGCACGGAATAGTTTTTGGTGTATGCGCGAATCAAATGGAAATGTCTGAATAGTTTTGTAACAAGTTTTACACATTAAAAGGCAAATTATTGTTAAACTTAATTGGCTGATCAATAATTTAACACTAGCTGTAACAGGCGAGCATAAATTCATGTCGTGTGTATGTCGGTGGCCATTTGATCGTTCTAATATTTACGAATGAAGGCACAAGTGATCAGTCGAAGCAGTAAAAAAACTCTCGCATGCCTCTTGATGCTTGGTGTGTATCGTTGTGTTGATGCGTCAAAGCGTTCAAATTGCTCCGCATACATCAGACACATCGCACATACACATCACACCGAACACATGATATGCATTCAATGGGAAGACCGAGGTGGGCGGAGTTTCAATTTTCAATGTTCACATCACAAAACATTTCATTTCATTTCATTTCGTTTCACATGCTACATACATGCTATACTGGTAACATGTCGATCAGAAATGCGCAAAGCACTCAATACACCACTTGTTTCACACACGAGATGCAATAGTATCTCCTCCGATCCACATCGTTTCAGTTTATTCGGTTTTCTTTCACTATGATTCGCCTGTGTTCGGAGCTTGAAGTGTGAGTGAATCGAATTGTTTAGTGTGCGTCGGTTGATTATATGCGCACAACCAGTGTTAATATTCGTATAATATTACGCGCTCTGTCTCACATATTCAGAATATATTTCAACGCACCAGTTGGCTTGACCAAACAAATGCCACAATCGTATGCACAACACTATGTGCGCCTGTTACTTTATCACAAATTATTTGTACGGAATGCAATAGGCATGCGTACACGTTTCAGCGGTATCTTTGGAATGTTTTTCAAATTTCAGTTCGATAAAAATTTGTTTTGGTTTTGACCATTCCATTGGTAACGCACACATTGTTTGTTTGGTTGGCCACTGGCTCAACATATTATGTGGTTGTGTGGCTCAACCGCAGTCATGACAACCATCAGATGTTCGAATTGATGTATTTGGACTTGATAAATTACTGTGTTTCAATAAATTGTTTATACAAATAACATTCCGATTTGATTGAATAATTCGAATTTAATGCGATTTATCATGGCAACCAATGGTCATTTTTAGATTTTAAGAGCCTACTCTTAATCAATTTATCTTTAACAATTTCTTCACATAAAGCTCCACGCAATAGATTATCATTGGTGTTGCAAATAGTTTTATTTTTAAGTACATTTAGAACCAAAAACAAGCACAAACTATATTCGGTACCTTTTCAATACAGAGACGCCCTGCATCAATCCAATTGACCTGTTTTTTTTAACTGGTTTTACCACGACACATTCAGTGCTTTTGAAGAATCAATATCTGTTTTTATTTGATTCTTCTTTACTTTAGATTTTCCTCCGTTGGTTTTCAATTCAACTTTACTGTTAACCGTGAATGATGTTGAATCGTTTCGAACAATTTTTTAAAATAAATGGCAGTAGATTTCGAATTTATAAAAATGTTTAATAAAATCGTTGATAATTTAACTGAGGCTTTGCCCATTCAATGACAATCAACAACAGAAAACCATTCGAGCTCTATTGTTCTTGGAGATGAAAAATCGATAGAAGAAATGTGCAATTTTCCATCGTTGCGGATGTTAGTAACGCACAGATGAGAATCTATAAGAAGTTCGTCCAATGACTTTAAAATTCACGGTTTTGCATTTGAAAAGTCGTTTTAGTCGAGCAATCTTTTGTTACGTTTGCAGCAGAGAAAAAATAAGTTCGATCAAAGTATTTTTTTTTGTTGGACAATAGATTCAAATGGAATTTATCTTTTGAAAAAAAAAGAAAAATAAAAACATTGTCCAACCATTTGAAAATCAATTCAGGAACATTGAAATATTATCTCAGAATGATGTGAACGGTTGTTGAACGCTTTCATTCATTGCTTTGTCCATTGCGTTGCCCCTCTCACAGTTGACAATTTACCGATATCTTCCAAATGAAGGCAAAGTCATAACAACAACAACAACAACGAAAAATGAACATTTCCCCTCCAATTTCGATATTCTCCTTTTGTCGGTGTGTTTGCCACTTTCTATTTGGTGTTTGGTTGGGCACATTTTGGTATACATTTCTTTTATTTGCTTGCCTTCAAATGCCAGCGTATCAACACACGTCTCTCCATTTCGAACCACAATTTGACACAACTACATGTGTTCTGCATGTGTATTGGTTCAGCTATAGTTTGTGTCAAATACACAACACAACATTTGTGTATGCGGTAAAATTATATGAAAGCAAGCTGCACGTTTAAATGAAAAATCGGTCTCCAAACAATTGGATCGTTTACGCATTTAAATTCAGTATTTTAAGTAAAGAAGAGTGTGTACGACCAACAACAACAACAACAACAACAACAACAACAAAAAGCACCTACCGCTTACACAAAAATCAAGAAAGACGTTCCCGAAACAAACGAGTTGACGAACATTTGGGAATGTTGACCTGTTGTGTGTGAGTCGCCATTTACGATAACTGGTGTTGCGCTCAATCTCATTCATTTCTCTCTGCAATTCGGTTTTAAAATCAATCAAAAATATTTGCTCAAAACAACAATTTCGATTTCGGCTCAAACGATAATTTCACAAATTGAAGAGTTATTACGAGACATTTTGCACAGGTAAGTTCATTTGTATGAATGGAAATATGAAACATACATGTAAGTTATTGACTATGCGTTTGAACCAGCAGACCAAACGATATCTGCGTAATTTTTTTGCAACGTCCTTTTCGTCGAAAAACAGAAGACTTTCTAAACAAATATTACTTAAAAACCGGTATTGCGCACAACAACGACATAAACAAACCATCGTCGATTTTTGTTGTTGTTGTATGCTGTTTGAGATTTAATATTCGGTTTGTGTTTAAATTTTCGTTTATTAAACGCTTGAAGCCCTTCGACGGTGCAACTTTTGGTCAAACAAAGAATTTTTGTTCGGCTTCGTTTGAAAAGCAATTTCAATTTCAATTATTTGCGTTGTCAAAGTGAACCGATCCAACATTTATTTATAAAAAAAATCGTTTTTGTTTTATTTTTTTTAGATCAGCTGATACACATTCGCATCATTATGACTGCATATCTCAATCACTTAACGTCCGAATATAAAGCTACATCAACCACATCGCCGGCTGGAGGCCGTAAAATTATCGATTACAAACAGAAAAAAGGTGCCAGTTTAGCGCCACGATTCATATTCGAATGTGCTATCAAATTGAACATGAAACCGTTGACATCGGCAACGGCTGCAATTATATTTCATCGCTTTTTCCGTGAAGTTGAAAGCGAATCATATGATGAATATGTAAGTTGATTTGCCTGATTCAAATACAAGTTCCATTCGATTTAATACAGAGTTTTGTTTGCTCATTTCCAATCAGTTAATAGCATCAGCCTGTTTGTATTTAGCCGGAAAATTGAAAGATGATATTATAAAAATTCGTGACGTCATTAATGTTACACACAACACACTCAATAGAGGTAATACTAATTTTTGCTTGGTGTTTTTTGTTTGGTAAATGTATTCTAATAATTTATTGAAAATTGATTGTTGTTTATAGAATCACCACCACTGGAATTGAATGACGAATACTGGTCCATTAGAGATGCCATTGTTCAGGCCGAACTTCTCATAACACGAATGCTAAAATTCGACTTGAATATTGTTCATCCGCACAAATACATGCTACACTATATCAAATCATTGCAACAATGGTTCAGCTCAAATGTTTGGAATGCATTACCATTGGCTAAAACGGCTGCCGCATGTTTACAGGATTTCCATCATAGTCCAGCCATTTTAGACTATAAACCATCACATGTGGCAATTTGCTGTTTGTCAGTTGCATTCGAAACGTATGGCGTTCAAGTGCCACTCACCGATGATTTTGACGAAACAACCATTTGGTATAATATTTTTTGCAATGATTTGACTAGCGATAAGCATTGGGAAATTATGTCCAAAATTATTGATGTTTATAATACGGAATCCGAACTTGATGAATCGAATTAAGTGAATGCTGTGCGATGAATTACTTTGATAATACCCAGGGCTACATGTATTCCACATTGATGTAACTTTGGGCAAAAAGTATTTAATCTCTTTCTTTCTTTTTCTTCGTTTAAACAACAATGTCTAATAACAGATTTAATATTATACATCTTTTGTTCAAGAACATTTCATTGATTCATCCATTTCGGTCAACTACCTCGTTAGAATTTCTCTCTTCATCAGTTATATAAAAATTGAAACATTTCTTTCCATATCCAATTAATGTTCGGCACACAAACACACACACACACAATAGTTTTATATTATAAAAAAAATTAGAATGTGATACAAAAAATGAAAACCCCTATTTATGTGAAAATTTAAAAAACACTGGAAATAAAACATTATGAACGCGTATTGTACAAATCAATCGAACTGATAAGCTAATTTTAAAACGTATTTTAAATTATTGTTTTTTTTTTCTTTTCTTGTTTATTAGAAAAATGTTTGTTCATTTGGCCTGATTATCTTAGTACATCGTATCTGGAAATTATTTATCAATTTTCTATTTTTCGAATAATTTAAATGGAATCAATTCGAAAAAATCGATGTCAAATCGATTGAACAAATAAAGACGAAAAGATACAGAATCAAAGCACAAGAATTAAATTTAATATTTTTTTTTTTTCTGTAATATAATTTTTTATTCTTACTTCTATAGGGGACAAAAGGTACAGAATAATTGGTTTTTCAATCAATCCAACTGACATTTAGTCTTAGTTAATTCTGATCAAAACATCATCCATAAAATTGAATTTAAAAAATAAGTTTGTATTTTAAAATTGATTGCAGCGTTATTTTTAGGTAATTTGTTGTTTGAATATGAAATATTCATTCGAAACGCTATCTATTTTGTCAAATCTATAATTGTCAAATCAAATTCTCTTCAAATGTGAACGTCACCGTCAATAGTTTCAATATGTAACACTTGATTACAGCGCCATTTGACATTTCATTTGGACCATCTGAATTTTTAGTAACAAAAACACTAAATATTACGTAAAACTTTTTGAGGTAAGTTACAGAAAAATGCATTGAAATTTGCCAAGGAATTTGTTTTTATCAGTGTTGATCATGTAAAAATCATAGTTAAACCCAAGATTTATTTGATCCTGATATTTTAAATGGCAATTGAATGGAATTTTCATCGTGTACATAAAGGCTCACCACATGAAACATCATTGAATGAATACATCAAATGGGTCTAATCAGTTGATTCATTTTTTTCTATTCAGAGCGTGGTTCCAGTTCAAAAGGTGGTTTAGCATGAAGTATCCACTCACAGATCATGGAACGCCCGAAGAAGAGGCTTGGCGATGGAGACTTTTGCCATGGTACATCCGATCACAAAGACTCAGAGAAACGTATCTATACACAGTGAAATATTATGATAAACCAGAAGGCGAAGATTTGCTTGGAAAAATCGTTGCATGTAATAGAAATGTTTTACCATATGCTACAATGTGGGGTGTTACTATGACATGCATGCATTCGGGTGCTGTTAGTTTTCAACAACGATTTGGAGGAATTATCAGCTACATTTGGCCAGCGGTTGGAGCTGCTACCGCTTTTGCTAGCGTTGCATATGCTGGTGCAAAAATCCGTAAACAAGATGATTTGTATGTATTGGGAATCTAATTCGTAAATTTGATCAGTGAATTCATGCAATTGAATAATCGCAAATGTGGCAAATGGCTTATGTTAACCGATTCATTATTATCTGAATGTACACGTTTGGTCTGCTGGTAATTACTCCTGCAATTCACGAGCCATAACCCGTTATGTTGCAACAATTGAAATGGATTCACGCAGTTTATTTAAAATTTGTGTTTAGACGCCTCTAAAAAAACACTTATTTATATTTTCAGTTTCAATTATGCAGGAGGTGCTATTGCAGCGGGTAGTGTGATCGGTTTTTGGCAGAATAGCCATATAGTTGGATGGAATGCATCTTTGCTCTTCGGTGAGATTTCATAAGAATTACATAGTTCATTGTTATATACATTCAGAACTCCGATCAAGAACGATGGGTGGACGAAAATATTGCACATAAGATGAGCAAATGCCTAACAACATACTTGAGTATGGGGAAAATTGATCAAGCAGATGCAAATATCTGGCGAATACTGCGAATAAACCGTCTATCCATGGCATTATTTGCCAATATTATTAAGTAATTGCTAAAATTGCAAGTTTTGTTATTTCACTTGCAGGCAAACTTCGATAGTTTTCACATATCTGCTATGCAGATGCACTGCGAACATGCCAATAGCTGTTTGCTCATTGCGAAAATTTCTTAACGGAATTTGTGGATTTTATGTATTATACTTTTTGAACAAAGGGATCAATATTTGCTCAGCCCATCAACATCCATGGGCTTTTATTCGTAAATTTAACAATATTCTAATTTGTTATTGGTACAAATAACGCTATATTTTCCGCTACCATAACATAATAATTCAATATTCGAGCTAGAGCTCACACCAATAAATATTGTGTGTCTAAATTTTAATACGAACTTTATCGATTGTGAATTAAATTTGTTGTTGGCAAAAATTGATATTTTGTCAGCAATGGTAGTTTTTCCAATTTCAAAATTTCAATGTTAATCTAAAGGATGTTGCTTTGAATTAACTAGCAATCTTTTCATTTATCTAGTCCTTGCTGCGTATGTCCAGAGAATTCGCGTTGAGGAAGGATGGAAGTGGTATACTTTGAAAGAATACGTTCCTGGAGATCATCGTTGGCATAAATGCAACTGGGACATTTACAAAGATCCACTGCCAAAAGGCTACACAACAAGCACCACATCGTCGAATTCCTAGACTAGCAAATCAACCAACTTATTTAGTTTGTTCTACCATTTTTGTTAACTCAAGCTGCATTTGAATTTGCACAGTGTCTGTACTATGTAGCTGAAGAAAAAAGAAATTGATAAATAAACTGTAATATTATGAAGAACATTGAAAAAAGATAACAGATCAAATCATTCCATTCCATTCCATTCGATACATTTTACGGAAAATGTCAACGCATTACATGGGAAGACTTCCTATTTTTACGCCTAACAATTTAGTTGATAAAAATAGATGCGCTGGAAATCAATAAACGGTCGAATTACAAAGTTTCAACAGTTGCCATCCAACTGACCACCTTACGTGATAAAAACGTACCAAAATAAACTATCAAAAAAATCGATAAAATGTCTTTGTAGCAATTTATTTTCAAATTAACTGAAATCTTCATTTTAAAAGAATCGAATTAATTACAAGGTACAATCACATTAATCGGTAAGAATTGTTATTCACTGTTATTATATAAACTGGTCAACATTACCATTGAATTCGTTAGGCAGCTTAATTAAGCCTTGACTTAAAAAAGCTTGATTATGTGTTCTTTGAGCAAATTATGTTTTTTACTCCAAATTTCTTTGTTTTTTGCAGCATGAACAACATTTGTTGCAGTTTATTTATAAAAAAAACGTAAATAAATTGAATTACATTCGTGATCCTGACTTTTCCGCATTGATATGAAATTTTGTTGTTCTCTTGAACCATTTAATTCGTCGACTAGTCAAGAGATAAAGTCTGAAAACCCGACTCATGTTCACTTGAAAGCACGCCCCTCCGGAACGGCTAAACCGATATGGCTCAAATTAAATAGGAAACATCCGGTGATAATACAGAACAAATTTGCTTTCGTCACTTTGGGATTTGAGACTCGGTTCGAGAGTTATCGTGCTAACGTACAGACGACGACGACGCCATTTTGCACCGGAGGTACCAGAACCGAGTCTCCAAATCAAATAAAGTGCTAAGACAGATAGAAATCCCATGGTGAACTGAGATTCTGCCGATCGGTAATCATTTACTCAAGCGGGGTGGAGTTGAACTTTTGAGGCAAAACCAATACTTTTCTTAAGCACATTTCATGTGCGGAAAAGTAATATTTCTTTCTGAAAGACTTGCCAAATAGAAAACTAAGAGATTAAATTAGTTAAATAGCTAAATGTCGATGTATTTTTAGTAATTTATGGTGATTCTTAAATGATATTTGAAAACACGATCTCAATACAAAAAAAAAGGTAACAAAGAGTTGTTTTGCATAAGCAAAGAAGGAACATTTTTACACAGCTAGCGGTTTAAATTGTCTGTTACAACAAGTTCTTGAGATGTTGAGAATGGCAAAAATCAAAATCAAAAGTGGAATGCATAAAAATGACGCTGAATGAAGAAGTCATTCTTGTCCGCTAGATAACAAAAAAAAACTCATTCGTTTAGTTTTTCATTTCAAAGAGATAAACAGCTTGATTTTCACTTTTTTTATTCGTCATGCAACTTGTTTTAACCCGATGTTGTTTTTATTGAGGCGATTCGATCGCTAATAAGTGATTGTGTTAAATTCATTAAAATAATTTCGTAATGTGATGATTGTCTCGCTCTCGCTTTCGCTTATATTAAGGGTTCGATGTCAATTATGAAATGTATGAAGAAAGAGAAAGAGAGAGTTTGCAACAAAATGAAGTGTGAAGGAGAAACAGTCACAGCGTAATTTATGCAAGTCCAAAACAAGTCTACGCAAAAACCTGGTATAAATATCCATTCCAAAAAAATTACATTGAACAGTGTGGTTTAGTTCGTTCGAGTGTTGTAAACACTCTGGTTAATCAATTTATCACAAAATTGATAGCAATCAAAAATATAGAAATTTGTTTTTTTTTCTGTTGTGAAATTGAAAGTGTAAGAGAATTGTGGATGAAAAATGATGGAGTACACTTCGACCATATTATTTGTGCTTAGTTTGATTACTTTGAGCTATGGTGTGTGTGCTTGAGATTGAGATTTGACCAACGAAATGTATTATTGAATTCATTTACTTACAAATATTTTATTAATATTTAGTGGAAGCTTGCGATAAATCATCGTGCACACCGACACCAGCACATTATGATGAATTGAACTGCACACCAGTTTACGACGAAGAGAAATGCTGCCCGATAAGGTAAATATATCACAAAAAGTTATTACGGGCTGTTGAGCTGGTTAATTGATTTCATCAATAAAATGGTTACAGATTTATTTGTCCAGAACGTCAGGAAGATGCAGATGGTTGTCAATATCGTGGAAAATTGGTATTTTTCAATACGTTTTTGTTATGCTCGTAAATTATTTTCAAAGTATTTTACCTGACGCATTTGTTTATTATTTAAAAAATAAAATGTCCAGTACAAAGTGGGTGAGTCGATTACAGGTCAATTTCTGCCGAAACGTTGCCATGAAGAGTGTGTATGTGAGCACTGGAAGGATCAAGAGTAAGTTAAACGATAAAACAGTATCGTTTATGATAATTGCTTTAAATCAAAATTGATTGCTTCATAAAAATGTCCATTATGTTTTGTGTAGCACATATAAATTTTCATGCCGTGGCTTTTCAACGGAGGATGTTGAAACATATGAGGCTGAAAATATACTTGAACGAAAATTGGACAGAGAATTGAATGAAGAGGACCATTTGCCAATCGAAAGATGCTATGGTTTGCCAGTCACTGGTAATTTCCCACTTGATTCAAATCTTCAATCATTTCCAAAGTGAAAATGAAAATTAATTTCCTTTTTTCGCTTTCACACGGATCAAAACAGATACTAAAGAAATTGTCAAAATGAAGAAAACCAAGTGCACATTTGAGGGTGTTATTTACAATAAAGGTCAACGAATCGTACCGGACGGCACATGTTTCGAATGTATCTGCGATGAATATCTCAAGACCCAAGATTTAGACATCAATACACCACAGTGCCAGAGAAAGCAATGCGGAATGGGGTCTAGTGGTGAGGAGCATCTAAAATTAAATCTCGGCTGTGTCCCAGTTTATGACAAAACTTCGACCATTTGCTGCCCAGTTGATTGGAGATGCCGTAAGTTGAGACTCCATTGAAAATCTTCATTTTTGTTTTATTTTTAAAAGAATTTATTGACTTTCTTTTTCAACAGCAACACCTAACGATGTTGTAAAGAAGAGTGGTATCACAGCTGCTGCAAATATGAAATGCCATTTCGGTGACATGACTCTTGGTTTGCTTGATCATGTGACCTATGAAGAAGGGGATAAATTGAATTGCAAGTGCTATATTCCGCCAATGGTTCACTGTTTGAAAGGTCTCTAGATAATCACAAGCATCTTTCTCTCTCTCTCTCTCTCTCTTACCAAAATTTCAAACAAATAAAATGCATGCGAGAGTAGTCAAATTATCTGAATAATATTCAAATTTTAAAATTAAGTCACTCAATACACTATGTAAATAAAAACTCATTTTAAATTAACACGAAAAATATAATTGTGATTATTTAACACCGATGTGATCGCTTTCATTATTTAAATTGGCTCAAAATGGCAGTTTTCTTCGATCTTATCGTTTATCGTCACGAAATACCTTCCAATTTTTAATGTTGTGCATTTTCGTTGGCAGTCGTTCGACAGACGGCGCCCAGTCAATTCCTAGACTAGATTGTTAACTGGGTTTCAAGCCGTTTGGCAGTCAATTGCTCATTCGATTTATTTTCAAAATAGTTCCCTTAAGTATTAAAATAAGACACAGGCTGGATACGGTGCTAATTGTTGTTTGTTTTGCTAATGATTACATTAGAAGATCATCCCTATGATGCTTCATTAGAATTCGTTATTTTACGAATGATTTATCACTTTGCATCGTGAATTCAATGATAAGTGTCATTATCAATGTGTGCACATGCATTATTTTGGATTTGGATGTTAAATTGGCTTCAGATGAAAGTTCTTGATCATGTCGTTTTAAATCGATCAAAACAGTCATTTCGACAGTCGAAATTTGAAAAATTAGATTTTGGATTTAAAAAAAAAAATGAAATATTGGAATTAAAGTAAATCTCAACACCTCTCAAACGGCGTAATGGATCATCCAAATTTAAGCTTCATTTTGTAGAAAGTTGCAAATGTGGACCAATTAAGCCCGGTTTCTTCTTAGTCGGCCCAAACTAATGGCAATGGTATATTCTATCATCCACAAACTCATTACAATTCAATACATCAAGTGTTACTAGTTACCAAGCTTTACATGGTAATTTATCCAATTTACAAATGTTTAAACAAAAAAAAAAACGTATGAAATTAATTTAATGCAAAACGTATAACATGTGTTATAAATCACTGATTTGAAATCAGTTGCTGTTTTAATCTATTCGCATGAATAAATAAAATGTGATTTGAGCTGCATAACGTGAAAATGCGTTTAAAATTGGAATTTTACACTAATTTAATCTAGATCGCCTGTGCTTTACATTGTTTGGTGCATGAGCTCACAGCCCATACATTTTATTACCCGGAATGATGAGCAGCTTTTTTTTTGATACGTTTTCTTTGTAAAAACTCATATAATTTAATCAATTCATTATCGCATAGTGATCAATGACCCGGCAACACAACAAAATATTGTGCAATGTCCGACGGGTGGTGACATTTTTGAGATTTGATATAAAAATTTGCGTGTTCGTTTTTCAGTCACAGTAGATCATCACAACATAGAACATCACACATCACACTAAATTCTATGTTCTATCCACATATGGTCCAAGGGGCGCTAGTTCAATGTTAGCATTTATGTGCTTCTTCTTCAAAAAATGACACACGTATACAAACGCAAGTGCCGTACGCAGCTCAGTAGCAAAACGCGCACATTGATATTTCTCGTTTGACATCTCTGTGTATATATACAGAGAAGAAGAAAAGCATAAAACACGACATTTGGCAGCAATGTTAAGTTATATTGAGCTATAACCGGGTGATATGGTCTACTACATATAGATATGACATAGTCATTCAAGTCTTTTGAGATAAGCTTAAATCATACCACTCTTGTCTATACAACGTGAATTTCCTCATTTATAGGCTCAAGTTGAGCTTATAAACTCCTTTAAATGAATATTATACAGGTGTTTTATTAAGATACAATCTTCAATGGTATTACACAGTAGTGTTCTCAATAAGGTACCACGTCTCAAGTCCGGATGAGTCTTCTTTGAATTCAGGTTCAGCTTCCAGCAAAGTGACTTTCAGCGGCACCTGACGCAGCGGATATAGCAACAAAAGACATAAAATATTTATGAAGTTTCATATTTAATTGGTTTTCGCTTCAATTTAATACATTGTTAATTTTTGGAATTGAAGAGTTTATGTAATGTTCAATTTCACTATCAATTGAACTAACGTGCATTGGTTGAGTAGAAAC